>JABFEA020000029.1:8781388-8815453 GCA_019775915.2 Cyphomyrus plagiostoma
GTGCCCTGGATGTGCATCCCACAAATCTCCATCAACTGCAAGATGCTATCCTATCAATATGGGCCAACATTTCTAAATAATGCTTTCAGCACCTTGTTGAATCAATGCCACGTAGAATTAAGGCAGTTCTGAAGGAAAAAGGGGGTCAAACACCGTATTAGTATGGTGTTCCTAATAATCCATTAGGTGAGTTTATAATATTGCTAATTTGAGTATTTTATGGCTAGCCCCTCACTTTGGGAAGTGTTTATGAAGATAACTAAATATCATATATTATAGGTGTGTGTGTGTGTGTGTGTGTGTGTATATATATATATAATATATATATATATATATTAAATGACAGAAAATAATAATCTAGCTCGTGGAAGCAAGACAGCCCAAACAAGAAATCAGAGTGAGTTACATATTTGTAAAAACTGTAAAATGTAACTGCATAATAGCATTGCATAAGTAACTTATCTGTTTTCAAAACTGTCTTTTACTTCTTAATTCTGTCAACCTAGTGTAATACTTAGAGGGCATTTAGGTCAACTGGATTTGGCCCCAATCTGGCCCCCCCAGCTAAAATTGTCTAGTTCTGCCACTGATCTTTAGTAAGGTTTTTGAACGCATATTAGCCAAACACCCATTACAACCTAACATTTTAACAACCAGTGCCTACCTAGCATGCTGACCACAGCCTGACTTATATATGTGACCAGAAATATAATCTAAGAAACGTGTTTGTCCCCTTGATGACACGTGCAGAGGCACTTCTTCCATTTGAACATGTACTATCAAGCCAAGCACAGTCGGAACAGAAAAGCGACATAAGCTAATGCAGTCATCCAGGGAGCCAGTCCATGCAAACAGATTTTGTCACCAGCATGGGCCAACATCCAGGCTCAATCTTGATAGTTGCACATAATACATTATTAATAAACTGAGTGATATTTTATCTTGTAATGATGCCAGTACAACCTTAAGGTAGTTCTGGGGCAGTCATAAAAATAACCAGTATTATTATAGCGAGTCCCACACATCAACTGCAAATGAGTAATGTTACATTTGTATGAAAATCCAACTCCTAGTTATTTTTTTCTTGTATGAAATTGGCTTCTATGTTCTAGCCAAACAACTTCACAAGAGAGAGGCAATACAATTTTAAATCCTAAGCTCTTCTTAATGGACTGAACCATTTGTTTTTTACGGCTATCTTAAATGTATTTAGACCAATGTAATTACGCTAAACAGTAATTTCTTTCAACAAGGCTTTGTGTTCAGTAATTATAACTCCATTTCATTTGAAAATACATAGATTCCTGTCTTATAACACAATTTTCCACCGTCACTATACAAACATTTAACTGGCTGGAGAAATGATCTGTCATATGATGATGATTACACTGTGAAGCTATATTATGCTGTTCTCTACTGCATCATTATAAACAAGATACTGCAACTGCTATCTCCAAGTAAGGGCTTTTGAACCAGAACACTAAAAAGATCATGGAAACATTTCAAGGGAAAAAAAAATCAATTTAATATGAGGACATTTTAATTCACAGTAATAAAAATAGAGGTATTGTAGTTTCTTTGGTATCTTTGGGAATGCTGTCTTTTAAAAAATGAATGTATTATGTGAAAATATTATACTTTAAAATCCCAATTTTGCCCATTTTCAGGAAATTGTACTGCTATTCAGAATGAGCGTAACACACCACTTCCATTGTAACCATAGCAATGACATTCACTCCCTGCTCCCAGACCATCTGCCAGAAGTCCTGGCATGTGTTTGGCAAAGGCTCCTGTGTGGCAATGTGGTGGCAGTCAACCCCCCCGCCCGCTGCAGCATTACCTGGGCACAGATAGAAATACATGGAGAGAACAGCAGCAGAAATGCCTTTGCAGAGTCAAATCGCAAGTATTGAAGCTGCATTGGTTTTTTAAATTTATTTTTCACTAACAGATGTTAGGTGTACTGAAGGTCGCCTCGTCTGCAGAGCTCTGTTTCATAACAGTGTCTCCTTAGTAGCTAACGAGCATGTGCCGATGCCATCTGCTGGAGAGGTTTCAGCTTCTTCTCTAGACTTTCCTCAGCCCATCCGCTAAGTGCACCGGGTCACGGTGACCCCACCGGCTTCCGCCTGTGCGTCACGCACCATGGGGCTATAGGCATAGTCCACAGAGAACAAGCACAGCGCCATCCATGTGGTGAGCTTTCTCCTCTGGCACCGTGCCTCGGCCCCAATGCCCCCTTTAGCGGCCCGCGGCTCAGAATCTGTGCTTCTCTTTCCTTTGTGTACATCTCATTACACGATTAATTCTTTTAATCTATGTGTGATTTTTTTTGCATGTATTTATAACACTGTGAGACAAAAGGAGGGATATGTTTAGAAGCTGTTTCACATTTCAAAGCACAGGGAGAATCTGTCCTCTGTGAGTCAGACCATACCATGGAGAATAATTACCTCAGCTAAGGAGGACAAGGATGTGGCTGGGTTGGTGTATTTAAGAAGGCTTATACCTTTGCTCAATATGTCATTGCTCCTAATGTACCTGTTGCCCCCTGCTGTGACTTCAAATGGTTTTTCATTGCATGTTGATGCCATTCTATCATTCTTTCCATTTTCTTCTTGTTTCTTAGTTTTAATGAGTGTGTTCTTATCCTACAATGAAAAACAATCCAAAAATAATAGTACTTGGCACTGTGACTCGAGACAAAAAAACATTCTGATGCAACTCCAATGATTTTGGTGACCATGGAAACATGGAAAGAGGATTTCATTGAAAGTAACATCACTATCAATAAACTGCAAGGGAAATGTCCGATTTATTATAGATAATGGTGAGTTATTAAGGTGTTTTTTAATAATACTGAACAGAATGAAAGCGCTAATTAAGAAACTGAGTTGCAGTATTAAGGTCTACAGCTTCAGGTCTCTGGAGGTAAGCTGCTGGTACAGCCTCAGGAAATATGCATCTCTGGAATTTTATGTGTTAGAAAAATTTATAATTACATTTCTTGACTTAAGACCTAAGACTTTAGACCTGTGTACTGTTTACATTTATCAAAATTTTCCTTAATTAGTTTGTTTTTTTCAAATATGTTTTCAACATTGAGATTCAGTTAGGTTTGCTTGCATTCAGTCAAATTATTTGAATCACTAGAGGCTGAAATCATTTTAAAACACCTGCTGCGCGTGTATTAGTGATGCAGAGCATGTCTGCGTGGTCACAGCATTTGAATGAAGTCCCCGAGGTTTGGGATCCTTCTGTTGGCCAGAAACAGTAGTGCCCAAAACATTCAATAAACATGTTCCTTATTTAAGAGATGTTCAAACAGAACATTTTGCTAACCAGCAAGCTGGCTACGATCTTTTGACTCGTGTTGACTTGCTAACTAACGTTAATGTGGTACATGACTGTAAAGTGATAACATCCCAGTGGCAACAAAAAAATAATGCCAAAGGTAGGAAGTTTGATTTGCGTATGCCTGCCAGTTTCCTCACCACAAGCAATAAAATGCACTTGAAAGTACAACAAACGTGGTGGGAAGATCCCAAAAAAACTTGAAAGTACAACAAACATGGTGGCATGGTGTGGCCCCCGAAACAACAAACCCAGCCCTGTGTGTGGTGTAAAATTTGTCAAACATGCACCCTTTTCACTGTAGTAAACACATGTAACCCGGGTTCAGCCCACCTTATTCGAACCACGCCCTATTAGGGTCTCTGTTCCTTTAAGTTAACAGGAGCGCGCTCCATAGCGTAGTCTGCGAGGGGACATACAGGCCATGCCACATGTAGTGCTGCATAGCTGGGCTAGAATTGCTAAGTCGCTCTGTGATTGGGGGAGGTATTAGTCTGTTGGTTTCCCCCTCACACGGTAGGTGAGAGGGTGGGTCAGTGGGTGGTGAACAGCTCCGTGAGGGAGAGACAAGGTTAAGCAGTCAGAGAGTGGAAGAGGGAAAGAGCCGCGGGGAGGGTTTGAGATCTATATATGAGTCACTGACGTGGGGATAGCAAGTGTTTCTCCGAAGGCCTGCAGCGACCGAGACGCCATTTTACCAGATAGCACTGCGTGGCTACTGGAAGAGCCTGCGGTTCCTCCGGCAACGCTGGACGGCTACGGTGTGGATCCACTGGACATGTGACTTTCCAAGCTTTACTGGGGTTTTGCGAGTACAAGACTGTTGGATACCCATTAGGGGTGAAGTAAAGCGCGCCAACACTATTGAGCGGTATTAATACCTTGGGAGGGGTATTTAACTGTGTAGCGTGGGTTGGTATTGCTCGATTGTAGGCGCTTGCACTGGTATCGGTAAATAGGTTTTTGGGCAAATTTTTTTTTTTAGTTTTTTTTGGTGAGCTGACCCTGCAGACGTATCTTCCTATGTTTTCATTTAAGATGCAATGAGTAGAACTGCAGCCGCTTTTGAGTTATGTCGTTTATACCTTTCTGCGCAATTTGGCCTTGCAGGGAGCTCGTTGTGTTTTTCTTTGGGTCAGTAAAACTGGTTGTTTAGTTGAAGTAGTAGTAACTCTGTGCTAATCATTATTACCCTAACGTCCATTTGCGTTTTAGAACTCAGGCAGGCCTGGTGGGGAGGGGCCAACACCAAAGAAGAGCTACACACACATCAGAGTTCTAAAAGCTCCTGTCAAACTTTGATGTGCAGAGCACTGATGTAGCCCCCCCTCTCATCACTGCTGCGAGGCAGCCCCATGTGCTCGTTCCCATATGGCACGATGCGCAGGATCTGACTCCGCTGAGCATTGCCCGGTAGCAGTGCCGTGATGGCCACCCTGTCGGCAGCCTTCTCCTGGATCTGATTGAGAGACTCTGCGGTGACCAGCTCCTCCTCCAGCCTCCTCTCCATGAACCGACACTGTAGGGGAGCAACATGCAAAATTCCAGATCTTAGCGATTAGCCTATTGCTATGCACAACATGCATTTCAATTAATTTCCTGCAGCAATGATAACTGGATTAATTGGTATTAACCTGTGAAGTATATAATCAAATCTTCCTCAGGAGTTCTTTTATAGCAGCCTTTAAAACTACATCCTAAAATAATAATGCTTTCCTGTCTCTGTGATTAGCACCTGCTGCCTCACATCTCCAAGGTTGGGCCTTCTGCTTTTTGCATGTAGAGTTTGCATGTTCTTCCTCTCCCCTAGGTAGCCTGGTTATCCCTGCAGTCCAACGACTTGCAGTTAGACTAACTGTTAGACTAATTTCCCAATGTCTATGACTGCATGTGTGTATGTACCCTGTGATAGACTGGCATTCCATCCAGGCTGTACCCAAGCCTTGTGCCCTGTGCTGCCTGGGATTGGCTCCAGGCCCCCCTGTGACCCTGAATAGGATAGGAAATTAGAAGACGGATGGGTGCAATCCTTACACAAGCTTCATTAATTAGGTTATTTATATATGCACCTACAGATACTGTTTTACACCAGCAGTTAACTCAGAGTTAGTGTAAACTGATATCAGCACTACTGAGGTTATTTCACCTTGTTTGCCAAGTGACTTCAGTTCCATTTCTCATTTAAACTGGAATGGCATCAAGGTTCCCATTTGTCAGTTCTTGTAAACATCAAGAATGTTAGTCATCTGTATTGTGCCATTTGGTACAATAAGAGCTTCAATACATCTCACTTGCATAAATACAAAAGTAAGGCTTCTTCAGTAATGGTAAAAGACCTGGCATCAATCCCTACTGATATCATAAATATTTTCAAAGGGGAAAAAACATCTATATATGTGATAGAGCAACTATGTCAGTATGTTTAATCGTGTCATTTCATTTTAGGAAATGATGGATGTGCCACCACCATGCACATGACTAATAGTATTGTTGCTTTTGCATGAATAGTGCGTTGTGATTTCACAATTCACAGCCAGAGTGTCGCGGTCTTACCGACTCGTTTATGCATGACACAGAAACCGGGTCAGCATGCTGGTTCTCAGAGCCTGGCAAGCCAGCTGCATGGAAGCAATTCTGGGGTGCCATCCTCAAAGGTCTGCTCAGAGAGTCCATCTCCATCTTTTGCTTTTCCCGTGTCTGAATGAAAAAGGAAAAGGAACATAGACACTGTGGTGAGCCACAAAATATCTTTTTTCCAAACTATATGGCGTAGCGCCATTATGTCATGTTACTCCAAGAAAACCTTTTAAGGTATGAATTTTTAATTTTTAATTTGTGTCTATGCTTCGATCTGACTTAACAGCACTGACATCTGATCTCTCAGTCAGGCTAGTTCTCAGCACATGATTCAATAAAATAACCCTTCAAAAAAATGCAGAAAAAATACCAAAGACATGACCTTGCAGTCCTCAATGATATATACGGGTATCACCCGTGTGTTGATTATGCTAATCATGAAAACTTGTGGCACACAAATAAATCCTCATGAAACAGTCTTTTGAGACCTTAGATTTGACCATGATAACATGGGTCACCCTTACCCTTTGCATAATCTCCTGCTCCACAATGCTGTCCTGAATGGAGAACATCTCTGACACAGGCCTCTCTTTGCCCACCTTCTCCTTGACCCTCTCCTTTAAACTCGCCAGGTTCGGCTCCGAGACGGACGGCCCAAGCGTGGATCCTATAAGCTGGGTCTCTGAGGGCATCAGATTACTGACTCGGTTCTGGCCTTCACCCTTATGTACCACAGCCTTGTTACTGGTGACCCTCCCAAGCCCTGGATACTCAGGTGGGGCCTTCTTTGGGATTCTGGCAAGAGCTGCCTTCAGCTGTGGACTGGTGGATCGCTTCCTGAATCTCAGAGCCTGAAGACCAGGGTCAAGTATCTCATCCTCGTCACTCCCGCTACCGTGGATGAGTACGGTGGCATTAGACAGGTTCCTCACATGCTGGTAGGAGGAAAGGTTCTCTGTGGGTTTCCGGACAGACATCTCAGAGGTAAGTGAAGCCAGTTGATCTCTAAGAGTGCTCCTCTGCAGCAGTGGGGCATTGAGTACCTTAAGGGTCATGGCCTCCATCCCCTGTACCATGCTGCTCATGACTTCCAGGCTTTGGCAGTGCTTGAAGGCCAACTGGTGCTGTGCAGCTCTCAAGCTTTCCTTGGGGGGGTGGTGGACTATGACAGATCTGTCCGGGTGGAAGTTCTTTACAGACGGCTGCACCTTTCTCGAGACCAGGTCTGGGCTGCTGCCCCCCGTACGCCTGAGATGGGGACTCATCAAGTCGGGGGAGCTTGCGGCAGGCCGGAAGCGGGGGTATGAGGGCAGCGGGCCTCTTGGCACTTGGGTGATGCTATTGCACTGTTTACTCTGTGGTCTTACGTGGGCCAGTTCTGGGGTGCTCACTGTCTGCACGATGGTGCTGCCCTCAGCTGGATTAGTCGTGTTACTACGCCCAAGGTTCTCATGGGTAGCCGTAGTCACAGGCATGCTGTATCTAACCTGAGGGTTATGAGAACTGGGGTATGAGGCGACCCGTTCCCTCATCTCTGGCGGGCCGTACAGGGCCTGGCCGTGGCGAGACTTGGCCGCCACAGTCAGCTTCTGCTGCATGACGCTCTCGTAGTCGGGGGTGTGGCGGTAAGACGGCGCGGTGCCTGGGTGGCGGCGGCCAAGGGAGTATTCAGGAGGTGAGATGTCGATGCTCTGGACGCTGAGGGTGGAGCATACCGGGGAGGTACGGATGATGGTCTGCAAGCAGCTGAGGGAGGTCGTGCTGGGCGCGCTGTACAAGCTGCCATCATGAGTCATGCCACTCAGAAAGTTGGACTCGGATTCATAATAGGGACCATCAGTACCGTCTTTAAGAGAGACAACAAAAGATCAAAAGACCGTGTACAATTATTACACGTTCAAATGGCCAATAGGCCTATGAAGAATAAAAACATTTCTTTATCCCTCCGAATAATCT
Source organism: Cyphomyrus plagiostoma (assembly GCA_019775915.2). Lineage (NCBI taxonomy): Eukaryota > Metazoa > Chordata > Actinopteri > Osteoglossiformes > Mormyridae > Cyphomyrus > Cyphomyrus plagiostoma. The sequence goes on from JABFEA020000029.1 coordinate 8,789,276, forward strand.
TCTACCAATTTTCTTTTGCTAACAACATTACGTCATAAGCTCTTCTAGGAGGTCGGAATAAATAAATCACCCAAATAAAGAAACTTAAACTTTTAATTATCAGAACATTTGACGCCTCTTAAAAATAAACGTGGTGGGTAGACACCTTTTCTGTGCAAACTTTCTGGTGCCCGAGAGAATCAAAAGTGTCTCGTTTGAAAATAAGGCGAAGCTGTCGGTACCCTGAGAACTTGGAGGGTCTTGGTAAAATCCCCCGCACTGAGAATGCCGTGGTTGGACCGTGTAGGATGGAGGTCTTGCCTGACCAGGACAGAAAAAGGTAAAACCTCTTCAATTAGCAGCTCACCCCTTCACAGCACGTCAACCACGACTTCAGCAATGACACAAAATTATACAGAGACAAACAACGGTTTGTTTGTTTTTTTACTGTCTGCAAAAACTGGTCACTAAGAATATGGTATCCAGACTATTTAAAGCCTCTGAGTCTTGGGATCATGCAGTAACTGCAGTAAAAGTCTTTTTTTTCTTACAAGAACAATGTGACATCACTGCTTCGACCCAGAATCCCCTTACACACTAACCAACGTGCAGCATGTTAGTTTAATAATAAGCATCTTAAACGCCCCTGCACCAGAGATTTGATAAGATGGTCAGTAATCTCAGTGTCTTACCATAGAGGACCAATCGCATATGGTACGTTTCCGGATCTGCAGCGGTGAGCGTGATAAGCTGCAAGAATGAGAGGCCAACAGGTGAGTCTCAGCAAGGAGAAACACCATATGCACACAATTCATATGTCATTCCCAGATACAAATAACCAGGAGTCTAGCATGGACTCTTCTGAAGAGAGATGCTACAGAATGTCACTGAAGAGGTATTAGCTAGACGACCCTAAAGAGATGGTACATGTTAAAACATTTTACCTCACTTTGCTTTAGATAAGCCATGCTTGGGAATTGTCTGAGGTCAAAAAATGTTTCAAATTACAGTCGGCGGTAAAGTAACAAAGATATAAATGGAAGAATAAAGTTAAAAGCCCCCTCCCCCCATGAGGCTGGAAGAAAGACTGAAGATGTGTATTCTCCTCACGTCTCCACAAGGGGCAGCGTGACCCACAAACTTGCACTAGGCTTACAAACTTAGAATATCCCTGACATCAAAAACACACTTTAAATTGACACAATAACCGGCGTGTGTTGCACTCAGAAATGGTCAGTAAGAGAACATCTTACTTTAAACTTATTCTGTTCTGCTCATAGAATTTATGCTTGGCGGCGAACAATCTTGCAATGTATTTGGAGTTTTCCATATCATCCTAAAAGCAAAATTAAAACTATGATTAATTTTAAAAATGCATAAGAGCTCTGTGTTATTTATGAAACGTTAACCTAAATATTTTTAGGATCAAGAGCAGCTGAATAATGAGAATTCACAACACACAATGTGTCCTTAACATAATTAAGAAATAATTTATTCACCGATGTCAGCGTCATAATAATGAATGACATTTTTCGCGTGCGGCAAGCCCATTGTACTCATCACCGCAGACACTCACCGTGTGGAACGTAATGGTAACATTTTTGCTTATCTCCATGGTGACCGTGGACCTGTTGCGTGAGATGGATTTGATGTCGTTCCATCTGAAAACGGGAAAATCACATTTTTCTCAGGATAAAAATGTGGAAACTTGTCTAACTATTTATCCCAGTCAGGGTCATGGGAAGTCTCAGGCAGATCAGCATACAAGGCTAAGCTACACCCTAGTACATTATGGGCAGACATGCTTTAATGCACGGGTTTACATGGGCAGAAGCCCAGGGGCCTCCACTAATAAGCCCTAAAGTAACCTAGTTTAATTAAATTTTGAGTGTATTTATTTGCCAGTGAGTGATTCAATCAAACCACTGAAGCACACTACCCCCCAGTCAACAGTTTTTCACCATCGCCACCCTCAGAACACGCTGAAACTGGCTGTGAAGTTTGTTTTGGGAGGGGGGGGGTGGGATTTAAAAACTGAAATGAACTGAACTGATCTATGCAAACCCCCATCACACACACACGCAGCATGGAGGTGAGATTCAGACCTTCAAAAGCTGGAGGCGTTTGGTGACAGTGTTACCCTCTGAGCCACACATATAACCATGATGCAATTCTTTATTATTATTTAGTTATCACCTTTCAAACACAAAAATTAAAAAAATTAAATAATCCCGTTTTTTCTTTCAGAAAGGAAACACACAGAGTGACATATCTGATGCACTTACAGTTATTTTTGCTGCAGCTTTGTTTGTTTGTGAAAATTTTGCCGCTTGCTTTTTATAACCCTGATGTACGACATCATATGACATGGTGCAACTTCAATATCTACATCAACAGACCTGTGTAGCATCAACGATCTTCCATCTTTGCTCTTAACAAACACACCAATGAAGGAGACACATAGGTAAATGAAATTGGTGTAGCTGTCCTGAAAAAAACAAAAGGAGGTGATGCAGATTCTCGTGGATTTCAAAGAGGGAATATGAACACAGAACAGTGTTTCTCAGAACAGTCTTGGCTTTAACTTCCTGTCATGGGTATAGACATTCAAATCAAGAGCTGTTGCCAGTGGGGCTGTGGTCATACGTCAGAAGAGAGTGGATGTAGAAAGGGGGCCAATCAGGCATTACTTCCTGTTTCTATCTCGATCACATTACCTTGACAGCAAACCTTTCCTGCCCAAAGCCGTCAAGTTTTTCCACCTCCTTAACATACAGAAGTGCTGCTTCAGTAGGGGTCAATCCACTTGAGGGGAGAAAAAGGTATATACAAAAGAATTTCTTACACAGTCTTGGCAATACAATGTCCCAATAAATGTAAAATGTATTCATGTCTTTCCTTTTCTGGACTAAGGTAAAAATTACCTCTAGGGATAACTTTATCATGGGCAATGGAACATGCATGGTCTCCATTAAACAAGCACACAAAGGGAGTGGGTGAAATGCTCATTGTTCCATATGTGAGCTTTCAGCATGTAGATCAGCAGCTTACCAGTTCTGCTGGTGTTCCTCACTTACTTTCTGGGTCCACTCCTCCCTCACATCCCGGATAACACTCCAATTCTGCACCACACAGACAGAAAAGAGCACATGAAGATTTTCATCTGAACACCTTGACTGCCTGCAGTGTGCAAGAGGTCCGCTGGGCTGATAAGAAAGGGAGGAATCTGTATGAGCAAGGCCGGTCCAACCCTGACATGGCCCTAAGCAAAATTTGATTAATCTAGTTGTCTTATCAGGCTTATCAAATGGGGAGCCCCCTCGTGGCTGCTGCGCCCTAAGGCCACTTATGTATTGGGCTGGCCCTGTCTAAAAATTACCAGCCACACACTTAAGCTGAGGAAAAACCTCAAGCTGAGCCACTGTCAAACACTATGGAATAAGAAAGGCACTAGGACATGGCGGCGTGTCTACGGGTGGGCTGGGGTCAGCAGTGCCCACCCAGAAGAATCTTCTGCTCACCGAATGCAAAAATAATCACTGTTATAGCTACACCATAAAATATCTAAATCATAAATTTATTTAAAGTCCTAGAATTACTTTTTTGCTTTTTAATGGAGTAACGGCCCTGAAGCCCCCGACAAATATGGGACTCAAACTGCAATGCCCCCCCTCCACCCCCCAGGATTAAACTATGCTCTTGTTTACATACTGTATTGAGGAAAAGCAAAATTTTTGTTGTTATCTGCAAAATAATCCAAATGGCCACCTATAGATGACATCCTAGTAACACCTCTTCTAGAACACATACCTGCTAGAACCTGACTGTCTCCCTCCCACACACTATAGCCATGAGGAAAGCCATATCAGGCTTCAATATTATTGGCTAGGCCGGGCTTAATTGTCATCAACCGTGACTAATATGGCAATGGGCATGGAACTTCCTGATAATTCATGGCAGTGGGCACAGCTAACCAAAAAGTTAGCTTCAATATTAATCTGCTAATTCCAAAGTTTAATTCGATAAATCTAAGACGATAAACTGCTAAAAAAAACAAAACAAAACAAAAAACAACAGAAGCTAGCAATTACCAATAACTGCTAACTTTTGCTCTATGAATTTAGCTTCAGTTTGTTTTTTGGCTCTTAAAAACACACCTAGATATGTTGTACCTTAGACATAGAGCATAGCATATGAAGTGAGCAAAAGGTATAGCAAGATTAAATAATGCTCAAGCCAAGGTTTACACAGATAACTAAATGAACAGATGAAATTAAAAATTACTTTACAGTCAACGATCAACATACTATTTATTTATTATAAACTCTTGACTCAACATGCCAGATAGATTGTTGCAGACATGCTCATAAGAAACAGGAACAAATATGTTTGCTTTTAGGGTTTACAAATGTTTTCTGACTATTAAACTTTATTATTATTATTTACCTGTAAATAAATGTTAGTAGATTTGCAGTTAGCGGAATGAAATTTAGCGGAAGTTAATTGGTCCATTAATGGTTTATGAAGTTAGCGGAAACATTAATCCACTAACAAAACTGTTAGCTTCACTAATTAGCCATTAGCGGATTAACAGAACCCTGCTCACCACTGATATGTCAAGTAAGGAAATGGGACAGGGAATTTTTTTCTAAATACAGCAAAAGAATATTGCTTGTTTCTTGGTTATTCCCTTAAATCTGAGCAGTGTACTTCACAATTGCAAATATTAAAGACATAAACACATGATCACTTTTACAAGAGAATGTGCATTTGAATAACATGTAATTTACTGGATGATCTCACCACTGGAGATAATGTATAATCCCGAAGGTAATCCTGAGATGGGAATTGGTCATAGTCTCCAAAATCAGCTGAATGGAAACAAAGAAAAAAAAACAGTAAGTGCTTGGACATAAAGTTGCCATAAATGACCTCTTATGAATACATTTCACTCTCAAAAATGGATAATCGAGTTTCTGCCATCAAATATAGACATCTTAATGTGTGTATTTTGTCTTGTCAATGTAAAACCAGTATTCACTGTGTTAGAAACAGAGAATGACATCACATTATGATCTAAATTTAATCTTCAATTCATTAATCTGTAATTAGTGCATCCTATTCAGCATGAACCCCCACCCTGTGTACCCCCACCTCCCAACTGTGATTCACAGAGCTCCTCTGTTGAGATAGGAGAGGGTGACTATCAACAGCTCATGCGTGAAACACACTTGGTCTTTATGGGCGACCGGCAAGAGACAGGTAGTTATACGCAAATTTCCCTGAGAAAGTGCTTCTAAGACGTTGCATTACCCATCATATTACAATCCCTACTGTGCCTTGACAACAGCTTGTTATGCGAGTATTTTCCAGTCAGCAAGAACATGTGGCTCTTGTCATTATGGACGGTGAAATGACAGCCCTAAATATAGGCATCTTCTTCTGGAAAACCAGCTTCGCTGACACATATTCAATCTTTCACATGATGGTGGCACCAGCTCCAGAGTTCTGGAGCAAATACAACACAAGGTCGCCCCCACGGAAGCATCTCTTTGGAGCCATCGGAGAGCTAGGGAAGGGTCTTTAGGGTTGTTGTTTACCGGTGATCCAATGTGACATCATTTAACTCTTTTGCCAAAAAATAAGAGAATAAAAATACATTTAAACCACAGAAATAATGTGAAATAAGACTGCATTTTCTGTACACACATTTTACATAAACGAGGGACACTGCAAGAATCTTAAGACATGAGACCTAATCTGTCATCATACGAAATGATAAGGGTGGCACAGTTATCACAGTGGCCTAACACCTCTGGGACCAGGGTTCCAGGCTCCGCCAGTCACCACCTCCAGTTTCAGTGAAGCAAAACGTGCTGAGACTAATTGGAGTTACCAAATTTTCTGTAGGTGTGCATGTGTGAGTATGCCAGGTGATGGGTTGGCACCCCATCCTGGGTTAGACCCCTCACAACCCTGAATAGGACAAGTGTTTTCAGAAAATGGATGGATAAAGTTATATCAATCGTATAACTACAAAGGTTTTGGGAAAGGCCACCCTGGACTAGGACTGTTGTGATGTACAGAATTGTCAAACTGACAGTCTGGTGATTAAAAAAGCTTGAGCTAAACAAATCATTCAGGGCTCATTTGGATTAATTCTGGGCTTCAGCCACAAATGCTCCAGGCTTGTGACATGTCTGATTCAAAACAGACAGCCTACAATTCCGAGCATTCAAAGTGTTAGTGGTGTGTGACTCAGGACTCCATACCCTTGATCAGAAGATTGCAGATCCAAATCCTACAGAATAATGATTTCACCATGAGGCTGATGAGCGGGGCTCTTAACCTCAGCTGTCCCAGGGGGCTTAATAAATGACTGACCCTATTTTCTGACCCCAAGCTTTCTTCTCACCTCTATAAGTGCGTGTGCCAGAAGAGAGCCTAATGGTAAATGCAGAGACTGAACCTCAGTGTAATTCTGTCCAGTATAATGATAATGAGCATTCTGTTCTTCTTATAATATTTACCAATGTAATTCGAATACAGTGGTACCTCGGTTCTCAAACTCACTAGAACTCGATTTTCTTGAAAGTCGAACAAACCAGTTTGACCTAGAACTCGATCTAAATATCAGAAGTCAAACCATGAGCGCTGACCTAATATCGTCATGCCTGTAACTAAACTCATGTGTCATTACGGAGGCGGTTCCAGTTTGTGCAGTTGGGTGTGAAGTCGCAATGCATCTAACCATAATGCATTGCGTCATGATCAGAATGCGTTGCTTTAAGCCAGTGCTGTAAGCAAGTCGAACGCACACAATGACCGGACTGGGGAAACAAACTGAAACGTGGACTTAATATAGGGGACTAATCACAACAACCAGAAACAGCTGATCACATGGGGATCCCACACAAGGTTAATGGGGGGGGTGGCACATGGAAGGAGCGGACGATAGGGGCAGGACAGGGGTAATGTTGGAATAAAATCTTTATCGTTTTGGAAGCCATTAAGAAAAAAATGCTCTCCTTGCTTTATCCTGTTCATTTTGTGTTTAAATGCTAAAAAAAAAACATATTTCGGTGTAATTTTGGGGGGCCGGGAACCAATTAATTGGTTTTCCATTATTTCTTATGGGAAAAATTCGATCAGAACTCGAACTTTTTAGGATTCAATCCGGAGTCCGGAACGAGGCACCACTATATTTAGTTAGTTACAATAGTATACAGCCAGTTTTAACCAACGTTTTCAGCATTTCATTTTACATGTTATTCGCAAGCTGTGTCCCATTTCCCCTTAACAGTATTTGTGACGATACTGAGTGATTTTGTGAGCCTGCAGGGCCTCAGTAATGATGGTCTCCATGCCCACCTTGCAGCACTAGGCCTGCTAGCCTGACAGTTTGCTCGAAACAGCACCTCAGCCTCCCGTCCAGGACGTCCCTCTTCACTTGAAGGTAGTACTGATATCTGAAGAAAATCAAAAAAATAAAACAGAATTGTGGTGGGGGACCTGGAATCGGCACGATGACTTCAAATATGCCTGCGATTTTTTACAACCTTAAAGAGATACATTTTTTGCCAGTTAATTTTATGACTATTGCAACAATAAACCCAGTCAGAAAAGGGTAAAAGACACCCAGTGCTGTAATTAAGTATTGTATCTGCCCTCCTCCTTTGAAGAAAACACTAATAATTTCACTAGAACATGGTACCGTAGAGACGTGATGTGTCTCATGTTTGAATTAATAACAAGCATCCTTTTTTCTTATAGACACAAAAACTGGTTTTCAAGTGGAGATTTTATGTTTGGCAGATGGTGTGAGGCTCTGTTCCTTCTTAAAACACTGTTATGAGAAATGTAACGGTAGACCACGCATCAAGTTAGGTGATGTAAACTTCAGAGAATTAGTCCATGTGTTTATTTACGCCTTATGTCACTTCCTGTTGGTTGCGCTATGGGCTTAACCTCCACAGAAGAAACACCTGTTATGTGCGACCTGGAGCACTTATTGAAAACTGCTTAGTGACATTGTGAAGTGGCAGCTATAGATTTAGAAATAAGTGGTCACAGGTTTGCAGTTTCAGAATTACACAAATAGTGCTGTGTGATCCATGTAAAATCCATGTAAGGAAAGTAAACAGGATGGAATGATATATGTGTGGCATATAAAACTCGACCACGAACAAACACTTTCAAAACCTTTGTAAAGTAAATGTCAGAGGTTTCGGCAGGCCGGCGACAACTCCCGTAGCAGCCAGTGACAACGATCTCCCATAATTTTTCAGTAACTGACAAGGGACCGAACTGCTCTTCAAATAAATCATGACAGAGCAGCAGACCAATGTTCTGCCCTGCTGACGTCTCCTTCTGCCCCTGCAGTATTCTGATAGTTCAAATGGAGGATATAACTACACACTGGCTCCTTCCAAGGGACCATAATCAGTCTCATCACCTGGACCGCAGGAGGCTATTTAAGACTCTTCAATCTGTAGCAGCCCTTTCATTTCAGAACCCTAGCAAAAACTAGGGGCAGAGTGTGGCTCAGTAGGCTAAGCCTCTGTGCCTGGATCCCAGGTTCAGCGGAACAGTCGCATGTCCATAGGCCCTTGAGTAATGCCCTTAACTCCTAGCTCCATGGGTGCATAGGGCACAGCACAGGGAATCTCATTGGATGGGATTGCCAGTCTATTGCAGGGCACATGCACACTGTGCAGCTCAGGCTTACCAGTTCACCGAAGGCCATGTCAGAATACATGTAGGAATACTGCACATGGAGAGACCATGCACACTACAGACACACACAGAAGGCACGATTTTAATCTCCAAACTTCTAGGTGTAAGACACAATATACCGCAACTTCACAAATTACTGTTTACGCCTGCTCCTGTTTGCTGATTCAGTCTCAATTCGCATTTCCTCCTGGGTGACGATTGCTACAAATGCTGCCTGTACCGACTTGTTCTTCAGCCACTTTAATACCTCAATTATGACTTTGCATGCCAGAGCCATGTAATTATACAGAAGGAATCATAAAACTTAGAATGTGCTACACAGCCAAGTATGTTTACTGCTTGGCCATTTAATATGGAACATATTAAACTGAAGTCAACAGGGTTATATCCGACTGCGGATAAGGTCCGACATACCTGGTGACCTCGTGTTCAAAGTGGGAGATGTTGGGCACGTAGAACATCACACCGAAGTGAAGCAACGGCTCACTGGCAAATTTATCAAGCTGCTTCTTCAGGGTCTTGTCCAGCTCCACCCATCGCCGAAGGTGAGACTTATTCAGGAACCACAAGCCAAAATACTGCGTCTAGAGTACAGAACGGGAGTAAAATAGTAACTCATCTTTACTCAGTCGGCTTAATGCAACTGGATGAAATTGCCTACATTGTGCAATAAGAAAAAAAAAATCAATAGTGATTTACTCTAAAGTTCCATTATATGCTCCTTTAGGTATTTTTTAAGAATAGACAAATAATTATTATGACTCATATACTAATTATAATACATATACATATGTGTGGACTGTTTGAGCTGTTTTAGTCTGGCAGGAAAAAAGAAGGTGAATATACTGCACATTATATACTGGTATTATAAACGTAGCCAGGTAATAACAGTGTCATCAGGTTTGTTTTCTTTTTTAAAAAAAAAAATAAAAAAACACTACACTGGTACTATTGTGAATACACAGACAAAACAATAAAGGATTTTACAACATCTGTCACCACCCTAAACCTCCCACCTTGCACTCCCTCCCCCAAACTACTACTGAGAAGAACATCCAGTCTGATCTCAACATTATGTCACCCAAAGGCAGACATATATCTCTTTGCCCAAAGACACAGTAGATACATTTCACTGCATGTTGTATTGTATGTGACAAATAAATCTCTTGAATCTTGAATCACAGCAGAAATGACAGCCTCGGGTATGGCTCAGCAAGATAAACAGCTCTTAATTTCCCCCAGGTCATGCAGTGTCACGGGGCATCAATTCAGACATGCAGCGTGTGCTATGCTTGCTTGAGACTCACAGTTTGTTTGAAGGCTTTCTTTTTTTAAGCTAAGGCAAACATTTTAATCAAATCTGATCTGATATATATCACAGTACACAATAACCCTCTATCGGATGCGCAATTGCAAAATGAGTAGGGGATGTAATTTCATATATTTTTCTACATAAATACAGTTTACATACAAATCCATATAGAAAATCCATTCTGGTATATTCTATTACATAGAGAACCAATTTCGGTTGTTTTATAGAGGTTTAATCTACATTTTTTCACCCAGACACATAGCATCTGGTTTAAAGGCCACGCAACCTACACAAAGCCCTTCATTTAATTAAAATTATTAAAATTGAAAGGTTTGGAACAGAGCTGGTGTACGGCAGTGGTGTATAATAATTACTCTGCAAATAGTCAGTTAAGGTTCCAAAGCATTCTGAACGCAGCATTCCACTGAAAAATCTGAAGCCCGGTTTGGCACAAGTCTACATCTGGGAACAATCTACAGAAGGGATTACTCAGTAACGTCTTTCCAAACCTAGAGATCAAAGGTCCTGTTTTAAATTCTACTGCTGGCTGATGACTATACCGTCTTAATCATTAGTTAGCAAGCATTAGTTACTCACATAGAACAAGTATCGGAACGTGTGTTCCACATATTTATATGTTCTACTAATGCCTTAATAAACCAAAATCATAATTCATATTTTTTTGGTACTTTGAGCTATATGTTTTCATGCTGTTTCACTTTGAGGAAATCACTTCCATTTCCAGTAACTTGGCTGCACTCTTCAGATCATGCCGTAACACGTTTGATTTGTTATTGTGCCGTTACGTTAACATGGTGCAATACTGCATCAAATCTGCAGGTTATTGCAAAACAAGACCAGTATTGATTCTGAAATCAAAATATATACATGTGATTAACTTTTAAATTCCAAGGTACAACATGGTACAAACGAGTAAATGGCTATGCATTATCTGTTCAGGCTTAACATGCTTTAAGAGTTTTTGACTAAACTTATTTTATTTTTAAAGTGTATAAGCACTAACTGTAACCCGTTAGATAATTGGTACGGTTAAGAAAAATGGTTTTATAAAGCACCAGCTATGAAAGGGAGCGTATAAAGTCACTCCAACATAAAATACTACAAGTGTAAACCTACACAACCATGAAAGTAATCACAACAGTGCCTGGATGTATTGGTGGAACACCTCTAACCCAAATCCGTGCACCTCAGGCAAGCTGGTGCAGCTCTAGGTGTTACACAGATACTTTCCTCATCTCCAAGGCAGGCAATGGGAGGGACAGTGCTAATCTGCACAGGACTTTCAGGTCACTTTGCTCGGGTTAACTGTAAGCAACAGAGTTCATATCATATAGAGACATCATGTATGCTCATTGAGATGCTGTTCTGTCTGAATGCAGGCAGAATAGAGCTCTGAAGGATTGTATTCACTTTAATATTTCAGACACAGCACAAAAAACGAATCAAAAAACAACAGGGATCCAGCATCACTGCTGCTTGGTCCCCGAATCCGAATATCCGATGTGTCCGTACAGTTATTGTGTCACTCCATATTTATCCATCTGAACACTGAGTCACCTCCACATATAGAACTGTGGATGAGAATCAAACCCCGAACCCTGGACACAAGTGGCCATTAGGTGACTGCAGCACCACATTTTTGGTTGCTGTAGATAGATACAGTACAGAATAAACTATGACAGTGAAAAATGAAAGATAAAAATAGAATTCTGGTAAATAAATTCAGTAATTTCAAATATAGTATGTATTCCATTAAATGCCCCGTATCTGGATAGTTACTACAAAAGAAGCAGGGTATAAATTCTCTGACTGAAGTAGACACACTCCAAAGTGCTAACATCAGTCAGCTCTTCCTCTCCACCACACAGGGCTGCAGACTGCACGGAGAGCTGGAACATGCTTGGAATGAATTGATATGAGATTTCCAGTGTACCTTTTGGGTCAGACCTCCCATGTGACAAAATTAGCCAATGAGCACTGCAGGCAGCTAATTATGCCACCAGCAGCCAAACCCAAATATCCAATGTAAACTGCACCTTCGTCTCACCTTATGAACCCTCCTGCCAGGTTTGCCGTTTCAAGAAATTGGCTTCTGTCCTGTTTTTTTTACAGCAAACAATTCAAATCTGTTAAATTCTCACAGCATGACCAGTGATGACACTCATGTTTATTTAATAATGATGATGGGTGACGAATTTCACAACACGGTGTGAGCAAACAGACCTTTACAGCTAAATCATTTCATGAACAACAGGGGAGTGAGATCATCCGGATAGGTCCTGAATACAAATCATTATCTTTATTAGCTAGTGTTAATCATTCGTGGTTCATGCAAACAAACCTGTCCTCCTGGCAAAGCACTTATAACTGAACAATTAGCTTTAAAAATGTTCTGAGACACCCTTTCAATTTCAGGGTCCCCCACCCAATTAATATTGTTTGATCTTGGACTATTTTTGCAGTAAAAAGTCGCTATTGGCTAAGTAAAACATAATAGAATAGAATACCTTTGTTGTCATTGTATCTTATCAGCACAACACAATTTTGGACTGGTAGCTATATGAAGCAAATGGGTATTTCCTGCTTTTACAATTCACAGTTGAGAGTAATTTTCATAAGGTTACTAAGACGAAAGAGTCTCACCTCTCTGAGCTGAAGCTTCTGTGCCACCTGGTTTAGGCAGTCCTGCCCTGTGCTGTCCACGGGCCGTGTGTACTCCATGATGCCGCTGTCCAGCAGCTGAATACGGGTCAAGAAGCAGTTCTTACTGAGGACACAGTAACGCTTGGTCCTCCCTCGGATCTTGAACGGGAAAGGCATGTCTTTGAGAAAACTGGCCTGGGGGTGCAGCCTAAATGGACGTAAAAAAAAATGCACCAGCCTGCCCCTGTTCTTCTGTTCCTCGTTATTCTAGAACATTCTCTGCACCCCAATATTGCTGGGACCCCACATGCACATCTGAGTAGAAGACAACCAGCGTCCCATTCCTAGTGGGAGGTCACTGACCTGCAGGAAAGAAAAGCGGATTTTATGATGAAAATGAATCATAAGCAGCACTGATTTGAATATTTAAAAAGAACCGACAGCAAAATTGATAAACCAAAAACACTCTACAGTTCTTCTTTTTTGTAGCCTGAAATAATCAAAAATGTCTAGGAATATATACAGGTCACATGCAACAAGATAGAAGTCAGTGGTATTAAATACTGAACTGCATAAAATATATTCTTTTGATAATACAGAAATATGACTGTTCCTTGACACCTCTGTAATTCCAATTGTACACAGCAGAAGGTAAAATGCTGAAAACCTTGCAGTAAACCCCTTCATCAACCAACAGAGTACAGCATAACAAACTCCGAATGCAAACCACATACCAGCCTCTTCAGGTCATCTCTTCACAATTTACAAACATCACAAAAATCCTGATGAAATAGTCATCCGGGTATTTCTTAATACCTGAAAAGTGAATTCAAAACGATTCACTTTTCTCAATAATAACTTGGTTATTGTCAAACAAAGCAATCATCAAACAGCAAACAAGATTATAACAATGTTACCTGATCAATGGTATTTCAAAGGCGCGGGTGGAAGTCCATGAAAACAAGATGTACGGAGGACAAACTTGAGAGATGGAGAGTGTTGTTACAGTGTGTTACCGGTCTGCATTGGATCCCTGCCTCAGTGTTTCTGAGACTGAAGGAGAAGAAAGGCACACCTGACTCAGGTATGCTTGTGGGGGCAGGGAACAGGCAAGTGCATTTTCCCTAGCTTATAGTGAAATTCAGCTGACCACACCTCTAACACATTTTAAAAAGAGTAGCACTCCAGGCATGGATTTCACGATGCCAAAACAAGAGAAAGTAAAAGATTTAACCAAGCAACATATATGTATATCCTATGAAGTCTATAGAAATTTTGAAGCATTTTCCATAGCAATGATTAAACGCTAATGAGAATTCGTCCATTCATGCATGCATTCGTTCACCATGCCCACTTGTCCTATGCAGGGTCGCAGGAGTCTGGAACCTATCCTGGAAAAAAAAGCCCACAAGGCAGGCACTAACCCACGACGGGACCCCAACCCATGCAAGCTAATGCTAATGCTTAAGTAAAATTTAGAATCTTTTAATATTTAATTAAAGATGCAGCACACATATGGTACAAAAAGCTTTCTACGGTTCTATATGCTTTAGAATAGCATCACCCAGTGGATGCAGAGCTTAAGTCTTCTGTAACAGCTAGAACCATGGTCTTAAAGAAGTATATATGCATGCTCCATTAGCCTCTAACGGCAGTCACAGAGAAGCACAAAGATATACGAGACAATCCCAAAACCAGACCTTCACATCAATGGTTTTGCTATAGGCCAAGGCATTATACAAAAATTAGTAAATCCAGGAGGAATTTCATGTAAGCCATTCTTAGAAATTATGATTCTACTATCTACAAATATTTTTGATAGGTTACAGAAAAGCAGATGTGAACAAAAAAATACTACAAATAGCACCCATAATTCCATTGACATAACAGACCAATAATTCTACATTTTAGAACGAGTTCTGATTAGTGGTGGATTCAGTCTTGGAGCACTTACTGTAGTACCTGTGTCAAAAAGAAAAGAAGCTTCTCACAGTTTTTCATCCATCCTGCAACTACATTCAATTTGAAGTGTTAAAAAAGATTATCAGCCATACTGTTTTGCAACCCTCGTGTTAGCATAAGATATTTATTGGATGTTTTTTGGTTAAGTAACTTTCTGAAGGCTATAAGAGTAGCTTGTCAACTGCGATTTGAACCAGCCAAGACCTCGACATCTTCCCTCCCGAATGCCCTTAAAGGACTGTTCCTCCCCACTCACAGGGCTGCAGGGATACTCATATCCGTAGAGTCTTTGGCGCCTTGTTCTTCTGGGGCAAGTCCTTGCAAATTCCCAGGAATAGTGATGAAAAAAGAACTGAAAATAAGCTTTGAGGCAGTGCCTCGAGGACACACCAAATGCATATGAGGTCATTTTAACTACCAGAATATTGTTTAAGTACTTTCTGTTTTTGTTTGTGATCATCTTGTGAAGTTCTTTGTTTTTACAGTTTTTTTTCCTCTGTGCAGACAAGAATCACATTGCTATTACAGCACAGTTTTCCTCGGGAGATGAACAAGTTCTTGCTCAGTAACAAGCAGGTAATTTGGACTCCAAGGAAGATGCAAACTTGCCCAGTCATATCCAGAATTATGAACCCACTGTAAATAGCATTAAAATAAGCAAACCAATATGCCTTCCAGTTACAATTGCATGCAAAATAAAGGAAGCTGTAGAATAGTTTTCCTCAGCTAAGGAGCAACAGCTTTCAGTCAGTCTATAAAAAAATCACGACTGGATATACATACATGTATCACATACAAATAAATTAATCATTATCTTAACAATGACACCTTATATCTATTATCACTACTCTTAGTCAAGTTATATTCAACTTAAGATAACAGTATATTCAACAGCTAGGATATTTGTAACATTCATTTTGTTTCTTCACAAGTCGCTTCTTGTCCAGTTTTTCGGTATTTCTTCTGTTTCATTTTTTCTTGCAGTTTAATGGCACTCAGCAAATAACAAGACTGCACCGATACGTCTCAGCTTCCCAAGTTCATATTACTTTGAAAGACGATCACTTTACCTCTCGTTTTCCCTTCAATAAACCACAGTGTCAATCTTTAAACTGGAATCAGCTGTTTTGGAACATGCTTTGACAAAACGTGTGCGGGTTTTTCTCAAATTAAACGCAAAGAATCTCTTCAAACCTGGTTTCCGGTGCCACTGTACAATAATGTAAACTTGGTGCACTGAGGGAATCCTCAATCTACAATTACAGTGTTAACCTGGAAACCTCCTTCCTGAGAATCAGACCAAGAAATACTTGTGTTTTAGCATTTTCTGCAGAATTTCCTTGATCGGCATCTCATATTTGTCCTTAACACCTTGATGAAGGCTGTAATTGGTAGGCTGCAGACTGAAATGGCAGTCAATGAAATAAAACTTAATACTTCGTACTGTTCCACCGTGTTTGTACATCTTGTTTTAAGCGTTTTTGGGACATTTTACAGTTCAATTTCAATATCTTCCAAGCGAGGATCGATCGATATGCAAGTAGCGATTGCTGAAAATGCCCCACAATGATGCTCGCACTGGTATCAGCGACACTGCATTGCAATAGCAGTCACCCCTGTAACCATGCCGAAGTTAACGACTGCCAAATAATCCACTGTTTTTTCCCGTATTACTCGTATTGTCTCGCACAATTGCGACCACTTTGTTTAGTGGGATTATCCACAAAACTGTATTCCCACCTCTCAAAACTATGTTTTTACAAAGACTGCAAATCGCTGTGTAACTAGTTGTTGTTAAAAGCACGAAATATTTCCACATTGTCATTTCTTATCTTACGTTCTGCAAAGTATGCGCATGATGTCACAGCGCTCACACCTACTGAGTGGAAGTGTTTTTCGTTCAACTTGAATCCCGCAAAAATACATCTAAAATGGGAAAGAGTTGTCGTGCGATCAAATAACCATGCATACCAATACACCTTGGTAAATTACCAAACCTCATTTGGGTCATTTATATACTTAATCAAACTAGCATGAATATGTAGTCATAGAATACTGAAGTCTGGGTCTCTTTTCGACATTTCTCAAATCTGCGCACAATACGTACACTTAATACTCAATGTTGTTCAACTGAAAACCTTACATGTAATAGGCCTATTTCTAAAGTAATAAGGGATGGGTTATAGACTATTGGTATCCGTACAGGTCGCATCTTGTCTTGGCTTCACCGAAATATTAATGCATGGTTAAAGAAGAACAATTATGCAAACATGGTACACCTTTACACACATTATAGAGTACAAGCCACACAGACCTACAATACATATTCTACCAAATTTCAGTGAAGCAAATAGCCATATATGATAAAATTAATAAAGCAATATAATATTAAATATCACTGCGTCACAATAGTAGATAGTACACCGGCACAACATCAGATAACAGTAAAGTGTGATTTAAATTATAACGGTGTAAAGTCCTGAAACATACCAAATACACACGCTGTATTAAACACCTTTAAATAAATTCCAGTCCGGTATTCCACATCAATAGCGTTCAGAAACGACTCCGATCACAGTTCATTTTACTAATCACTACAAAGCAAAAGACACCACAAAGAGTATCATCTTAAGACTGACTCCAAACTAGGATGTTTTACGAAAACAAAGTAACAGGGCAAAACTTCTGAGTAGCTCAAAGTTTTTGTTGGTCCTTTAAGTGCTCATTTAACATGTAGCCTGCGCGTCCAATCGGGATCGACACTTCGCTGAACAACAGTATTTGAATATATCTATGCATGTAATATGTAGATATGAAAGCACTGAAGGTGTAGGTGGGATTATTTAAAACCAGCCTAGTCATATATTAATTATTCAATTTTAAGGAACACAAACGTGACGACATACTATCAGTTATAAATCTAAATTATTAGAGGCAGGGATGTAAAAAACACATAATACGCCCATAATGCCCCTCTCCGGGCTAATTAACAGCTTTTCAATTTAAAGAAACTCTTCTAATGATTTTGTATAGACACGATCGAGTGGTTCTTTCTAAAACGTCAAGTTCCATCTACCTGATTTTTCATTGTATTCTAATATACCACACGTAAAATTGAAAGCTAGCCACCCAGGTATGTTAATTGCGTAGAAAACTGGTTAATGGTCTCTTTTCGGAGGGTCAGCAAATTCTCCTCATTTTTTTGTACTTTAGAAATCAGTCTCCTATAGCTACGTAAAATGCTGCTAATAATAGTGTCAATGATAAAATGATAAAACACCGTAATTAATGGACAAACTACGCCCTCAAGTGTTATAGGCCTGCTAGAACCATCGATCCGCAGCTGAATTAACTGACACAGTAAACGGCAACGCGTGTAACGTTCCATTGAATTGTAATGTGATAATATTCAAACTCTGGACTTGTGTCGATTTAATTGTATGTCAAAAAGTCCACTTAGTCCAGCTATGCTGGTGCGCATGATTTGATAAATGCTATATATGAAAAAAGTAATAGTCCACAGCCTTAAGTTAAATGCAATTTAGTATTCTTCCTAAAATATGAAAACTTCTTCTGAAAAGCTGATCGGCCTTCCGATTATTAAAAGCATATATTATCTGTAATTTGATATTCTACACGCATTACTATGGAAGCCGGTTTCCGCCACCGGGGAAAAGAATAATATAAGATTTAAGTCAAAATTTCGACCTAGCTATCTCGTCATTTCGAGAAATTATCTCGAAATTTCGACTTATCTCGAAATAATGAGATAACTATCTCGAAAGTTCGACTTAATATCTCGAAATTTCAACTTAGTATCTGGAAACAAGTTTCTAGCTTTAATATTTTTTCACGGAAGTAAGGTGGTGTGTTCTTAATGACAGAATCGTGTTGTCCAGTACAGACAACGATGCACACCGATTCTTTTTCTAACCAATACGTAAAAAATGCGCAAAATCGTGTTAATAGCTAATATTATAGGTGCTGTCAGCTGTAATAGGGGGGAATAAATATTAAATCTCTCTTGAGCAATTTTTGAAGTCAACACAAATAATATAGTCAAATTGTACTTATAAAGGTATGTCCCCACAGTGGAAAAACTTTGCTTCTATCATTATTATTGCATGGAGACTGCGTCATTATGGTTATATTCAAAGTTTTTCTCAGGTTCGATGACAAAGCAGATTTTTCTTCAAAACTATTTATTGCATTAATTGCTTGTTATGTTGTTTACATTATCATACAATAAAATTTAAACATGACAGTTATTGTGAAAACAGCTAAACACTATGCTAATTGTAGCCATTAATGTTAAGGTAACATTATGCCAAGTCGTCACAAACAAAACAACGCATAGGAAACGTCTTTGGCTTGTTAGTTGCAGTGCACTATGCAACAAGCTATCGTTAACTAGATAAGTAATATTTTAATCACTAAGTAATATAGTAGATTCATGGAAAATTACATCGGTAATCAGAATTTTTGCCGCAACTAATTTATGAATGAGTCTGCATCAACTACATTAAAGAGAATCGCTTTATATAAAGTGAATAAAACACCCTACTTAACGGCGTTAAACATTCATTCAACCGCAGCCACACACCTGACTCGTGCGTGTGGAGTAGGTGAGATGAACTGGGAAAGCAGGCAGTGGGCCAAACCACTGTAAGGAAGGGGAGGGGGAATTCAACTGTTTCTAAATGCATTTTTTGCGTTTGTTTTTGTTTTTTTTTTTAACTTACACAATTATTTTAGGTGTATTTTTCACAATAGAGAATGTGATTTTTAAATCATGTTTTTGGCGGGACAACCCTAAAATGAGGAGTACATGTCCCCTACCTCCCCCCGGGATTTACGCCCATGTGCAAACCCCTATGTTTCCCAGATTGCTTTACGTACGAATTTTAATTCATTTTTGAATGTTCGAATGTATCCGTATAATATGCAGTGGGACAATACATGAATGGGTTAATAACTTTAAAACTAGACAAGACAGGAACTTATAGTGAAGTGTGCTTTGATCAGTGGACTACAGGGAACAATGCACACCCCTTGGGTTTTCAGAATAACTTTCTATCAATTATTAATTAATACATTGTATCCATATTATATGGCATAGGGGTAATGCACTAAAGGGTTAATTACTCTGAAACAAAATGAGACAGTCATGTCCTATGAAGTGTGCCTTGATCAGTGGAATCAGGGGGCAATGCACACCCCTTGGATTTTCAAGATCACTTTCTGTCTAACGTACAGTTATTAATTATTACATCGTATCCACATTACACGCCATTGCGCCATTTCATGCATATTGACAGTTAATTGACAACACAAATTAATCCATAAATCGTAAAGTGTGATTTAGGTTGTGCACCGTGGGACAAAGCAAATGTGTCACAGCTGAATTGCCTGATTACGTGTTTCGTAATCGGTGTGTATCGTTGTCTGTGTACTGCACAACACGATTTTGTCATTAAAAACGCCCCACCTTACTTCCGTGAAAAGTTATTAAAGCTAGAAACTTGTTTCGAGATACTAAGTAATATACAAATAATAAAAAATAATATAAAATTTACGTCTAAATTTCGACCTAGTTATTTCGAGATATTATCTAGAAATTTCGACTTATTATCTCGAAATAACGAGAAATCTATCTCTAAATTTCGATGGGGATGGACTTCCATACATTCCGTCTTTTTCGAGGCATGGCCAATACGCACGTATGTTTCCTGTGCAGGACACCCCATTCACAACTTTTAATTGTAAACCATATGCAATGAGTACGGCTGCAGCTGAATGTTAGTAGCTTGCGGAAATATACCTATCATTCCAAAATGACATACCAGAATACCAGATAAGTAATGAACGACAGTTATAAGGGCGTACTGAGAACTATTCGATTGTGATATGATCTTCGATATCATCCAACAATAAATTAAATATTCTTTAAGCGTGATTGTTATTCTGTCAGTTTAACACAAACAACTTGAAAGGTGGAAGCGGGTATCTTTTTTAAATACAGCCTGGCATATTGTCCAATCATGGATAGCTTAAGTTAAACGTCACGTGACACTATCCAATTGGAGACGCGGTTCGCTGCTGTAACCAATGAAAACACTGTACTGGGGGTTGCTGCAAAAGCGAATAGGATTTGAATTTCTGTTTTGTATTTCAACTGGCGATGGGAACACGTTGGGAAGTTATTGGGTGTTCTTAAGGCTTACTAAAATCAACCGAAAGCAGACAAGGTAATTATAATAGCTATAATTAAATTGTTTAAACATGTTGTCCGAATCACGGTATTTATAGTATGTATTATACTGTAACTCAACCGTACGCAGTTCAATGTGGCACTTAGTTAAGCTCTGTAGTCGTAGTTGGCTAGCTAAAGAAAATGTACGCTACTGTAAAGTTTCAATGTCAAGTATTTAGATCACAATTGAAAATGTAACTTGGAGCCAGATAATATAGGTCGTAAAATGGCTTATTTATATGACAGTAGTAACTAGTTCATTTTAATCACGAAAGATTTGTCATTTTTCTATATTGAATACTGCTGGGCTGGTGATTTGTACTTTTTAAAGAATCGCATTGCATGTATGCGTGTTCTAGAGCCTTATTTAGCGTATAAGTTAGTTATTGATTTTTTCCACCTTCAAATTCCTATGTAACAGATATCCCACTTTAGGGATATTGATTTCAGAGAGGCAGATGAGGGACATCCGGCAAGGCGGGGGTGCTGGCCAATCAATACCTGGCTGGTATTACGGTAGTACTATATATACACTACCAGACAGAAGTTTTGCACACCACGGGATATTACCTATTGTCCATATATTTCATAAACTGCAGATTAAAAAAAAAGCATTGGAAAGTTGAGTGAACAACTTTAAATGAAAGTACAAGTCAAATAAAATGTTTCCTTTATAACATGGGAAGAATATGTAATCGTGCACATCTGACATCCCATTAACTGGTTGTGTGGTGATGGCAAATTCTAAGATGTCCTTTAACTTTAAATGCACTAGTTAGCTGTTCCATCCAATGAAATAGTAGTATTTAATGTCCTTTTGTAGGAAGAATGCCTCAAATTTTATAATTGCTAGAGTAGGTTACCTTGATGAATGAAAGATTTCATATTTTCTTGCTAACAAAGGTATTCAAATAGTGAACATACCGTGCAATTATTTGTTAGCAAAGAGTATTGAGTAATTTTAGCAAATGTTAGTTGAGTTAGAGTCAAATGTAGAAAATCTGTGTGTGTAAAAATTTTGACTGGTTGTATATGTTCCCGACTAGCATGGGGACAGGTGGGGTTGGGGGGCAGAAATTGTTGACCAGTGGAAGTAAAATATGGGGCAAGTTCGCAGCAGTAAAGCTTTGCACATCATTTGTGGGAGCTGCCGTCAATTTGTGGTACACTCCCAGAACTTGCAGGAGAGGTGGGGTGTCTGACGTAATTAAAGGTCATGAGCATTGAATATACAGATGTAATTGATTATGATTATAGAAATCAAAGTATATCTGATCTTTAGGGAACGCCAATTTCGGAGTGAGACCAGAAAAAGAAGAAAATATGAGTTGGGCAGGAGATGAGTGGAAAGATGGGCTTCCTGGAAAAGCCCTCCAGAAGATTCAGGAGATTGAAGGACAACTGGATAAGCTTAAGAAAGAGAGGCAACAGAAGCAATTCCAGATGGATTCTCTTGAAGCCGCACTTCAGAAACAAAAGCAGAAGGTATTTCAGGTTTATGCATCAGTAAAAACTCCGAACTCTCGAGCATATGCCATGATGTGCATTAAATTGTCAGTGTCGCTAATTATTGCATTTATGTTGATTCTCACTAGATTGATGTGGAAAAGAATGAAGTATCAGTCCTAAAAAGGGAGAATCAGTCTCTTGTGGAGTCCTGTGAAAGTCTAGAAAAGACACGCCAGAGGATTACCCATGAGATGCAGGTCAAAGATCAGCAGGTGAATTACTTGGAGGGCCAAATGAATTCCAGCAGAAAACAGATTGAGAAACTCGAGCAGGAAATAAAGAGGTGAGTTATTCCTAACAGTCAAGTTGAATATTCTTATTTGCATTAACCTGGTTAAGTTATGAATAAAATTTTAACTACTCTGATTTATATTCAGTGAAATTGCACATAATTAGTCTTGTTTCATTTAACGACAGGGATACATTCTGAGAAATTAGTTAATCGATTTTGATGTTGTCAAACATTGAGCGTATTTATTTAAACCTAGATGTTAAATAAAATGAAAATGATAAAAAGTAAATACAATCTCCACTTTGCCATTTAGTTTCCAGTCTGTGCGCAAAGATCCTGAAGAAATTTGAATAGCACCATTTGCATTTTAATTTTCCACTCATGTACCAGTCAGATGTGAACATTTTTTTTTTTGTCTTTTCCAGTTTTACTTTTCAATTTTCCTTTTCATTTTCAAGTTCACTACATGCAAATATATGTTAATCAAGGCAGTGGGCGGAGCTATGGATCACAGCTGCACTTTCATTTGCTGATTCTGTTGTCTTTGTTTCTTGACCATGGTCAACCTTGTCGGCCAAATTAATGGAAAAGTCACATGCTACTTAAATTAGCTACTTATCTGCAACTTCTGATTCGTTTTGCTTCTTATTCGTAGCGTCTTATTTTGGTGCTTAAGTTAGCTTCTTTTTCGCAGCACTGCTAGAAGGGAATGTTTGCGCATGATGCAGTTTTTACAAGACATTTTGGAAATACAAAATAACGTATGAATGAAAGGTTTGAGCAATAGAACGTATATTCATTTTGTATCAGAAAGTCTTCCTGTATTGAAAATAGGGGAATAGACCTTTTTTCACAACTTCCACATTTTTCACTGGAAATACGTAATCATAAGGGTATCTTTACTTCAGGCAGCTTTTAAAAAAAATTGCGCGAGCAGCGACCTCTTCTTTTTGCAGTGTACCGGGCTGCCCAAAAGCAGCCACATCTATCTTTTCATTCCTACCTTATTAATGGTGAAGTTCGACGTAAATGGATTCAGGCTATCCGGCGGGATTTTTGCGTCTAAAGTTAAGCTGTGTGTGTATATGATTAGTTGTTGACTAATCAGATTATAAATTGCATAATTATAAAATGGCTCCTATGCAGGGGATGCAGGCGGCCCTGGCCGGTGTGGGCGGCCTCCTCTTGTGGGCCGCTGGTCGGGTGGTGCTTGGCTCTGCTGCGCTGTGGTGGGGCCCTGGTGGGCGGTTTGGGGAATCTTGGGACGCTCTGGGCCCTGCTAGGTGGATTGGAGGGTTCGTTTTGCCCTGGGCAGAGGGTCCCAGCCACTCCCCAGTCGCTGCGGGTCCGCTCCCGGGCATGTCACTTAAATTGGGTGAGTTCGGAGCGGCCACACTCTTTGCTCTTGAATGTAATGTAAAATAAAGTCGTCCTCTGAAGAGGGGGGGTGGTGGTGGGCAATTAAATATAATGGCCTATTTAGCTACCAGCTTTTACCTTTAGCTTGAGGTTATTGTTCGACTTGAATTTCGCAAAAAAACACATGTAAAATGAGAAAAAGCTGTCCTGCGATTGATTGTGCAAATAGAATTAGCACGAAATGGGAGCTATCTTTTTAGAGATTGCCAAAAACTAAATAAGTAAGTATAGGACTTGGATTGGCCGATACCCGATGCGTTGAATAGGTCTGGATTGATACCGATCCAAATTTCTGATACAATCTTTGTTAATTCTTTATCTATTTAAGCAATGTATTTTCTCCACTGTTTTGCGACCTTTTTTAGCTAAACTTTTAGCGAATGAGACACTTCATGACTCGCCACCAACTTCCAAACAAAAATACGTTCTATTCCGAACTTTTTTGGAAATGTAAAATATACTAGCCCATTATTATGCCCTATTATTATTGTTATGATATTATTGTTGTGGTTATAATAATAAATAATAATAATTATTATTATTATTATTGGATACGGCGGGCAACAAGAAGCTCTTGCCATTCACCCTTTTGCCGATCTCGTGTTTGTTTTCGGACATTAAAAGCCTTTGAGATTGATGTGGCACTAAATGCTGGGGAATTATTTCCTCCTTATTATGAAGTTTAGCATCTTAAACATGCGTCGGGAAATAGTTTGCAACTGTCAATTTTTAAGCGAACTGCCAAAACCATAATTTAAATTTTTAGGAAGGATAATTAAATCGTAAATAAACAAAAGAAATACAGCCTTTCCAGCCACCCCATTTTTTTCCTTTGGAACTACATAAATCTCATTATTAACCTTTAGTGCACTCAGTTGACGGAAATCCGTCATAGCAACGGAAAACTTTAACCCATGTGTCCCAGACTTTAGCGAGTTTAATACGTGACGATGTCTGATTTGTGGCTGCCATTCTTCTACCTGTCGCTGAATGCTATTGCGCAAGAGCGAATCTCACCTGTGTGGTATATTGGTGCGGTAGTATTGCCCAGGTAGAAAGGAAGGAAAACGTCTCACTCCATTCAAAAATATGTCTGGCGACAATTATTGGCAATCAAATTCATCGGTGACTATTTTTATTGTCGATTTTTGTCGACAGTGTTGAATAATCGTTGCACCCCTACTGGTCACACTCATTTAAATAAGAAGCCATATTTCCAAATGGAATGTGGAGGTCTTATTCATCTTGGGTAAGGCAAATATGAAATGCATAGTACACAGCAGGCATGCCACTCTAATGACATTGAAATTAGCCTAGGCCAGATGGCTATCTAGCTGAAAACATGGCAGTCTGGCCCAGGCTAATTTCAGTTTTTCCTTACAATGGCATACCTGCCATTATAACGCACAACATGTCTTATTACGTATTTTCAAAATTTCTTAACTAAAGACTGTACTGCATGTGCAGCTGTGAACACACCCCTATAAAGAAGCTGGAAGTAATTTAAGTCGTGAAATAAGTTGCTACAAATAAGAAGATAAACAAATAGGAAGTTGCAGTATACGTAGCTAACTTAAGCTGCGTGTGACTTTGCCATTAGTTTGGGCGACACTATGACCAAGAAACAGACAAGGGAATCGGCAAATGTACTGGGCAGCTGTGATCTGTAGCTCTGCCCACCGCCTGCTCCGATTAACATATATTTGCATGCAGTGAACTTGAAAATGAAAGGGCAAATTGGAAAATCAAAAGACAAAAAAGGTTTTTAATTTTCTTTTAATTTTTCACATCTGACTCGTACATTAGTGGAAAATTTAAATGCAAATGGTGCTATTTAATTTTCGCAGGATTTTTGCACACAGACTTTGGAAACTAAATGGCAAAGTGGAGATTGTATTTACTTTTTATCATTTTCATTTTATTTTCTGCAGAAAATACCACCCATATAGTAAATGCATAAATGGGTCAGGAGGTTTAACTTGGGTGCAGAGTAACTATTTAATTTTTTTTTTTTTTTTTTTTTTTTTTTTTTTTTAAATATTTTTGTTTGGTTGTGGAATGTTCACTATCTGTATGAAGATAACGGTTGTTTTAAGTGTTAGTTTGGATAGG
>JABFEA020000029.1:8818763-8834575 GCA_019775915.2 Cyphomyrus plagiostoma
ACTAGGTCAAACTGGTTTGTTCGACTTTCAAGAAATTCGAGTTCTAGTGAGTTTGAGAACCGAGGTACCACTGTATTGCTATATGAAACTGTATGATCATCAAATCAAAGCAACCTTGTGGGTTTTGGAAAATTTTGTTATGGATTATGCAAAATTATGTTTGCATCAGGGGAACCCTGATACAGTATGAAACGCTTTGCCTGTCATGTATAGGGTGTTATTAAAGAAACAGTTTGATGAAAGTAACTGTTCACACGAGTGTGCTGAAGATTCACAGCCTTGTTTCTGATATGTAAATTGATGATTAACTTGTATTTTTATACTTTTTTTATTCAGTGTTCGTCAGCTGAGCAAAAGCTGAAACAGCTGACTGAGGAAATGAATTGCCAAAGGCACAATGCGGAAAGTTCACGGCGCACTCTGGAACAGAAGCTGAAGGACCAAGAGAAGGAGAACCAAAAGGTTTCGTATTTCGCGTTGTCATGATTGTCAAAAGTGCTGGTTGTTATGTTCTTGATATGAAGTTTCAACTGAGATGCAAAAGCTAGACGCATTGTTTATTGTTTGGGGCTTTTGCGATCCATAAATGCTTCATTAGTCCTTTCTCTTTCATGTAGGAACATGCTCGCCAGCAGAATTCCCAGTTTGCACTTGAACAGCAGTTAAATCAGACAAAAACACAGATGAGCCAGGAGCTCCAGCAAGCCAAAAAGGATTACACTATGCTGCAGTCTGACATTGACAAGGTAACAGTGACAGCTATGAGGGAAAAATCTAGGTTTCGTACAGCCGCTGGCGTGTAATCATGCAAATGGCGTCATATTTGAATCATGACTGTTAACAGCTTAGAAATGTACTCTTTTTTTTTTTTTTCCATCTAGGTAACGGCACAGAAGAATCACTTGGAGAAAGATTTGGAAGAGCTTAAAGTTAGGCTGTGTCGATCAGAACAAGCTCTGCAGGCTAGTCAAACAAAGGAGGTAGACTTAAAGAAGAAATCTGAGGTGTGTGCACGATGGTCTAAACCCACAGACAGTCCACGTTTTTGCTCCCTCCTATTACCATCCCTAACTTTTAAATGAGCATGGTGGTTTTGTCTTTTGTAGGAGATGCAGAGAGAGAAAAACAACCTCAACTCTAAGCTGGAACAAAACATGAAGAGAGTGTCTGAAGTTGAGGAAGAGCTGAAAACAGCGAGACAAGACCTGAAGCAGAGCAACAATATAACAGAGGATTTGAAAGGTAACTGGCATTGAAATACCATAAAGGATTACAGAATGGAGTTTTAAGTACAGAGTATTACACCTTGTGGTAGGGTTCAACCTAGGTTTGTGCAGTATCTAATATTTCATACAGTCGAGACATTATCTTACACT
This sequence comes from Cyphomyrus plagiostoma, assembly GCA_019775915.2. Lineage (NCBI taxonomy): Eukaryota > Metazoa > Chordata > Actinopteri > Osteoglossiformes > Mormyridae > Cyphomyrus > Cyphomyrus plagiostoma. Next base: position 8,820,140 of record JABFEA020000029.1, read on the forward strand.
ATATGGTAGTTTGAAAAGAATCACTATTTTGGTATTCTGAAATCAGACAAGTCCCAACAATATATTTCAAGCACTCAGCTAATTTCGTCAGCAAAATCTTGAGATATATCATAGTGCTGTGCGATACGGCATAAAATTCATGTTGCGGTATAACTTGAACCGTAGACGTATTCGCGTAGGAATTTCAATCGGGTAATCAAAGGAAAATGGACAGTGCACGTAGGTAGCCTATTAAACCCAATACTGTGCAGGGTAGTCTATTGTACATTTTATAGAATAGTAGTTTTTATTAAAACCTTTAATTGTAAGCTGGTAAGGCTCTGTGTGGGCATGGCAATATCAAACATTATTTGAGTTTAGAGGTAGGCTACTACCAGTTTTGCTTATTAGGCTGTTATTAAGCAACATTTACATTTGGCTATGCCTTTTCAACTGATGTAGCACATGTCATTGATCGTTTGTTGTGCCAATAAACTTTTGTCAAATTTTTAATCTGATTTTCATTCGGGTGCGGGTCGGGTGTCGGTATTTATTTATAGTGGATCGGGTGCGGAATTTTATTTTATTTCTGTCGGATAACGGTTCGGATACGGGTTTAAGTATGACGGGTACGGGCGGGTGCGGTTTGTCAAACTCTGACCTGTGCAGAACTCTGCTGCCGGGTGCTGCAATAATTATATAAACAATTTTCATATAATTCATACAAAGAAATTATTCATTTGACGCGACTTCATTACGTCATTTTTGCGGGCGAGATTTCTGCGTTAGGGCGGTATAATCAAAATCTCTCCTGTTGGCCAAATTTATGCCGTATATCGCTTATACTGTTTATACCGCCCAGTACTAATATATCATCTTGCCCTATTGCTGCCCAAGCCTAGTTCAGTCGGTGTATCCCACTGAAATATGAATAAATTACGTTTTTGTAACTTGCCTAAAAACCTTTCCCACTATTTTACTAAAGCCCAGTAACTTCTGTTATTGCTCTATACAGTATGTGGCTATTGCCTCACTGTTTAAACATTAATACCTCTGATTACACTAGTAAATATATACAGTCACTCCTGTTACAACATGTGCTTTCACACCACAGATCTGTTCTACCATGATTGACATTACTAAGTCGTAATGTAAGTCGAATATAATGTGGAATCACATTTGTATTTGCACAATTTTCAGTCAGAGAAAGCTATCCAAGTGAACAATGGTGATGTGCGATTCCTGAACGAATCATTGTTTTTGGGGAAACTGTCAAGCCAGTTTTTTTTTTTTTTTTTTTTTAAGTTTAACCCTATTTTTCCCATTAATGTGTGTATTTTAGCTAACGTGAAATTTTTCAGGAATTCACTAGTTGCATTGGAGAAGGACCGACTAATCAAAATTTACTTTTTTTTTAATGTGTAACCTTTTTTTTTTTTTGTATTTTTCAGCTAAAACTCAGGCTCAAAGTGAGGAGTTGAAAGGACTTCAAACGAAACTGGAAAACCAAACCAAATCTTCTACACAAGATCTGGAAAGCATTAAAAAAAAATTGGCTGATCTGGAAATGAAAAAGGAAGAATCTGAAAAGGAAATTCAGAAACAAAGGATTGAAATGGCGCAGATGGCAAACAAGAACACTGTGTTAGAGAAGGAAAATCAAGAACTGAGTGTAAATTTAGAACTGAAACAGAATGAGTGTGATGAACTGAAAAAACAAGCAGAATGTATCCTGAAATGGAAAAATGAAAAAGAAGGTCTTATTAACAACATTGAGAGTGAACGAGAAAAGATGGTGAATAGAATAGGTGAATTGGAAAAAAATATAATCACTCTCAATGACACTCAGAGTGACCTGAATGAGAAGCTGAAGAATGTGGAAAATGAGAGAGAAATTCTGATGTGTCAGATTGATTCTCTGAAAGGTGACTTGCTGAACAAATGTGTGGAACTAGAGGAAAAAGAATGTGCTCATAATGAGCTTCAAAACCAATTTAAGGAGGCAGATCAGAAACATAGTAAGGATTTGGAGAATACAGCAGTGCAAATCACACTTCTGCAGTGCAAGTTGACAGAATTAGAGGCTAGATTGCAGCAGAAAACAAGCAAGTTGGAGAACATGCAACTTTCTCACACTGAACTGTTAACGCAGTATGAAAATGCTTGTGACTTAGCTAAATCAAAGGATTCTGTGATAGAGCTAAACCAGAATGAAATAATGCATCTCCGGGAGAGTGTAGCTCAGGCTTTGGCTTACCAGGAGCAACAGCTGGTCAGATTTACTGAGGAGAAGTCCAGTTTGATGAAAGAATGTGAGACTAATATTTCTGAGAGAACTGAAGAGGCTGAACAGGCAAAATTGAATTTTGAGAAAAGCCAGCAGGAATTACTTTTGTTAAATGATCGTATTGCTTCACTTGACTTAGCTTTGAAGTGCCAAAAACATCTTACTGTAGAGCTGCAGACCAAGTATGATGTGCTCTCTGATGCAAATGATGATCTTCAGGAAAAAATTTCCAAAGCAGAGAAAAATGAAGAAAAACTCATTCGTGAAATGAGCATCCTCTCTGAGCAGGCAATGACTGTGAATTCTCTACAAGAGCAATTAAATAGTTTATCTGCCGAGGAAGAAGAGAGTAAGCGTGCGCTTCAAAAAGCTACAGAAGCTCTTAACCTAAAAGTAAATGAGCTGCAGACGCTTAGTGGAAATACATCAGATCTCAAAAAACAAGTGAAGGAAATTGAAACTAAGGCTTCCACTTTGGAAAAAGAAAATGTACATTTAGAAGTGAAAGTAAAACAACTAGAGAAGAGCACTGAAGAATTGTTGTCAAAGAATCAGTCCCTACAGGAGGCCAATCGTGTTTTATGTGAAGAAAAAGCTTGCTTGTTAAGGGAGAAAGCTGCTGCAGAGGATTTGACACTGATGGCTGAGAAAAAGTTTGAAGCGTCAAGCCAGCATTGTGTTGAGCTGACATTTTTGGTGGAGGATCTTCAAGTTAAGTGTGCTTCTGCCGTAGAGCTAAATTCAAAGCTGGAGAGTAGCCTCAAAGATCAATCAGATCAAAAATCTTTGCATGAACATAAAATGAATGTACTTGCTGCAAAGCAAAGAGAGGAGTCAGAGAGGCATTCTGAAAAAATTAAAGATCATGAGGAGAAGCAGAAGAATTTGTTGGAGGAGTTGGTTGCAGTTAAGGTTGAGTTACAAGACAAAAGCAGTCAAATTTCAGAGATGAACACAAAACTGGAAAACAGTCAGTCTGAAATGTTCCAGTTAAGAAGAGACATTACTGCTGCTAATGATGAACTGGTCAAATTGAATGATTCCTACAAAATAATCGTTCAAGAAAGGGCTTGTTGGATGGAAAAAGAAGTGTCCAATCTGAGTGAAATTGAATCTTTGAGAGCCGCTTTAACAACTACAGAAAATAGCATGGATCAAAAGGAGGATTTAATCCAAATGCTCAGAAAGAGTGTCTGTGATGCTGAATTGGAGCAGGTAAGATTAACTCAAGCACTAAAAGAAAAAGATCTTACAATGAATAAGATAAAAGTCCAGCTGGAAATGCTTCAGATGGATCTTGAGGACAATGAGATTTACATGGATTCCTTTGACTCAAAAATGGAAGAGCTTCAAGGTACTATAAGCTCATTAGAAACAAAACTTGAAGAAAGCGAATCGCAAAGGTCCACCGCAGAAAATGAACTATCTAGTCTTAGAGAAGAGCTAACATTAAAAAACAATGAAATCTCAAAAATAAAGTCACATTTAGAGGATGTCTGCAAGAATGAACAAAACCTCTCTGCACTTAATATTGAAATTGAGTCTCTTCTGGCAGCTAAATCAAAATTCCAGGTTGCTATAGAGGACGAGAATGTCAGATATTCTAACTTGGAGAAAAACTATAATGAACTGTCAGAAATAAACTCGAAGCTAAGGGCTAAGGTTGAGAACTTGCAACACCAGTTGTGCGATATTCAAGAGCAAAATGATAGATTAAAACAGGAGAATGATGGCCTCAAGGAACTACTGCAGATCCAGAAAGATGAGTATCAGTGTCTCAAGTCCCCCACTGCGAAAATGGCAGAACACAATAAGACAAACTTGAAAAACAAAGAATTTGAAGAAGAGCAAATGGCATTGAATCAAAGGTTTGATGTGTTACAAAGTGAGTATGCTGTAATGAAAGAACAGTATAGCAGCTTGCTCTCCCAGGTATCAGGACAGCAGTCTCTTATTGAACAGCTTAAATCAGAAAGTGGCCATAAAACTGAATGTGAAGTGGATGCCAGTCAAAGTGCTAGTTCATTTGTAAACATCAGTTTATCAAATGAAGAAGAATATGATGGCATGAGTGCGCTAGATGATCACAAGGAGTTTGATGTTCTGCACAGCAGCGCTATCATTGAGGACTCCAACAGAGAACCATGTATTCCTTGTGATGGTATATTATTAGGCTCAGTTTCTTCATCCAGTGATAGGGGATCTGATTTGCAGAGTGCAACTGATAATATTGATGGTGTTGTGTGTTCCTTTGATGGACCGGTGTTACATCTACAACAGCAGCAAATTCATTTGCATCCCTCCAGTCAACATGTGCTTTCTCCAGAGAATCAAGCCAAGCAGTCAGAAGAATTGGAAGTGTTATCTCCCACCTCTGAGAAAGTCATGAGAGGTCTTGATGGTCCGATGGAGGCTAAGCAACAGGTTTTCAAAAGTGAGATTATGGAGCTGCTAGAGTCTGAAAAGAAAGATCTGGAACAGCTCCAAAAACAACATTTCCATGAGGTACAGAGCTGGAAACAGAAACTTGTTGACCTGAGCTTGGAGATGGAGGCTAAACTGGCTGTTGAGAGGCAACATGCAGCAGTTTTATCAGCAGAATTGGAGGCTGCGAGGTTACAGATGCAGGGTCTGGACCTTAGTTCTCGTTCCTTGCTATGTGATGATAACGAAGAATCTTTTTTGCAGGTAAGCCACACTAGGGACATGGTCCCTACCTCTGAAAAACAGTAAAATTGTCTGTACAAGTGAATACCTTTTAGAATGTAGATAATGTAATGCTAAAATGTTTTTACTGTATTTTCAATGATGTTTTTACATTTTACTTTGCAGCTGCAGTCCCATTCATCAAAGAAAGCAACTTCTCATAAAAAACAGAAACCAGAGACAGAGAATATAAAAGAACATGCATCTTTAGGTATCTCCAGTTTGCAAGACAGCTCCACAGATGAAATGGCACCAAATCATGAAAACCAGATAGTCAGTATCTCTCAAAAGGACGACCACGGACAACAACTTCAGGGTGAAAATAAAGGAACTATCCAAAAATTGCAGGAAGAAATCCAAGCCTTACATTCACGGTTAGAGTTGTTTGCTGCTGAGAGTAACTCAAGGAAAGAGCTCTGCACTCAAATGGACATGACATTGCATCAACTGGAAGAAGAAAAATCAGATTCTGTTAATAAATTAAATTGCACCATAGTGGAAAAACAAAAAGCTGACGATGAAATAAAAAAACTGAAGGAGGAAGTGGATACTTTAAAGTTGCAACTTCAGACATCAAAATGTCAGTCATCAGATATTATGGAGATACTAGGAACAACAGAGGTGGCAAAAGCTGACTGGGATGAGCAAGTCCTTCAGCTTGAGAGTGATCTGAAACGTGTACAGTCAGAGAAAGCAAACTTAGAAAATCACATCTTGTCGATGGAGACTGATATAGAGGAAATACTGAAAGGGAAGCAGAAATTGGAACAAGAGCTTGAAGCATGCAGGAAAATAAATGTCAGCCTTGAACAAAATCTGAATATAATGACAACTGAAGGACTACAGCTGAAACAAGAGCTGTTTTCCTGCACAGAAGAGAGAGAGAAAGCTGGTCAGTCTTTGCTGAATTTGAAGGAAAGGGTTGAATGGCTGGAAAAAGAGAACACTGAAGCAAGAGAACTGAATAAGATAATTGAAGCTGACATAAGACGCCAGAAAAAAGAAAGTGAGGTGGCTAGCATTAACCTTGGTCATTTGCAAGAAGAGAAGAAGCAGCTGTTAGCACAGCTTGAAGACTTGGAGCAAGCAAAATCATTGCTCAGTGGGGAGAAGGACAACTTGCTGAAGGAGTTGGATCATTTTAAAGAACAACAGTGTGATGTGTCTCAGAGCTCTGAGGCAACTATGACCAAAATCCAAACGCTAGAGATGGAAAATTCAAGATTGTCACATTTGCTGGAATCCTCCCTTCTAGAAAAAGGAAAAATAGCATCTAGGCTGAATTCCACCCAGGAGGAGGTGATCCAGATGAGAGTTGGCATTGAGAAGCTGCGGGTTAAAATCGAATCCGATGAAAGAAAAAAGCATCAAATGGGTCAACTGCTCCAAGATGCCCAAAGGAAGGCAGACATGCTTCACGACAAATTAGAGCGACTTGAAAAAGAGAAGGAGATGACTGAGCAGAGTCTGGAAGATGCAATCATTCAGGCTGAGACAGCTAAGGCTGAATTTGAAGAATTGCAAGCTGAAAAGGTTGAACTCATCCAAAGACTTGAGCAAATGACTGTAGATCAGAATGACTTCAGAAGTGAGAAAGAGAGACTTGAAAGGGAAGTTTTTCAAAAAACAGAACAACTGCAAAAGATAGAAAGACAAGTGAAAGAAGTTGAAGTAAATTTGAATGTTACCACTGAAGAACTCCAGTCTAAACTGAGTGCAATGGAAAGTCACCTGCAAATTTGCCAGAAAGACCTTGAATCTATGCAACTCAAAGAGCAAGACCTGACGTACCAGTTAACTTCACTTGAATGTGAAAATGTGCAGTTGTCTGAGAAGCTCCAAGAGACACAGGAGCTCCAGTTAGATATGCAGTCCAAAACCCAGGTGCTTCATGAAGAGCTTGTGATAAAGCAGAGTGAGCTGAAAGTCAGCTTTGAAGAAAACGAGAGGTTACGGCAACAAGTGGCTGAACTGCAAATGTTTAAAGATGATGACAAAGAGGAAAAGCAGTCCCTCCTTCAGTCAGAAAAAGAAGAGCTTGAGAGGGGGAAGATGCATCTTCAGTCCATTGTGGCGGAGTTGGAGCAGAAGGTGGAAACGACATCAGCACAGTGTGAAATCATGCAAATCACAATGTCATCTCTGGAGGGCAATGTCCAGCAAAGGGAGGACCACCTGCAAGCTGCGAGACTGACAAACGCAGAACTCGGTGAAAAGGTAGAAGCACTGCAACTTTTTTCTCACACTATTTAAAATTTTTGTCTTGACTATAAACAATATAATAATTACAAGTCCTGTTGCTGTAGATGCAGTATATCTAGACATTAATGCATGAAAAGATTTTGTGCTATTTTTCATATGCTGAAAAATGGATTATATTGGATTATTGGATTATATTTACATTGTACATTGTCCAAAGCAACGTACTCGGCAAAGATCACATTGCAAACATACTTGCTGTCAAGGATCCAACAAAGCATATTGTAAGTACAGCTAGGCTGAGCTTCCAATGAATGTCGAAGTACAAGTATAAGCAGTATTGGAGCAGGAGCTACACAACACCTTCTAATGTTGGATGGTGCAATGAACTGTGTGGTCTTAATAATCTTTTTTTCCATCAGGTTGATGTGTTAAATAATCACAACTTGAAGATGCAGAGTGAAATCACTGCGGCTTTGAGCAGTGCAGAGGAATTGCGGATGGCTTTAGAGATGCAACGCCACAGTCATAGTATTCAGCAACAGAGTACAGAACGGCAGATGGAGAGCTTCAAGGTAAGCACCCTGTCATCGGGTCAACACAGTACTTTCTGACTTTGTACTGGTATATACAACAAAACCAATGACAATAAAGAAATTCTATTCTTTTTCATTCGGTTGTTCTCAGGGTCACTTACTGTACATGTAACACTTGCTCACACCCCTGTGTTTTTTTTCCCTGCAGTTAACCTTGGAGAACCTCTCTTCTGAAAAGGAGGAGCTGATGCGTGTCAAGGAGAGCCTTGAGATTGATGTCAAGAAGAAGGATACGGTTCAGCACGAGCTACAGAAGCAAATTCAGCAGGCAAGTCCATGATATATAACACAGTAATTATTCTTGGGCCTGAGAAACATTCTGTGCTATTAAACCTGGTACTATTAGGATTCTTAACATTAGTCCTTCAGTTATGAGCTATAGCATAAGTTAATAGTAAACTAGTTAATTTCCTCTGCTTGAAACATCACATTGTCTTTTGCACAGCATCAGTCTGAATTTGAAGCCTTGAAGAAAGACTTGATTACTGCTGAGGGGAAGGCAACCGAGTATCTGACTGAGATTGGTAGCCTGAAGTGTAGTAAAGAGGAGCTCAGTTCTGCGCTAAGGGAGATGCAGAGCTGCCTGGAGCAGCAAGACGAGTTGAAGGTAATGAGCCGACAATGCAGAAGATGTAGTTCAGACTATATTTAGAAATAAATGGGTAAACAAGTATTTGAAAGACAGAAAATACTCAAACTATATTGCAGAGGGAATCAGTGTGCAGATGCCACATAACCACTTGGTGAATCAATAAAATTGATGTCGCTGGCAAGTTTCTGTGTGCAGATAGCTCCCATTAAGTGCTGTTTCACTTTCTTGTCCAGCAGCAAGGGTTGTAGAGCTTGAAACTTTTACTTTCTCAAATAAAAACAAAACATTATTTTTAATGTGAATATCCTATAAAACTCACAGCCCTGTACTGGATAAGCAGTTGAAAGAATGAATGTCAAGAAGTTTTTATCTAGCTGACAATGTGTTCCCAGACTGCAATTACATGGGCCAGCCAATTAAGCAAATACAATTCAAACATAACAGTACGAAGTACTGTGAAGCACACTTGGACAAACTGTCATTATGAGTGCACACAAACCTTTCACATTAAGCTGCTAAGGTACCCGATTACTGCTCTTATTTTGGCATGGTATTAATCCAACTCTCTTAGCTGGTCTGGCAGATTTTGCTATTTGATGTGATTATTTATTGATTTGTTGAAAGCACTCTGCAGTGTTCTGATTTATCCTATTTATATAAATTGGAAGCGATAGAATATTCAGCTGTGTCGATGCTATGATTTTGATTTATATAATGCAGTATGGTTTACCATTGTCTTTTTATATAAATATATATATATAAAGACAAAGGTCGACACACTTTCCCAGAAGGTCACCCAGCTTTCCAAGGAGAAAGATTCTGCACACAGTAAGCTTGCCCTCTGGATGAAGTCTTGCAAGCAGCTGGAGAAAGAGAAGCAATTGCTCTTGGTGAAAAATGAACAGCAGGGGTCGCTCATCACAACACTTCAGTCTAAAGAAAAACAAGGTACTTGTTGACCTAGTATGTAATGTTTAATGAGCGTTCGGTGCCAAATACCTGAAGAAGTCGTCGGTTATCCTTGATTCGTCCAAAGCCCTCACATCTAAATTTCCTTTTGTATGTATCACAGGAGAGGAAAGCAGCGACAGCATCAGCATGCAAAAGTTGCAGATGGAGATTCAGGAGTTAAGAGGGGCTTTGGAGGAGCGAACCAGGGAAGCCGATGAGAGCACAGACAAATACTGCAGCCTCTTGGTGAGCCTGCACAAGCTGGAGGAGGCCAATGAGACCTTGCAGAGCCAGGTATTACACCTCAACAGTCAACTGGCTTCTAAAAGCAGAAGATCTACATCAAAGACTCCTCAGAACCCAGCAATCACCACCACCCAAAAGGAAGAGGAGGCAGCGAGAAAACAGGATGGTCTAGTGTCCGGGAAGAGGCAGAGGACCCCAGGGCCTGATGAGAACGAGGAAGCCAGTAAGGTACATGAGGCCCTCCACAACATCTCGAAGAAGATCCGGGCGTGTGCCACTCCTCAAGCTTCCCGCCATCCTCAAGTTGAGGAGGAGTTCAGACCGGAGGGCTTACCTGAGCTGGTGAAAAAGGGTAAGCTTTCAATGTCCGTGCTGCAGTATCTTTTGCAGTGAAACTCATTATGCAGGAAAATAATTTGGAAATTCATGGTCTCTGTGACTAAAGATTTACGTATTGAGGAATTCTTATCATGGGATCTGCCCTCTAGGCTTTGCAGATATCCCAGTGGGGGAGGCCAGCCCGTTTATAATGCGTAGAACTGTGGTGCGGAGGTGCAGTCCTCGCCTGGCTGCCAAGAATTCCCCTGTGTCCCTGCACGCAGCCCAAACCCCAGACCCCGCTGTGCATTACGTCTCCCAGTCAACAGAGGGCAGCAGTCAACAAGCAGTAAGTGTCTGGCTTTCATTCAATTTAATTCCAATGGGATTGGCATTTAAAGATAAATAGTATATATGACAGCACATACACCTCTAAACTAGAAATATTGCATATACAGTATATCTGTTCTGTGTAAACTTGAATGGCCATTCAAACTTAGACCTGCTCTTTTTGGAACTTAATTTTATATATAGTGTATGTGGGGGGAAGTTTTTGTTCTAAACCTGGTTTACAAGTTTTGGTGGATTGTATCACTGCCATTTCTGCACTGCCTTGTCTTCTCATGTTTCATTGACAGTTAATCTCTCCTTTGCAGCTTCAAGAGACCAAATCACTTCAAAGCCCTGCCAGGTCTACATCTGGAGTTCTTGCTTCTCTGACCAACAGTCCTAAAATTGTCGTCTTTGACAGTCCCGTGGTGAACAAGGAGGACCAAAAGAGCAGGAGGTCCCTCAGCATCAAGAAGACTCCTGAACAGAGAGAGAAACGTAGACAGGACATGGCATTAACAAAGCAGGATGAAAACTGTCATCTCCAGTAAAATCTTACTTCATAAGAATTGTTCGCCCGTGTAGATATTTTACTTCTAGCGATGCTCATCAATATTTTTCTGCATATTATTTATTTTATGTCTTTTTTTTTTTTTTAACTTGTTTTAACATTTTAGATTTTTTTTTCCTTTCGGAGACTCAGATTTGCAGTTAACACACTGGCCGCAAAGAAATTTACTCTAGATTTTACTGTAATACTGAAAGTGTGCAGAATCAGCTATGTACATATTAACTTGCTGGCAATTTTTCCATTAAAACAATATTTTGGTACTATGTTTGCTTCCTCTTTATCATGAAAACTGAGTGCTACACTTTTTTCTGACCTATTGATTGAACCAGATTATAATCAAATCGTACATATTGGATGAGGAATTTTGTTACTTCTGCAGTTTCCCTACACAATATGCTTCCTTTAATTTGATTCCTTGTATGACTTAATTAGGAAAATGTATGACTTAAACTGGAATATAATTTTTTCTAAATTAAATCAATGTTATTTATAGTTTATTTGTTCAAGGGGTCAGTTGCTAATCCTGGTCTGGGTAACAGGGTCAGTCCAAGGTGGCATAGGGTAGAGGATGCCAGTCCATTACAAGACACAGACACCCTAGGGGAAATTTAGAGATGCCAGTTACCCTACCTGCATGTTCTTGGATTGTGGAAGGAAAGTCGTGCAGTACAAGAGGAGCGTGCAAACTCACCCACAGCAGAGGCCAGATTCAAACCCTCAGCCCTAAAGCTATTAGCCATGCTGTTCAATTAAATATCATTCATTTTAATATCAAACATATAATGCATATTGTTTTAGCTTTATAAGTACATGATTTTTTTAACGTTTAATTCTTCATTTACCCAATGTATAGCAACTGTTTAGCATACGTAAAGTCAGTCGCCGACTTTATTAAATAGTTTGATCAAAACAAAAATTAGAATTATAGTTGACATAATGAAAACGTGTTGGCACCTTCATTTTTCAGTATGTTTAGAGGCATGGTCACTGATGTTTGCATGCCGGTTTATAAATAAGATTATTTTCATACCTTATTGTCAGTAATTGGATATATTACAAGGGTAGTTTGTCAGCTGTCATAAGAACATATGCAGTTTACAAATGAGAGGCCATTTGGCCCATCATGCTCGTTTGAGGAGGACTTAACTAATAGCTCAGATGCTAAAATTTTGTCTAGCGCTGATTTAAATGGAACCCAGGGTTTAAGCCTGCACTACTTGAACAGGGAGACTATTCCATTCTCTAACTACATGCTGTGTAGCTATTTGGCTGAACAGCATCCAGACCTGTTAGAATCTTATATACATATACTATGTCCCCGCTTAATCTCCTTTGCGTGAGGCTGAACAGATTCAGCTCAGATAACCTCTCCTCATAAGACATCCTGTTTTACCTCGTATGTTTCAAACCGGCTGTCTTAAACTATGACTAAATTGAGGTCGTTTCTTTTTTGTCCTGTTTTTCAGAGGAAATACAATTAATGTCGTTACAAATAGATTACATGTTCCCAGGCAATAACAAGTCTATTTTTATTTGCTCCAGGTTTAGCAGCTGTCAGAACGGTAATATCATTTACAGGTTTTTTTTTTCTTGTGCCCGAAAATTGAAAATTAAGACTAAATATGTGAGCTATGTGAATGAAAATAGCTGTGTAAGGTCTTGGGTGAAATTGCATCAGGTAGGGGTCTTCAAAAGGGTAATGTTTGGGAAAATGGGATAGTCTGAGTTTAGGGTGATGTGGGTGCTTGTTATCGATGCAGTCACATCGTATTCAACTGGACCATTTATTATGTTATTCTTGTTCAATGCCTTTCGCGTACTTATTGTGATGTTATATGAAGGTTTGGTGTATCGAAAAAGCCTTGTAGGTAACACAGGCTGAACTGCAGACGGAAAGGTCAATTTTACAGAGGAAACAAAGAAATGCAGGGAGATCACACAATGACAGCAAAAGTGCACTCGGTATCTTTACTCACCATTGGATTTGTGTATAAGTAATTAATGCTGTAAACAGCGATGGAAATGGGAGAGAGCATTTGTTGTAGGGATGTGCAAAGCAGCCGGTATTTGTATCTGTATTTGTATTTGTTGAGGGGGGAAAAGTATTTCTATTTGTATTTGTTATTCGTTAATTGTATTTAGGTTATAGTGTAAGTATTCTTTAAGTATATCCATATAATTAAACTCCAAAAGATATAATTAAATAATATTTACACTATTACGTAAATTAGAAGTGTAACGCAAAAAAATGGATTTTACGCCTATTTTGAATTTTACTCGAATACAAATACTTTTCCTCCCTCTTAACAAAAACAGAGTAAGTTAAACCATATAACTCCCATAAGTGCATACAATTCGACACAACTATTCAAGCATTGTTTTAACCTTTTTAACCAAATATTAATGTTACTCTGTCAACAGCCTATTGTGTAAATTACCGAGCTAACAGAGCCCCGAAAACAGAGCGAACATGAAAGCACCCGACTGCAGGCGTCAATAATGCAGCGTAACGGAATAATCGCCCGATCAAACTTCGCTTCCAGAAAGTTATAAACTGCCCCCGGCACGGCGGAACCCAGTTAAGGTACAAAAATTATTAAACAAAAATATTGATGCAGTTAAGTCTTTTTTCGCTCAGCTGAGCCTTCTCTGTCGCTGTGTGGAGCAGCCTGTGTCAGTCACCTCTTTTACTCCCCCCGACTCCTGAACGTCACTCACTCATCCGGGCATGCACTGCGGTCTCACGAGGAAACGCAGCTTTTTTATATAAAGTTCTTCTTGTTCCCGAATACAAATATTTTTTCAAGATTTGTTCGAAATAAGTATTCGTAAAAAACACGTTATTCGGGTTCGGCTCCACCCCTAATTTGTTGGATTGAAAAGGGCTGGAATCTGTTGCGTTCCACCCAATGTTGAAAATGTTCTGATTGATTAATCAGTAGTACTGCGAGAGTTCCATCTGCAGTTAACAGAATGGAATTAAGACATGGTGCTTCCTGAAAGACTGAAGACATCTCAAAGCAGCAAGTTTATTGAAGCTGGATCATCTCCAGATTCCAAATATGATCAGGATGGAGACTCAAGGACTCGACATTTTCATGCATGATGCACATCCTATATTATATGCCATATGATTTTCCATCTGTCCATTCATCCATCCATCCATCTATTCATCCATCTTCCAACCTCTCATCTTATTGTGCTTAGGCATTCTACCAACAGAAAACCAAAATATATTTATGCAAAATGTCTTTTAAAAAACTGTTGAGGGTGATAAATTAGGACAATAACTTATTGGGTAATATTGTGATATCTGCTGTCAGTTTCTCAGCTTGTTAGGAACAATAGAGCAGGTTGTTGGTTTTAATATATTCTCATTTCTGAAACATTACATCTTGATTTAATTAGTGACTGGGCTGATACCTGGCAGATGAAATGTAACATAGATTAATGTAAGGTAATCCATGTAGGTAGCAGAAGTATAAAGTACAGGTATTTTATGGGTCCTACTGAAATTAAGGTAGCTGATTATGAGAAAGACCTTGGTGTGTTATGTTGATGCTTCCATGTCCCACACTCGCCACTGTGGGGAAGCAATAAAAAAGGCCAATAGGATGTTGGGGTATATCTCCAGGTGTGTGGAGTTTAAGTCAAGGGAGGT
>JABFEA020000029.1:8837702-8850247 GCA_019775915.2 Cyphomyrus plagiostoma
GCAGTTCTGAAGGCGAAAGGGGGTCAAACACCATATTAGTATGGTGTTCCTAATAATCCTTTAGGTGAGTGTATAATACTCCTAATTTGAGTATTTTATGGCTAGCCCCTCACTTTGGGAAGCGTTTATGAAGATAACTAAATATCATATATTATAGGTGTAGTGTCCTTATGTTTGATTACAGAATCCATTATATCTTTGATTACAGAAGATGTGATATCCAGTTCCTGATAGAATTTTATATTTGTTTATGAATAGAATTTTTAGTTTATATGTTTACAAATGTATTCATGTCTCCTTTTTTAATCTCTGAGAAGATAGGAATTTTGGCGAACTAATGTTAATGTGTCCATATTATAGCAGTGTTCAATGAGCATCAAGCTACATTTAAGAAAACACTGTCATACATGATTGTAATAGTCTCATAACTAAAGTCATAGAAAATAAAAGGCAGTTCAGTTTATTTTCTGCACTGATGCCACATAAATAAATACTGAATAAACTAAAAGCTGTCTTTGAATGTCTTGTCCCTTCAGCCATCAATACCCAATAAACTGAGAGAGAATTAGAAAGACAATATCAGCTCTACCAGCCAATGACTTGTTCCTTAAATAAGACTCAGAAACATTAGTCATGGAAAGAGGGACACAGCATTTCAGTATTTATGAATCATAGACTCACACTTTTGCTATTGCTATTGCAAGAAAGTGATGGAAAAATACAAACATTCGAACCTTACAAAAACGGATGCGCTCAATCATTTCCCAGAGACATCTAATCACATATTGAAAACTGATGCTTTTTCTATTATATTCTGGTGTCATTGTCAATTCAGCAAAAATTAGTTACCACAGTAAACTCCAATGTTTCCCCTATCATTACATTAGGGGGCACCTTGGCCCCCCAGCAGCATCTCCCACCCCTCCTTGAAGGTCAAATTCCATCTATCCATCCATCCATCCATCCATTATCCTCTGCTTATCCAAGATCGGGTCGTGGGGGCAGCAGTCTCAGCAGGGAAACCCAGACTTCCCTCTCCCCGGCCAGTTCATCCAGCTCCTCTGGGGGAATCCTGAGGCGATCCCAGGCCAGCCGAGAGACATAGTACCTCCAGTGTGTCCTGGGTCTTCCCCGGGGCCTCCTCCCAGTGGGACATGCCCCAGAACACCTCACCAGGGAGGCGTCCAGGAGGCATCCTAAGCAGATACCCAAGCCACCTCATCTGGCTCCTCTCAATGCGGAGGAGCAGCGGCTCTACTCTGAGTCCCTCCCGAATGACCGAGCTCCTCACCCTGTCTCTAAGGGAGAGCCCAGCCACCCTGCGGAGAGAACTCATTTCGGCCACTTGTACTTGCAATCTCATTCTTTCGGTCACTACCCAGCTCTTCCTTCACCTTCACAGACCGATGCAGCGCCCGCATCACTGATGACGCCGCACCGATCCGCCTGTCAATCTCCCGTTATGAAGCCGCATTCTGCTTAGCCCGCTGGTAGCTGTCAGCTGCCTCTGGAGTCTGACAGGCCAAAAAGGCCCAATAGGACTCCTTCTTCAGATTGACGGCATCCCTCACCACCGGTGTCCACTAGCGGGTTCGGGGATTGCCACCATGACACACGACAGGGAACAACCTTACAGCCACAGCTCTGGTCAGCCACCGCCACAATGGAGGCACGGAACATGGCCCATTCGCACTCAATGTCCCCCACCTCCCCCGGGACATAGGAGAAGTTCTGCTGGGGGTAGGAGTTGAATCCCCTCCTGATAGGGGATTCTGCCAGACGTTCTCAGCAGACCCTCACTATATGCTTGGCCTGCCAGGCCTGGCCAGCTTCCACCCCCACCAGTGGAGCCGACCCACCACCAGGTAGTGATCAGTTGACAGCTCCGCCCCTCTCCTCACCCGAGTGTCCAAGACATGTGGCCGCAAGTCCGATGACATGACTACGAAGTCGATCATCAAACTGCAGCCTAGGGTGTCCTGGTGTCAAGTGCACATATGGACACCCTTATGCTTATGCTATGATCATTATGGACAATCACGCCACTCCAGGTCTCACTGTCATTGCCCATATGGGCATTGAAGTCCCCCAGTCGAACAAGAGAGTCCCCAGGAAGACCGCTCTCCAACACCCCTTCCAAGGACTCCAAAAAGGGTGGGTATTCTGAACTGCCGCTCTGCACATAAGCGCAACAGTTAGGAACCGTCCCCACCTGAAGGAGAAGGGAGGCTACCTTCTCGTCCACTGCGGTAAACCCCAATGTGCAGGCACCCAGCCAGGGGGCAATAAGTATGCCCACCCCTGCCCGGCGCCTCAGACTCCTTCCCTGTCAGAGAGGTGACATTCCATGCCCCTAGAGCTAATTTTTGCAGCCGAAGATCGGACTGCCAGGGTCCCTGCCTTTGGCCACTGCCCAACCTGCTCTGCCCCCGACCCCTGTGCAGGCCTGGCCACCAGGCACTCGCCATTGAGCCCCATCCCCGGGCCTGGCTCCAAGGGGGGCCCAGTGACCCACATCTGGGCAAGGGAAATCCATTATTATGGATCCATTATTCTAAGGGGACTTATGAGCCGCACTTCGTCTGGTTCCTCACCCAGAACCTGTTTGCCTTGGGTGACCCTACCAGGGGCATAAAGCCCCGGGCAACTTAGCTCCTGGGATCACTGGAACACGCAAACCTCTCCACCATGATAAAGTGTCGGCTCCAGGAGAGGTGATGGTCAAGTTAAATTTATTTAATTTTATTTTCTTTATAGCGCTAGACCACAATGGAAGTCATTTAAGGTTACCTTTCTATAGAACAGGTCTATACATTGTCCTTTTATTAAACAGACTAAATAGCCTTATGTTATTTATCTCATTTACACAACAGCTTGTCATTTTTCTCTCTACATGGTTGTGTGTTTACAATTCTCCTCTGGTGTGATGACCAGCGTGCGGCGAGCCGGGAAGCAGGCCAGAGGGCCGTGAATGCGATCAAATGGGGTTTGTGTCGGGTTGAGAGGACAACAGGGGAGCACAGCGGCAAACTCATGTCAATGACAGACCTGGGGACTCAGACGCGGACTAAATACACAGGACAAGCCGAAAATAACAGGCAACAGGTGATGTCAATCCGGAAGTAACACGAGGTAACGAGGGGGGCGTGGCACACAGGAGGATCAGATGAGCAGGTCATGACATCTGCTCTCTGTATCGCACATGGTGGAGTTCCACCCTGATGCACACACACAGGTAAGCACACTTCCACCAGCGGACAGAGAGCGCACGCATCTGAAAAGCAGACACATGAACACCATAAATCTTGTCAGTGTCTATCTGACCCCCCGCCAAAAAAAAACAACTGGAAACCTACTGGAAATACTGACCTCCTCAATTACAAGCACTTTCACAATGCTACGTTGTTAGGGGCATTTACAATACGGTTCATTAGGTTTTAAAGGGAGACCCAAAAAAATGAAAGATCAAGGTTGTTGTTGGGAATCCAATGTCTGGGAAAATCCAGCTTGTATTTACTGGTGTTTGTGGAAGGAAAATCTCAAGGGTCAGGTTGCAGTCTGGAATGTAAACAAAATAGTATATGATAGAGTGTAAGTATAATAACTGGACTTCAGTTGCCTTAAATATGCAGAAAGCAATAATTCCACTGATTAATATCTCATTTGAACACCCTGGGCATACTTTTCAAATGAAGCAATCAAATCATGATACTTTATTGCTCTGTAAAAGGCAGGTAGAGGCTGGTTTCATGCCAAACAGAGAGTATTTTCGGCTGGTTTAGGCTGACCAGTCCCTTCGTGACTACACCACTATCCACAGAGCAACTGAGTCTCCACTTCACAGATCATTGAGCAATAAATACACATTTTTTGTTATTGTTGTTCTTAGCTAATTTAGACTAAAGCATCCCACTGTAATTGTTACCATGAAAGTTTTACTATGGCAGGGCAGACAAAATGGAATTTGAGAACTGCTGCATGTCTGAATGGCTTCTTCTAATAAGACTGGATAGTGAGACCTCAGGGTCGGGGGAGACTGTAGGATTTGAAAACCTTGGGGGAGTGAATTCTCTGCCCCTTGAGGAAATGGGATGATTAGATCTGGGGGGGGGGGGTTCCTCCATTGTTACATTTATGAAGGGGACTTTTATGAAAGTACCCTTCAATTAGGGTCTAGATCTGCCCAGAATTGCTTAGAACCCAAATGAAAGAAAAGGCTGAAAGAACAAAAGAAGGTCAACAGTACTGTTCACTACCACTTTTTCCAAACTGAGTTTTGTGATTCTCCAAATGGTCATATGACTCCACAGGAACATTTTCCATTTACATCATACTTATATTTATGGCACTTGGCAGACACCCCTAGTCAGAGAGACTTACATAAATGCTTAGAGTGAATATACTCTGATACCGGTTCAGTAGAACCCAGCTAGGAATACTATCACTCTAAAATCTCTGTTGGCAAGTACTACATTTTTTTAGTCCGAGTATAATCCTGCAAGTGGTAATCCAAGTTTTTCCAAAATAAGCAAGTTCTTAGTCGTCGTTTGAAGGTACCCAATGACTCAGCTGTTTGAGTATCTAGTGGAAGTTTATTCCACCACCGAAGAGTCTCAATGCATATTTGCCTTGTGCCTTGAGAGATGGTGGGACCAGTTGAGTGGTCCTGGAGGATCAGAGAGAACATGGTGCAGTCTGGGGTGAGAGAAATTCTTTTAGGTAGCAGGATGCTGGTCCCCCATATATGATTTAACAGAGAATAAAGAATAGGCAGTGGCTGAAAAATAAATGAGGATTTGTTTTCAATTTGGTTCCATCTATCTTCTATGGCTGCTTATCCAGTACAGTAATTTATATTCATAAAACAAACCCTGGCTGGGTCAGTGGGTAACACTTCTGCCACATATCTCTTGTACTGAGGGTTCAAATTACACCCCTGTTCTGTGTGTGTATGCCCTGTGTTGGAGTAATGTCTTGTTCCGAACGTCCCCCAGCCTTTTGTCCTGTGTTCTTGGGACAGAATCTGTTCTGATCACAGCATCCTGTACTGGATAAGCAATTGGAATAAGCAAGTTTTCTATCTACTTTAAAAAGTAAACTGTGAAAAAAAGCATGTATGAAAAATTGTATTGGAAATACAGCGGAAATGGAAATAATCCCCACCAATGCATAACACCCTGATGCACTGGAATCGTTATACCATTTAAAATGTAACAATTAAGCAGACACAGCAAATATTTGTTTACTAATGCAATAAAGAGAGTGGGTGGCAAATAATGACAATCACTAATACAAATTACTCCAAGGACAGACATTCTATTGTTAGATGAGAAAAAATATAATAGCTTTCTACAATGATTTCCAACTATTTTAGCAATGTAGCTTCCATGGTCATATCTGTTTATTGAAGACTAGTTAAACAAGTATTATATGAAGGATCTCGCATTATGGGGGATTGTGCATTTACTTTCAGTAAATGTCCCTAACATGTTTTAAGGAAAAAAATATCTTAATTTTTTTTTTTTACTAGTTATCAGAAAAACGTTGAATAGAATTTCTACAAATAAATTCCAAGGATGTCATGTTGGGCTTGTCAGAAGTTGTAATTCCACTTCGAATATTGCAGTGTCACTTAGTGTCAGAAAGATGATTCGCTAACTTCCCCCTTGAGGGGAAATAACTAATGTAGTAGTACATGTTTACTCAATCCATTAATTAACCAGTAACTAAGTGTTTCTTTAGTACCGATCCCATGTTCATTCATCATTATTCAGTTCATGTATTTCATGGGGAAATCTATATTAATTCGTGATTTGTTCTTGAGTAATAAATTAATTAAGTAATTTTTACTTTCACAGGTGATGTCATACAATTATTAACATCATTAGTTAACTGTCAGCTAATATAGTGCTTGAGTGGAATACATAACCTGTCATAATTGATTAATGATGAACAAACATGGGATCAATATGTAACTAATATTGGTCAATTAATGCATTAAGTAAGCCTGTACTACTACATTATTCATGTGTCTAGTAAAGTTTGACCATTGATTCAATATATCTTCTGTACCCCTTACTCATATGGGGTCTTGATTGGAGTAAGGTTCCCACACTTTTCAATAACACTTTTTGGAGGGTAATGTGGTTGCCTGGATGTTTAGCGGGCATATATATATATAATATAATAACTGTACTTTGCCTCCCTTCCACAGTGTGCCGTGACCTCTGCTTTGTGCACTTTCTGAAAGGTTTGATTACTTTGGTGGGAACAGCAGGGTTGCCACTGCTGTTTATTCTGGGATGGAATGTAGTAGCCAGGGTTCGACGAGACAGAAGAAGAAAAGGCTCACGGTAAAATAAGCTGATTCACACATTGGTCACATGTGCTTACAATTAACTCCTACAATTGGGAATGTTTGTTTCAGTGCTGGTTCATGTCTACGACCACTGGGCAGGGGGAAGGATGCTTTATGGATAACTTAAACCTAATTGTGGAAACCAAACTGGTCCAACGTGTCACTCCTTTCTTCATTGACAAAAATGCAGCTCGTAAATAGCAGTAACTATTATACTGTGTGATTGTGAAAGTGTCATAATTTAGAATTAAATGGATTTTAACAAGCTCAGTTATTTCTTTATGCATGTAGACAGATGGAGGTTGATTTTGGAAATTTGTGGCATTCCATGCCCACACGCTGACTTCTTACAGTATAACCACACTGGCTATTAAAGTAGAGCGTCCTAATGAAAGTAGTACAATGCTGTGGCGTTGCAGTAAAATGTATTTGCGTGAGCTGAAGTTGCATATCAAGGCTGGAGACCGCAGTGAGACAAACATACTCACTCACTGCACATGGTATGAAAACACAGGTCATAAAAGTAGAACATCCTCACCAAAACAGCAGAAAACAAATGCAGCAAACAATAACAGAACTGGACGTAGAACAAGGAACACATTATAACCAAAAGACAAAAGAACTGTAACAATAAGCTAATGAAGAATGCAATGCACGGCAAAGCCAAACATAGCAAGGCATGCTGGGAGAGATATCCCAGACTCACCCAATACCTCCCTACAGGTCTGCTCAGGTCATGGAGGTACTGCATACTGAATTAAACTGTGGTTCAGGTAGTCAGGAAACAAGTAGTCATAATGTTTGTGGAGCACATGCATCTATTTGGGAATATTCTCAAAACAATCAGCCAAGAAACACTTATCATGCAATGCAAAGTCTGCTCTGTAGGGTTTAGATAGGGGGGTTGTAGGAGCCAGGTCATCTGTTGCAAGATTCATCTCATTCCTTATTTACAAGTTAATACAGTACTTACATAACATTGAGATGTGTTTTGGGTTGTTAACTTGGCAAAAAACAAGATTTACAGTTGACGTGTCCAGACTTTTGACTGGTGCTGTATATATCAAAATTATTACAATAATTCAAACTAATGCTTTATATCTATGCTAGAGATTAACTGAACTGAACTAAACTGAGCTGAAAAATATATTTTAAAAACATCCTGCAATTAACTTCTAAGGGCAGATTTAATAAACCATTCTGTACAGTATGTGCAAAATTTATATCTTGAAAATAAAATAGAGATTTTATATACAATTAAAACACCAAAAGAAAAGTAAAACAAAGAGTAAAAGCATTTGTCTCTGGATACAAAAGCAGGTTAGTATCAAACACTTTATTTACAATTTGACCATTTCTTGTGACTTTTCATCTTGCATAATTTCTAGATGAAACAGGAAGTTTCCCTAGATTCCTTAGGTTTTTATGGCTCATTGGCCACAGAACATCCATGCCGTAAAAGGTTAGCAATCAAGAATTTTTAAATCAAATCTCACTCCATCACTTGATTCTGCTCAGTAATGCAGATCTAATTCTTGGTAGGGAGTGTGCACAGATTTCCTGTGCTAAGGTAACTAAGACTGTGAGAGGTCATCGGTCACAGTTGTTTCCCCCAAGCCCCTTGCAATGTCCACAGGTGATGGAAAGCTTACAAGCACAATGAACCTAGAAACTCGAGTAAAATTTGCTTAGAGAGACACATGGAGATTGTCTACTAATTAAGGAGGTTTCAAAAATAAAGCTTATTAACATGCGAGAGGCAGACCTAATGTCGGCACAATCATAACATTCCAGTATGTTCTGCTCGTGAAGCAACACTCAACGATGATTTCCAAATTGTCCATTAAGTGTTTTTTTTTTTTACAAGGTTCTATTTGCGCTTAGCAATCTAATTGGGTTGACATGTACTGATCTCAGACAATGAAAACAGAATTCTAAAGAATAAAACAGGTTTTAATTCTGAAAATAAAAAGTTACCTAAATTACAACATCTGAAGGTGTATCATTATAGACCAAGGTCTTGGCTGTTCAGCAATGTACTGGGGCAACCTCCTCATTTTTTCATAAAAGAGGCATTTTTTCAGCTATTACTTTGTTTTTGTCAACACCATCAGTCACAGTACAAGGCAAATTATTTTTTATTTATTTGGTCTAATATGTATTTAGAGTTTTTGAATAATTATCTGGCATAATTACAATAATTATCTCCTTAGTACACACATATGCTGGTAAATGTTGAATATTCACTTTTGTTCATTTTTTATATTGTTGTACAAGCGCTACTTTAAAAGATCTAACATCATGCAACATGTACCATCCATCTATCCATTTCCCAACCCTTGTGGGGAGTCCGGAGCCTATACAACTATAAGTTATATATGTACTATAAGCCTAAATAGAAAAATTATGACAGCACTGAAGAAACATTGTAAGCAAAACTCCCTCTGACGGTAATCTGAGAATGGTGATAGTGGCATCATTACAACATACAATTAAAAAATCAATGGTTTCTTGCTTAACAACTTTATCTAACTATTTGCTCCAAATAATAACAATAATAACAAACTAGACTGTATATTGGTCTTGGACTGTGACACATAAGTATGAATAACTGCGCTACACTCTTGGTTGCTTCTTGGTGAACTCCTCAATAACGTATCAATCAGAATCATTCTCTGATGCTTTATTTTCTTGCGTGTGATTGTGTCCTGTTTGTCAGTTCGTGCTGCATTATGGTAGAAATCCTGAACCTTCTGAGTAATTGTTTGAATGTATGTAGGTTTTTTGTCATTAAGCCTCCTCTTTCGCGGTGTGTTGTATGTTACGCCAAATTGCCTTGTCTGCTGAATTAGCCGATATTTTTTCAGGACCTTGCCTAACAGAGTCAAGTTCTTCTTCTTGTGGGCAGACTTGTTTTGTTTCAAACCGTGAATGAGTGCGTTGTGGAACAGCAAAGTTTTCTTGATGGAGGGGTTTTTGAGTTGGCTTCCCCGCGACATCTGCTTTTTTTTCCTTGGTGATTCTTATGTTTTTATTCCTAGCTTGTTCTCGTAAGCAACGCTTTTTCATTTTGTTCCTATCCTTTGTTACCTCTTGAAGTTCATTTCTCATAGCTTTCATCTCTCTAGAGTAGAGCTGGGCTGTATGGAAAAAAAAAACAATCACATTGACCAATATTATTGACCAATATTAATAATTATCAATATTATAATTTCACAGTGCTGTGCCATGTAATAATGTAATAATCAAAATAATAACAAAAATAACCCTATTCTGACAAATAGAATGAATACATGGAATAAACAATATTAGCAAACAGTTATTTTCCAGCAAATTTTACTGTTTACATACAAAATTCCCTTAAAATTATAAAAGATTATTGATTTTCAAGTATTCAAAGAAACATAGCTCAAATGAACAAAACCATATAATAATGTAACAATGTGCAGAACTGTGTAATATTGCAAATATGTTAAAGGGCAAACATAAATAAAGCAGGATAGAACTGACTGCAACAAGTATCTTCCTCTATTCTTGGTCTCATAAAAACTTTTCAAAAATCTGAGGTAGAAAAGTATCTAAACCAAGCAAAAATATGCCAAACCATGGTTAGATTCACCATGTCACGTGGTACAAAATCCTCGCCAGAGCAAGACGACTTGAGACAGACCATGCCCAAACTTGCACCGCCTCCGTGACGACACATCTTTGCCCTTATTGGCTGAAGATTTTAGTCACACGCATGATGTTTCTATCCCAGGAATTTCATATGCGTTATCTGCTGTTTCTCCTGAAAAGCACATAAAGCAGTGAGAACTGGTTTTCAGCTCATTCACCTGGTAAAATAAAGTTTAAATAAATGACGCAAATGTTCTAACAGTAAACGTAAGTTAGTGGTTTATAAATTGTTACTGTAATGTTGCGCTGCTTTATTTGTTTAATTGTCCAGTCTGCAAAGAAGGCATTCAAGTAATAATTGCATTGTACTCTGTACATGACAATAATAACTTTGAATCCTTGAAATACATGTACCTTTTTCCTGGCAGCTATCTTTTTACACAGAGCCACTATACACAATAGTTTTATTCACTGCTAACAAATTGTATCAGGAGTTGGTTATTGTAAAAGAAGTAATGTGCATGCAGGTGATATTTGTATAGATTTATCTACACCCTTCTTGCAGTGCTGCCATTGCACTCAGGTATCGCAGACTACGAGGAATAGAAGTTGTCCAACTTGGCTGCAGTCAGTTTATACTCCACCCCTGCAGCCGCCGGCAGATCGCGCTCCACGTCGCATCAGCTGCAGACAGACCTAAAGCCTAAGTCGAACGCACCCATTGGTTCTTTAAGGGAGGATGGACAAAATTACAACGCCGCCGGTGATTGGCTGTTGTGCTGGTGTTCAGTAAACCTCTGCTCGATAGGCCATCAAGTTGTCTGTCTCAGCGCATTCTCTAAAACGGAGCAAACTTGGTTACTCGAGCTTTATAGTCTGTGTATCATCGTGATCGTCCTAATTTTTTATCGATAAAAAAATCAAAATCGTGTAGAGTATCTTGCTCTTGTCTTCTTTCTTACCCTTTCTCCTGCTATAACCTGCCTACTAACAGCTGGCTCGTGTGTGGCCTGATCCACTGGACTGTGTGGAGGAGTTCTAGCTGATCTGAGCCCATCCTCTTTGTCTTGATATTTGTTGTCTACGTTTCCAAGTCTTTCTCTGACTTCTTTCTTCAGACCTCTTCGTAAATAGTATACATTTATGTCATAATCTAATATACATATTTTTTTTTTACAAAAGAGACGGTGTTGACAAGTTATGGTTGTAACAGTAGCAGTGTCCAAAAATATGAACAACTTTAAGTGGAAATAGCAAACTTACAGGAGCTTGAGTGATCTTGAAGCATACCGTAGAGCTGAAGGTTTGAAAATTGGGTCCTCAGGAATGTAATTGACCTTGTAGTTGCCTGATTTTATTACTTTTTATAAATATCTGACGGCGGTGACGAATATGTGGGACACATTTTGAACAACCACAAAGTAATAGTAAATATTGTTCAAAACTCACTGTTTGTAGTTTTTAATGCATTTTACAATGTATTCTTTCATGTAAAGATAAAGATATTAAGTTAAATTATTACTTTTTTTATCAAATTGAAATGATTATCCCCTTTCTGAGGTCAACTGATTTTGTAGGCAATGGTGCAGCATATAATGATTAAATTAATAAAAAAAATAAGCCTATAATGGAACCTTACATATGTCCAAAGGGCCCCCTAATTATAACCTTGATTCTTTTTATTCACGAAAACGTTATTTATTTCCAACAGAATGAGCACTTGTCTTAGTGGGACATGTTTTTGCCAAAGTTTCAAGAATCTGTGATTTGTGAGAGAACGTCCATTCTTTGTTGCATTGTTTTGTTTTTAAATTATTTAACACTACACACATTACACATTATTGTTCTTACTCAATTGTTACATCTGGTTAAAGGTTTTAAAAACTGACTATGAATAAAGTTGTTGAACTGCCTTTTATGAATGAAAAAGCCACAAAAAAATCCCTTTGATAAATCCGCAGCATGTGGACAAGTTTCAGTAGTATAATATATAGGGCTATCTAAACCTTTCCCTATGCTTTAATTATTTCCCATGATGTTCTGTTCAGGAGAAAGTTGGAGGTCGCTGCTGATATTTGCAGTGTTCTCTTCAAACTGGCAACATTTTTTTTTCTCATAACCAATTTTAAGGAGCTGCTACATTTCATATATTAAACCTCAAATGGTAGGCTTTAGCTCTCCAGCTTAATTCTTTATCTAGAAAAATTACTGAAAGCGCCATTGACAGCCTCCACCATCTGCTTGACCTACTGCAATTGTACATAGTTTTATATTAAGATGTTTGGTTTAAGGTGGAAACTTGACGTTCTAAAAAATTGCTGAAAAGGCTGGAAAGGTAATGTCATATTGCTCCAAAGGCAACAGAACATTATCAGGCAATAATATTCAGATGATTAGTAATTATTGTCTGCTTGTGACGGGACCACTATGAAATCAAAACATCATAACAGTAGTTTGCGTGGAATCCTATATATTATTACATCTGCACGTGTTATATTGTTCCTCTCCTGGAGCCGACACCTTATCGTGGTGGAGGGGTTTGCGTGTTCCAATGATCCCAGGAGCTAAG
>JABFEA020000029.1:8857573-8873722 GCA_019775915.2 Cyphomyrus plagiostoma
TGAACGCAGGCCACTCGGTAAGTCTTCTTTGGACAAACTGACCGACAATATAGCTAAATGGATAGCAAAGGACTGTAGACCGCTAAGCATTGTGGAGGACAAGGGTTTCGCGGATGTTTTAAAGGTTGCATCTCAGGACGGCTGGATTCAAACGGGTGGAAAACATTCAGTAACAATCCCTCACAATTATTTGAAGCCCTGTTCTGCTTGTACTCACAATTAATAATAAATAAAACAAATAAGTGTGTTAAAAACCACTATCTGTCCCGATTTTTACACACATGATATATTTAGAGTTGCGATTAATCACGATTAATTAATTTTTAGGCTTTGATTAATTCGATTAAAAATTTTAATCATTTGACAGCCCTAGTATAAAGAAAAGACTTACATTTTTTTTTTACTAAATGAGCAAAAACCTAGAAAACACATACACCAATTATACAGACTTGACTAGCAGACATTCCTCCTTTTTCTTTGAAGCAAAATAATGTGTCTAACAACGAGTATAATTACCTAACCATTATGTCTCCATTCTCACATATACTCCTTTTATTCTGGTAAATTCTAAGGCACTGTGACAATAGATGATAAAAAAGACATCCTCCACTTCAGTGCGCAATGAAGCAGGATTAAGCTGTATTGGTTTCTTTCAGCAGAATACAAATATTGGGTTATAATTTCAAATTATGCTGTGTACAGAAATTGTAGCATCGGGGCATGTTTACTTTTACATTTCATTAATGTATCTGACGCTTTTATCCAAAGTGAGTTACAATAGAGGGAAGGGTTACAATTTGTGTTTGCTCTCCAGGGGGTGCAGGAGGTGCTGTTGTGGCCTCATGTCTCCTTCTTGCATGATGGATTTCTTTCGTTTTGGTTGGAGTTTGCATGTTCTGTCTGAATCCATGTTGCTTTCCTCTGGGTACTCCTCTTTCCTGCAGTGGACCTACAATTACAATACCAGTCAAAAGTTTGGACATGCCAAGCTGCCTACAAAGGAGAGTGATAGTGTCACATGACCTGGCCACTTGAACATGGTAGATTTGTTTTGGGAGGAGTTTGACCAGAATGAAGGAAAAGTGGCCAATGAGTGTTTATCATATACTGTATGTGGTACCTCCTTCAGTACAGCTGGATAAGCATCACAGGAGGCCACCTCCTGAAACTGACACAAAGGAGAAAGTAGGGTCATCTAGTCCCTGGAGCAATTGGGGTTAAAAGTCTTGCTCAAGGACCCAGTGGTGACATTACTATGCTTGACCAGGGGATTTGAACTGGCAACCTTCTGTGTCCCAACCCACAAAGCTGCTCCACTCACCCAAATATAAAAATACAAATATATATTTTTTATTTAATACTGTTTTGGTCATTGCACAATTCCATATGTTCTTTTATAGTTTTGGTGTCTTTATAATTATTCTAAAATGTAGAATCTAAAATGTAGAAAATAGTGCAATAATCCTTTCTGTGGGTAGGTGTGTTCAAACTTTTGACTGATACTGTATGTGGATCCATTCCTCTGAAATTGTCCTTAGTGTGTGATGATGGCTTGATTTCCCTTTCAGGAGGCCCCTTTCTTTCCTAGGCTCCGTATGACCCTGCATTAAATAAATCTGTAGGGGTCATGAATGGACAGATAATGTGGCTTCTATTATTCTGTGTATAGAATATTTCAAGTTTCTGAGGATCATTTCAGTAGCTGGAAAACTGAAAATGAGCATTCATGTTCTTTTAATGACCAGTGGTTTTCGTCTGGAGAGCCTGGCAGATATCTCATTTTCCACACAGTCATGAATATCAAGGTCAGGTCAGTTGAGGGATGGCTACAGATTCTAGGATATTCTGTTTCTTGAATAGTAGTATGTAGTGTCCTTTGAGAAACTTCTGGAAAGAGAGCAGAATCTAAAGGAATTACAAACAGAATCAGAGAGAAGGCGATTTTTTTCAAAGCAAAATTCATCCCTAATTGAATGATGCTCTCTGTACAGTTTTGCTTTGTTGTATACATAAATTTATTTATACATATATTTATTTAATATGCTTTTGTCCAAAGCGAGGTACAAGTGAGGATCACAGAGCATGGAGAAATTTCTGGTTAAGAGCTTTACTCAAGGACCCTGCGATGATATGGCTATGGATATGGAATTTAAACTCATGACCTTGCAGAGATTGAGACAGACCCCTACCCCCACTGTGTGGCACACTGGCCAATAATAATCAGAGATGCAGCAAACACTGGCGGATGCTCGGTCAGACATTCAGGTGCTCTTATAAGAAAGGAGAATCTAATGGAAAAAAGGAAACAGAAAAATAAAATTATTTGAATTGAATCGAATTTAGTCGAATTGAATCAAATTGAATTGAATTGAACTGAGTCTTCATAAACACTCATTTGTTGTTATTTATGGGTGGGACACAAGGGCATAGCCATCTTTAATCTTCAAAGCATGTTGAGGTGCCCACTGCTCACACCACTGGGGGAGGAAAGCCCCTGCCACCATCAGAACATAAATGTGACAGAATAATTCTTTGGCATAACTCTGTGTATGCAAGACACTCTTCAAAATCACTTGCTTTGACTTTCTCATAGGCAAAGAACTCTACAGCCTATTGCAGATTACTTTCCATAAAAAAAGCCCAATTGTCTTAATAATCAAGGGTGTAGATTTGGGTATGGACAGTAGATACATGTCCTTACCAATGTTGTGGGAGTAACAATGGGGCAGGGGGTTCGGGGGTGATCTGGTGCCTATCACTGCTGAAACCAAACCTAAGGTCTTGTTAACGATCCACTGATTTGGAGCAGAAATGAGTCAGAAGGATATAAATGAGGGAGAATAAATTGGCCTGCTTCCAGTAATCAAGGCTATTTATTTTTCTCTGGGCAAAATCCTATTTAGAAAATCTCTTGGTAGCTGGGAGTTACATGGCGCTAGCTAATTTATCATAGAGAAGTATCCGGTTGAATACACCATTGGTGATTCTAGACCCTAATTAGAGAGGTTCTGGGGGGGTATTTTTGTCTCAGCCTCCCTGAAAAACAGGTTTTCTAAATCATTTAGCAATATCCCCGATTTGGCAAACTTTCTCCTGGGGCTGCTCCCTCCTCTCAGCAAATTTAATTATTGGAGGGATGACGTCCCCTATCCCTAAGGGTCAAATCTTAGAATCACCCCTATTTTACACTTTAGGAGGAAATGCAAGTGCAAAATAAATTCCAAACACTCCTGGATCAGAATCTGCAAATCGACCCAGAATGTAATCGCATGGAGTATGAAGTGATACCCAGGGTTAGCCCTTGGTGTTCTGGTAGCCTAGATACCCTAGATGAGATTCCCTTCCCCACCGCCCCCACCCAGACCAACATAAAACAAATTTTGTCAGTTTATTTATATTAAAGACATTTCAGTGGCACAGGATATCTGGCTGCTCACTAGCTAATTAGCGTCGATCTCACAAGAAAAGTAGTGAAATATTAAAACTTTATTATTATTAAAATATTAAAACGTAATTAACTGTCATGTCATGTAATGCAAACAGAGGTATTTCTTTTAACTTTTGCACCTTCTAATGAAATGGCACCCTTGGTGACCGCCTATGTCGCATAATTACATACATAATTTCACACATAATTTCACAAATAAATATTTTACCTGAATTACTGTGGTCCTGCTATACAATAGCATGCATTTGATGACCAAATCCTGCATGCTTTAATCCACAGCAGGTGGTGGCCGCGGTGAGAGCTGGCGTAAATCCGTCTGGCAATTCGTCCAATGAGATGAGCCTCTGGGACCTCAGCAGTTCCTTTTTCTTTGCTGGAACTGTCATCACCACCATTGGTGAGTATCTATGCGTTTATGAAGAGTCATACAGCATTCACAGTATTTAAAACTCAATCAAAAGACTTAAAGGGGCCCTATTATACTTTTCAATTTTTTCCCCTTTTTTTAGTGCATTATATAGCTTTATGTGCATGGAAGCAGTCTGCAAAGTCTTAAGGCCTCAGGTAAATGCCAAAGGGAGTAACTCTCACCAAAGAAACCACTTTTTTCTAATCTGCCTGAAACACCTCATCCATACACCTCTGCCTGAAACATCTCCAGTCCATACTTCCATTACATGGTGAGGTCACCTAGTAACGCAGTCCTTATTGGCTGCCTACCTGCAAGGATCTGTCTGCAGATTCAAAGACAGGGGCAGAACGTATAAGGTTAACCCATCAATTGGGCAAGCTGACACTGGGCTCATCAAGCGTGGGGCTTAAAGCTCTAACGAGGCATTTCAGACTGAGTTATAGAGTAAATATAAATGTACAGTATAAGAAAAAAATTTTGTTTGGGAACAGTGAAGCATGTCAATTTCTTATAGTGCACCAAAAATGTTTTATTATGAATGAATGAAAATAATAGGTCCCATTTAACACTATCATGTGCATTGATAGTGGGGTTTTATTTTGCGTTCCCTGTTGTATGGTATATATATTCCATTCATTGTGTTTATGAATCCATTCAATGCAATTTATCCAGAACAGGCAGTTCTAAGGTTAAGAACGTCGGACGGACAACTCGTATTTATGAACAGACTGTCATGAAGCCTATAATATAAAAAAATCAGATTAAATACAATAGTTCATAATAACAAATGCACACACTGCTTTGGGATACACATGAAAACATTACGTGCTTTGTCAGCTTGAGGGACAGTACAGTACCATATGTAAGTAGCCAACTTAAAGACAGACTTATGGAACAGAACTTGGTCACAACCTGAGGACTGCCTGTATAACATCCTGTTTTTTATTATTATTGTGTTCCTCATTATCCCTGCCATTGAAACCAAATGGAGTACAGCACTGATAGTGAAATATTGGATTTTCTTCAGTGTAATGAGCGATGAATTGTCAATAGAAGGAGCCACGCAATTTTGAAGTCATAACTTTGTTTCTCTGTTGTAGAATTATTGTAACTAGAAATCACTGCTGTTATCGTTTGTCAAGAATAATCTGCAAGTCACCAGAATTAAGGAAAAAAAGACATGAGAAAAATGGATGAAATTCATACAGAAATATAAATAATAAGTATTTCCCTTCTCTGTCAACTAAGCAATGAAAAATGATCAGTGTTAGTCACTGGACTTTATACGATTTTGATTTTTATCAGTCACTCTTGTCAATATGTTAATCACAGACAAGTGATTTTCCATGTTAAGATTTTAAGCTCAGTTTTAACTTCCTTCAGATAACATCTTGAGCAGACTAATCTCAGAAAAAGCCATAAAAATAAAAGCTTCATCCATAAAACCCACAGCGGAAGCAGAAGTGCACTGATGCTTCCTACTTGCATTTTGCACACTGAACTGTATAAATTATGCGGCCGAATGGCCAGATACATAGAAATGTTCCTGTGGACCGTTCATGTTCATAAATAAAACCCAATTATGGGGATTTTAAGATTATTTAAAATTATATCTGAATTTCCACACAAAGGGCATTAACTGCATTTATTGCAATAGTGAACTGCAGGTGCCTCTGAAAATGATATTTTGTCAATGAACTTTGAACATGACCTTTTAACTCATTTGCATGATATGAGGGAAACATTTGTGTGCTGGAATTAATGCATACAAGTATAGTTTACGAGATAACAGCTTATGATTGCAATAATACCATGTAATATTTATGTTAGA
This sequence comes from Cyphomyrus plagiostoma, assembly GCA_019775915.2. Taxonomy (NCBI): domain Eukaryota; kingdom Metazoa; phylum Chordata; class Actinopteri; order Osteoglossiformes; family Mormyridae; genus Cyphomyrus; species Cyphomyrus plagiostoma. The sequence goes on from JABFEA020000029.1 coordinate 8,863,265, forward strand.
ACAGATAGGATTACCCACAAAGGAGAGTAATACTTGTAAAACCTTTGTAATTTACAATTACAGTTTTTTTTCCAAATGCTTTACACTTGAAACCTTTGATGGTCTTAATGTCATTATTGAAATGATTTAGTTAGCAGAAAAAAGTTTATAAAGTATTCAGGTGACTTCAACCCAGTGTTGGACATAGTCAATGGAAAAATGTGTGACAGATGACTATCGCATCCATATATTCTACCGCTCATGTTTTACAATGAGTTTCTTATTCATATTTCCTTCCATTATCAATGATTATTCACAGTTACTGCTACATTGATCTGGGGGATCAAAGTGCTTGGATCATTTTGCAGAGTGCATCCTAAATGGTCCTCCAGCTTTTCCCACGGCACTCACACACACACGCACCCATGTTTGTCTTCATATCTTTGTGAGAACCATCCATTCGTTTCTATCGGAGAAACTGTAATACTAACAATGACAATCTTAACCCCTACCCAGCCCTAACCTTAACCATAAGTGACCGAACAAAATACAGGGCTTTTGACATTTTTAGTTTTTTGATTGCATTCACAGATTTTTATGAAATTGAGATTCCCAGAAAATGTCCCCACAAAGTGAAAAGTTTCAGGTTTTTATCACACTGTGGGGAGATCAGGTCCCCACAATCTAATAATTACAAAAAACACATATTCATCAGTAAGCACATATGCCAGATCATTTGTGTGCTGAATAAAGGGATCAGTTATAGTCCCTCTAATATAATAACCATACCCATAACCAAAATAATCAAGGGTAAAATATTACATTATTTTGCTATACCATTTGCAAGAATTTTTACTGTAGTTACATGCTTTTTACCAGAGGTATATTCTGTACATGTATTGCATTTATTCTACTGAACTGTCTTACTTTACCTTGATGAGGAGATTTTACATACCTTTCATCGACTTCATATACTCTAGGCTCCCAGAAGATTCCATGTCTCCATTCATACACAACGTCATTACAGACTTAAACTCCACTGCAGGCATCTATGGCTAAGTGATCTGGATGCTTTAGCTGGAGAGTGTGAGTTTCTCATGCTGTGGGGAGCAGAGCTTCAGTCTACTTTAAACAATCGTCTGCCCATCCATTCAACCATTTTCAATAACTGCTTATCCAATTAGTGTATTTATGGAGCTTATCCCCTGAATCACTGATCATAAAGTAACCCCAAGACAGGAGCGTAGCTTAATATAAGCAACGCTAAACAATCATGTGAATTTGTCTACATTTGAATAACAGTGACATGAATTATGGCTAGTCGCTCTTGCCTTTGTTCAATTTGGTAGAAGCTATTTATTTAAGAAATAGATTCTAATAAGACTCTCTGAAAAATATCTTATTGAGCCCTGTTTATTTTAGGTTAAGCAAGGTAATGTCATCCAGACATGCAGGTATAAACAGCTTTTTTGTCAGTAGTTTCATGACATCTCTCTCATTCTTAGCTATTTTTGCATCGTGTTGTAAAGTTGGAATGGGCTATGCTGCTAACTGAGCAGTGTGTTTGCAAGATCTGCTTCTGTCACCTATAAAGTACAACTCAAGTTACTCATCTGTTGCAACAGCATTGCCGGTGAATGTTTGAGGCAAACAAGGCAACAATGTGGTCAAGCTTTTTTTGTAATAGGACTTGGGAAAACAGGATAATCGTTTACGTCCACCTCCATAATTAAATGATGATGCTATTGATAGTGAGCATCTGTTCATGATGAAGGATACTACTGATGAGTCATTGTGGCTCCTACAGGTCACCATAATGGGCCTGTCACTCCGTGTTACATAAAAGGCCTTTGAATTATATGGTGTCAAACAGCACTTGTACTTGCACTGTGGCAGGGAGAGTCTAATATCCACCTGATGCTTTGGGGTGCAAATTATGTCATTATGTGAAAGTCTTTAAGGTACAGACAGGGAATGGATCCACGGGGTGGGGCAAACTCAGCTGACAAACCCAATTTTCTGACAATCTGTTACTTTTGTCCCATCAGGTCACAGACCAGATTTTTAGCTCATATATACTGATAAACTAGATTTTATACTACCTCAAGCTTAAATTCTATCTTGGTTTGCTTTTTAATTTTTCCCTTCATAGCCATTAAACCAGCTCCCCAATAAAATCCCCATTTCCTTGCTGTAATAGTTCTGTCACTTGGATCTCTTCAATGCCACAGTGAATCATTCCTTACAATAATAAACAATCATTTTTGGAGGCAGTATAATAACCATTCATCTCTTATTAATGATCTATGGATAAACCAAAGTCATATACCACTGGAGCTGAATCAAGTGTCTGAACTCCTGCTTACAAAATATTGTTTCTTTCGATGAAGGAAAATCAAAAGAAGTGAATAAAAATGTTCTCTTATCCAATCACGCTGCTTTGTAAAGTCATGAGGGGAATGTAGACTGACTTTGTCTTTAAATTACCCCAGTTTTAAGTCTAAGTATATGGGGAAAAAAACAAACACGAAAAAAGAAAAGAGCTATAAAACACTGCAATGCTATCATACTTTTTAGAAAACAGATTTTGTTTGATGACTGCCGTACAGGTGTGGGAAGTGGAAAACCAATTTTCCCAGCAGTTAATTTAGACTATAGTGTCTCTGTAGGAGTTTAATTATATTAAAAGTTCCAGAACGGCAGGTGCTATAAAGTAATGATTATAAAATAGAAAGGCAGACATTTTATATTCATGTTGCAAAGTTTTTTGTCTTTTTATGGTCATAAATACAACCTGACTTCTGAGTTTGCGAGTAATTAATTTTTATGACTCCTTGTTTAAGCACTAGATTTAATTCCAGTCAAGGCAGCATGACATACAATTATCCATATAATCAGACTGCTTAAGGTTTTGGGCTGGTTGGATGGTGAAAATTAGAATGATTTTGGAAATGACCCATGTCAGTACAAGTTATTTGGAGAGTTCCTCATTTGGAGTGATTCTTAAACATATTATTTCATGCATAAAAACTCATTAATTGCTTGCTACATTTATGTAGCAAATTGGGTAAAATGCTTTGCACAGAAAATGGCAAAATCCTTAATTGTGCCATTTGAGACAGAAATGAGTCAGAATGCCTTTTGAGAACTGCCATTTAGCAATGGACACTGGAGCATCTCTTTGCCAATGCATTCAGAGTGCTCTTTAAGTGATGGAGGTCGCATCTACTCTGAATAATAATCATGCAGTGGGCAAACACTCACATTTCGTACCATGTAGAATTCCTGTTTAGTGGTTCATGAAGCTTCCTGTGTGGTTTCAGTAAGTGAAGTAAGGAAACAACTACCTGACAGGTCATTGCTGTGGACTGAATATTTAAAATGATTGTAGGGAGTGGCCTCAGTCATCTTTTTCCCACTCTAGCATTCTGGTGGACCGTACTGGTGGGGCTGAAAGTCAGAGACACTCTCCCTTATCATTTACCCACAATGCTTTATTGAGCTGATAACAAAGGGGGCTGGTTAAAAGTCCATACACGTCTTTAGACATTATCAGGTCATTTATTTGGCTTCTGTATTTTCCTTTGTGATTTGCATTTTTTGGTAATATAAGTAATCTAGAGAAGATGTAATGTAATCAGGAGGCTGTGCATAGATTATATGCAAATACTACTGTGTTTTATATAAGGCACTTGAGCATTCACAGATTTTGGTGTCTGTGGGGGGACCTGGAATGAAACCTCCACAGATTTGGAGGCCTGATTACATTAGGCAAGCAGTTATCGTAGGATGGATACATCTCTGCTCAATGATGGTGGTGTCATGATACATTTTCCCAACTATTTACAGCAACTGTTTCAATTTTCTCTTCATAATCTGCCCATGTGTGTTTAAATATAGCACCATTCAAAAGTCTGGACACACTTGCTTTTAATGCATTTGTGTCTATTTTAGCTGTGTTATTCACCTTGATATGACCAAGAGAAGTTCAACATTTTTTATTATTAATTTTTCAAGTTTTATATTTTTTCAAAATAGCCCCCCTTAGCTTCAATGACAGCGATGCAGGCTTTTGGCACTCTTTCAGCCAGTTTCATGATGTAGCCACCTGAATGTTTCTCCAACAGTCTTGAAAGAGGATCCACAAGTTCTGGACACAAGGTGGCTACCTTGCTCTAACCCTTCAATCTGACTCATCCCAAACCAGCTCTTCAGGCTTTGTCAGCTGACGTCACACTCGCTATAACCGCAGTGTATTATGGGCCAAATCGCCCCGTTGTCATTAAAAGAAACACATGAACACCATGAATCCTGACGATATCCGTTTAACTCGGCCCCCCCAAAAAGCTGTAAACCTAGGGGAAACACTGCATGTTCAAACTCCAATCCAAAATTTATGAAAAATGTTTTATTCATGCCGCCTTCGAGTTTTGATGGCTCCTTTCTGACTCAACCTTCCACGGACCCCCGACCACAGCATCTACAGGTGCATTAAACATTAACAAGCTGTGTGGACCTTGTATTTTCTGTTTTATTTTCACACCCTAAAGAAGGGCTGCCCAACCCTGCTGATGCAGATCTACCACCCTGCAGAGATATGATGTGCATATGGGCTATTTGTGCCACTAGAAACTGAATATGAATAGTGTGTATTTGAATCTGCAGTTGTTGCTTTAAAAAACTGAATCTGAATTCCAATAACTTGAAACTGCATTTATCATACCTAAAAAAATTTCAGTTTGCAAATTCATTTTCAATTTATTGAGATGCACATCAGGGTCCATGAGGAAAAGTAATTGACCGCAGGTTCACAATGCAACTGTGCATTTCCACGTTTATGACAGTTCTGGGTAAAGTGGAAACATGTGCTGGGTAGGATGACCAGATAATCCATGTCAGGGAGGACACTGAGCTAGGACAGGATTTGTAAATTACCATTTCAATTTAAAGGACCTGGATTTCATTTGAGCGCAGAGTTCTAGTATGCTGATTGGTCAGTCTCTGATAATCATGCATGTGTCACTAATATTAATATGAAACAGCTGGATGAGTCTTTCAGTCAAGGAAACAAACCAGTCAAAGCACAAGAAGAGATTAACTATTCAGCCAAGCACAGTACAGTGGTACCAACTCACTAGACCTCGAATTTCTTGTAAGTCGATCAAACCAGCTTGAACTAGAACTCGATCTGAATATCATAAATCGAACCGTGAACGCTGACCTACTATCAATTGTATAGGTCAGGAAATGAGTCATACTACAATGCAATTCTTACTTGAATGCCTTCTACACAGACTGGACGATTAACCAAATAAAGCAGCACAACATTACAGCTACTAACAATAAATAGACCACTAATTTACGTGAACTATTAAAGCATTTATATCATTTATTTAAACTTACCAGGTAAATTAACTGAAAACCAGTTCTCACTGCTTTACGTGATATTCGGGAAAAATAGATTACGCATTGGAACTGCCAGGGATACAAACGTAATGCATCTAACCGTAATGCATTGCGTCAGGACCAGAATGCATTGCTTTAAGCCAGCGCTGTAAACAAGTCGTACAAGTATGTTTGGCTGCAGTCTGACATGTTCAAACCCAGCCCATTCATACCGTGGAAGCCACGCCCATGTCCAATACGTCTTAATTAAAGCGGAAGCCAAAGCGAACTCGCAGAATGGAAGCGTTGTAGTGCCTGTTATGTCATTAAGTTAAAAATCTTTAGTTTGTGTCCCAGTGTAATAACAGTGCTATTTATTATGTATTATTTTGTTTGTTAATGTTTCTGCTAGACACACTATTGACTGTCAATTATTGCACAAAGATTTTACTGTGGGACCCGCATGGTTGTTTTGCTGCTGGTTAAACGTTTCCATCAGTTAGCTGACTATCTAGCCGACTCACGACTCAAAACTATGGTAACTAGGTAAAGACCTTCTTGCTGATAATATAGCTTCCGTGTAAATGAAACGATTTACGTAAACGAAGCACAAATGAACGGCATGATTGACGGGTGCGCAGGGTGACGTAGGGTAGGCCGGGTCCAACCCCACCCTCCCGCAGGCTGCAGCCAGAGGCATCTGAAATCGAACGCACCCAATGACCGGACTGGGGAAACAAACTGAAACGTGGACTTAATACCGAGGACTAATGACAACAACCAGAAACAGCTGATCACATGGGGATGCCGCACGAGGTTAACGAGGGGGCGGGGCACACGGAAGGAGCGGGTGATCGGGGGAGGACGGAGGTAATGTTGGGATAAGATCTTTATCATTTTGGAAGCCATTAAGAAAAAAGCCTCTTCTTGTTTATCCTGTTAATTCTATGTTTATATGCTAAAAAAAACATATTTATGTGTAATTTTTGGGGGTCGGGAACCAAATTATTGGTTTTCCATTATTTCTTATTGGAAAAATTTTTACTCAAACTTTTTAGGATTCAATCCGGAGTTTTTTGGGTTTTAAAGTAGTTTGTAAAACCCAAAGTAGTTCAAAGTGTCCTCCCTGACATGGACATAGCACCTCAAACTCGCTTTACAATCAATACAGGGGTATGTATACCGATGCACTCGTGTTGCGTTTTTTTTCTTCTTTTTTCTTGCGTTTTTTCTTTATACATTTTCTTATTGTGTAACAATATCTCATCACTTAAGCATCATAATTTCTTCATCCCTTCACCATTGTTGTTTTCTCGCTTGATCCACACCCCTAAGTGATAAGTTTGTCAATCATCATTTTTACAGTTTGGTCCCTCGGCTGAACATAATGCTGGCGTGACCATCTTTAGTTGTTTTTTTAAATACTCAGCCGTGAACTTTTGATGAACTCAGGCGAATCCCTTCCTTCAGTAGCAAAAATTTGGCAACTTCAGCTTGTTGCACATTGTCTGGCTAGAGGGTTAATAATATATGTGTCCTTCAACATAGCGATAAGCTGCAGCACTAACAAAGTACATATACATCAAAGGCTAACAAAATAGCTAACAGTTGCAGAAACTTCTAAGCCAACACAAGGTGCCAATTCATACTTGTTTTTCATCGCATTGTGCACAGGAGTAATTGGTCTTCATTCTCTGAAAGTTACCAAGTCACTCTCTGCACAGTTTACATCAGCTACTTATTGAGTCTTAATGATTACATTCCCTATGCATTATGAAGTGCTATATAATATTCCATACTTGCATATTAGAAATTAATACTGATTTCCGCCTCATATCAGTGAGATTAATATTTTAATTATTAATATTTATTATCTCTGCACTATTTATTTACTGTCTGTTTGCACCTTGCATGCCCTTTTACTGTTAAGTGTACTATATGTTACTATATGTTGCACCAACTGCAATTCAAATATACACAATTCATATTCAGTTTCTAGTGGCACAAATATCAGCCCATAGGTGCAGATCTAATTTAACACTCCTGATACAGATAATCAGGCCCTTCTGTAGCATCTCAGTATTAATAGGGTCTTGAGTGAGCCTGCTTTGCTTGTAGAAGAGATTTGGTCAGCATTACTTGGCATTATAACACAGAGATGGTACCTCAGAACTCGAATTTAATCCATTCAGAACTCCGGATCGAATCCTAAAAAGTTCAAGTTGTGATGAAATTTTCCCGATAAGAAATAATGGAAAACCAATTAATTGGTTCCCAGCCCCAGAAAATTATACCTAAATATGATTTTTTTAACATTTAAACAGAAAATGAACAGGATAAAACAAGAAGAGCATATACTGTACTAAACACATCTAAGTAAATAAATGCATCTAAACAATGTGTCCTGCCCCAATCGTCCCCTACTTCCATGTGCCACGCCCCCTCCTTAATCCCGTATGGAATCCCTGTGTGATCAGCTGTTTCTAATTGTTGTCATTAGTCCTCTGTATTTAGTCCACGTTTCAGTTTGTTTCCCCAGTTCGGTCATTGTATTTTCCATCTGCGTTTTGCCTGCGTCACCTGCAATTAAACCCATATTCCCCGATTCCCTGACGTCTGCACCTTTGTCTCCGTTCCCTCTCTGCTCGGCGCGACAATATTATTATAATTAAATGTATTCATGGTTTATTATTAGTATTAAAATAATTAATAAGAAATTTTATTTTAATGTATTTTATTATATAATAATTACTGTTTGTTACGTCCAGCGTCGTCCGCTCCTCCCGTGTGCCACGCCCACCTCATTACCTCCCATGATGACCCATTGTTTCCACCTGTGTGGCGCTACCGCACGCCCGTCCTGTGCCTTGTCTTGTGTATTTAGGTCTGCGTCTGCGTCTTTCCGGCAGACGCGGCATTGAAGTTGTCAATGTGTTTGGTGTCAGTGCAATTAAACCCACGTTTCCCCGTTCGCCTGGCTGGATCTCCCTTCTTCGCCCTGCACTCACGCACGATACGCAACACTGTTACTGTCTATCATTGTCTAAATGTATTTTTATTGTCTAAATATATATATTCAGTGCAAACACGCAGGATGATATCACAGTGAATGCGACGCTTAGACTGAAGTATTACCCTTTGTTTCCGCTGAGAGACATGCTGCGTGACTCATTTCCCCGCGCATACAAGTTATCTTAGTTTGGCGTTCACGATTTGACTTCTGAGATTCAGATCGAGTTCTAGGTAATTTTTTTTCCAACTTTCCGACTTTTAAGAAATTCAAGTTCTAATGACTGAGGTACCACTGTACAACATTTCATAATCTATCACTGCCAGTTTCTACCTTATTCAGTTCCAGGTCTCTGTCTGAATATGCAAGGATCTTTTTTTTAAGGAATTGAATATTGATCATGTTACATCTGTGTACATTTAAATTCAGCTGATGCTCTTTATTATAGGCTTTGGGAACATCTCTCCACACACTGAAGGGGGAAAGATATTCTGTATTATCTATGCTTTGTTGGGGATCCCTCTCTTTGGTTTCCTGCTGGCTGGGGTTGGAGACCAGCTGGGCACCATCTTTGGAAAAGGAACAGCTAAAGTCGAGAAGATGTTTGTGGTGAGTAAAGTGTTTCTGATACAGATATCTTCATAACGCATTATAATGGTCGGTATAGGAATTAATTAAGCATTACAGCATCTTCTATTGATAATCATAAAGCATTATAGTGTTGATTATAATACTTCATAAGTTGCAATGAAGCTCATGTCTATAATGCACTACAAATACCTTCATAATCCATTATAATGATTGGTATAAGAATTAAGAATGCTATGTACTGCATTATAAATGTATCTATAGTGAATTATAGATGAGGGCTTCGTGAAGCACTCATAATGCATAATAAACATGGCCGTGGATGTTGTTAGGTCTCATCATTCGGGGCTATAGCCCCAAGCATTTTAGCCCCAATGCCAATCTTCCTTCAAAAAAATGTCAAACTCCAGGTAAATGTAGCTAAGCTGATCTTCTCAATAGCTAGAAACAGCCCTGAATGTGGCTATAATGTGCCTTTTTAGAAATGTGTATTTGTACTGGGGTTGGGACCCAAAATCTCTAGTTTAGATTTAATATAACTCTATGACTAGAATTATTTAAGAGTTAGAAAGGATTGATGTATATGACTAGCCACAGGAATGTACTTGTACAGTTGTGGAGTGATAGTAATTATGATAATCATATTCATTATCAAGGATAAAAATATTTAATAGGAACTGTAGTGAAATTCAGCAAGTGATGTGCTGGTTAAGGACATGCAATTTTGTATTACTTTAAGTATCATGATCTAAAGGCAATGCCATGTGGTCTTGTGTGCAGAAATGGAACGTGAGTCAAACCAAAATCCGTGTGACATCCACCGTACTCTTCATCCTGTTCGGGTGCCTGCTCTTTGTAACCATACCTGCCATCATCTTTAAGCACATTGAGGGTTGGAGTGCACTTGAGGCCATCTACTTCGTGGTCATCACTTTGACGACCATCGGATTCGGTGATTTTGTTGCTGGTGGGTTGAAATGAGTTCAGTGAAAGCTGTAGCACCCAGTATAATCACAGAACTCTTTGTTTACTTAATTTATGTTTGGAATATAATACAAGGCCTGCTATTCCTCATAAATACTGTTCTTTGGCAGTAGATTGAACAATACGATGGCATCACATTGCAACAAAGATGAAGAAGACACTGGTATTGATCCCATTATATTTTACAATGCTTAAGTGAATGCCAAACATTCATTTATTAAGTAAGGCTGTCCAAAAGAACAGAGATGTAATTAGTTTTACTTCCGATCAGGATGTAATTAGTTTTAATTTATCCCTTAACTGCAGGTCACTGTTCCAAACACAGGAGCAAAGTGTTATAATAACATGATTAGAAATAAGAATAGATGCAGATTGGAATGGTGTGATTGCCTTCAACAGAACCGTGGTTTTGTTGTTCGAAAACATGAAATGTGGACTAGGGCTGCACGATTTTGAGAAAAAACCTAATTGCGGTTTTTCTGACAAATATTGCGATTGCGATGCGATTTTCG
>JABFEA020000029.1:8889396-8901193 GCA_019775915.2 Cyphomyrus plagiostoma
AAACAACTACCTGGGAGAACTGAAAACACGGCCTGGATTTGGAATCGAGGTCCAGAGTTGAAGAACCCTGCTCTAGGAACTGTCTGACCGCTGTCTTCTCAATTTTGCATCGCTTTGGATAGTACTATCTGCTGTAAGAAATATATAAAGACTATAAACAAAGAATAAAGGCATTGTTTTTCTTCTTCCAGGTTGTCTCCATGGTGGATTCTCTTCTACAGACTCAGGACTTAAATGAAGATGGTATGCTGGACCCTTCCGAGCTGCTTTCCCCACCCACAGAGCTCCAAAAATCTAAGCAGCAGGCAGCCACAGCAAATGAGCCGAGCTCTGACAACGTGCCCGCTCATGAGTCACACGACGCTGCGGCTAAGAAGCAGGGGCATGGAGACTCAGGACAGGAGGCGCAGGGCGAGCAGGATGGAGGGCAGCAGGAGCTGGATGTGGACAAACAGGAGGCGCAAGGCCTACCAGAGGAAGCGGAGGTGGCACATGAAGAGCAGCCAGAGGAGAGGCAAGCGGAAGAAGCTCAGCACCAAGTCAGAGGGCACATTCCTGTTCACCAAGGTCAGCCTGAGATATAACTGCCCAAAAAAAAGCCTGAGACACTCTGCCCAAAAAGCAGGAGTCAGCCTTAAAAGGGGGACTATAGATGTGACATCATGCCCAACTTAGAGACAGAAGGAGCTGATTTCCACTCAGTGGAGAATAAGCACGGTTTGTCACCGCAGCTGGCCATTTCTACAATTACAATCATTTGTTTACCTCACCCTGCAGCTTACGATTATAATTGTAATTGAAAAGCCAATTTACAAAAACCACTCAGGGCGTCTTTTTGATGTTTTTGAGATGAGACTGCCAATGACCTAAATTCAGGCTTCCACGTCACAGTACTAGGACCCAAAACTTACTCAGTCTTACTCAGGCAAACCCTGCCATTATACCTTCCAAAATGTATCTCAATTGGATATACTCAAATTGTATTTGGTTATATATCCAGCTGTAGAAAAACTAACATTTAGCCCACAATCCATATACACAAAACTGTCTGATGTCCCTAATAGTATTTTTTTATATTGACCTTTTCAATTTAGTGACATATTGGAGCATGCATCCTAAGAAATTAGTATGCAATGTGCATGAATCAGTGACTTCCTCCAGGCAAAATTAAATTTAGGAAAGTAAGTATTTTACAATTTACTGTGTGAAGGTACATTTTTTTAACGCTATTTGTAACTGTGTTAAACAGAGCTGCTTAGGCCTTGATATTATGCATGGTCTTGTCTAACCAAGCATATCAAATAACTAACAGTCCCTCGCTAACTAAATGTTTGGTAGCAATTGGCTTGGTTTGTTGGTTGATAAGGGCCACACCCTGTAACGTTGGGGTCAGAATGGGCTTTGAAAAAGTGAAGCAGAAGGTGAATTAAAAAAGGCTTTTAACAACCACATTTCACAATCTATTTTGTATTTGAAATTTTTTATCGGTCAGTCAAATTGGACAACATTAGCAATGCTAAATATCAATAGCATGACAATAAAATGATATAATATTTAACTAATTAAAAAATAGTATTCAGCTACCCAAAACATCATGTTTAAATGGAGCTCCCCATTCAGAGTGTGACTGTTGAAGTAGTTAGTTATGTCAATCATTTGGAGCCATATATTTCAAGAATGCACTTAAGAGGCAAACTATTGTGGTCACATTAAATCCAGTCCAGTATCGCTTCTACCCCAGTGTTTGTGGGTCTTTTCAGGGTCCTCCAATTTCCTCCGCAGCCAAAAGCTACCATTCAGGTGATTATAAATTTCCGTTGTATCTAAATTTTTAATGTACCCTGTAGACACCCTGCAGTATGCTGTGATATGACGTCACAAATTCAGGTAGCGGATTAAGTGGAAGCAAATATTTATTCATAAATGCACATTATTGTTTAAGAAAGTATGTAAAATTTGATATTCAACATTGGATATAACTCAGTGCATTCAATATCCTCCAGAGATCTGGAGGGAAAAATACTTCTAATATTCATGTGGCACGCATAATATTGGAGATATGAGCAGAAACATGTTTTGTACAGAGGACAAAGGGTCTCCGAGGATATTTTAATTAATCTGTTAATATTACACAATGAACACTAGAGAACAAAAAAACTACAGCTCTGAACATGACAAATTGTGATAGATTGTAAGCCGTTCGGTTACCTGTGAGTACATGTACATAGTATTCCAGTATGAAAATTTATGAAATGCAAATTTGCTACTAAACATGCCAGAAGTAAAAATAAATTACCTATTCAGCCAAATTCTTTTGGCAATTTTTGTCATAAACTAATTTTTATTTATAATTTTTAAACATAGCTTACCTGACAGAACATCTCAGAATGATTGGCTGAAACATGAAAATGACAAATCAGAGGGAAGGGAGACCCAAATTAAAGCCTTCCTCTGTATTGCCATTGACAATTCAAGGCATAAAATAATTGACTGCTGTATTTTATAGTATTTTCAGTACTTTTGCCTCACGTTCTAAATGCAAATCAGGTTTCATAATTCTGCAGGATGTAAATGTAAAGCTAAATAATTTAGAAAAACGATGTTTGGTAAATTGTTATGCAACGCTATTAACTGTCAATAGGCAGTGTGTTACTCTTGTCCCAACTTCATAACCATTTTACAGATATTTACTTATTTATATATCCTGAATGAGATGTCCATTGATTTAAAAAAATGAATTGACATTTATGTTTTCTTGGTGTTTTTTTTCCCCCTCATTTCATGTTCTGTCAAGCTTTTTTATGCCTTAATGTTTGCAACTCTGTCACCAACCTTATTTCCAAGTGACTTTAAATGATTATTCTGATCAGTGTGCTATGATTCTATTGAACTACTCTTTTTCAGCTAAAAATAGCTACACAGAAACATTCTCCTTGTCTGCATAGGCCTGTGACATCAGTGATATGCAAAATACAGTGTTTGGGGAGTACAAGTGATTGTATAACTTCCCCCAGATACAATAAAACTTGAATTCTGCTGTGCAATGTGTACAATAATGTACAGAAACGTGCATTTTCTCCCACAAGATTTGTATGCACTGCTAATCATTGAGGCCTCACCCCTTTCAGATGTGGAGAAAAATATCAATTCCTTTGGATAAATGTTCATTTTCTAGTGTATCATCGTGTCGATGGTTTACAGCTGCACTGATAATTATAGTGGTACAGTAGTGGTACTTAAAGCATAATTACCAAAATAATGTGAGAAACTGACAGTGCAAGTAAACAGACCTTCGCCTGCTTGTGATCTATTACAGTAAGTTAGCCAAATATCTGCCACTCAGTGCAATCGCAACACCCCGTGTCAGTAACTGCATGGATGGTAGTGATGTTTCTTTTTTTAATCAGTGTGTCTATTTTAAGATCACTCTGTAGGCTGCCTTTATCGAACAGATTCTGACTCACATTTGACAGCCCAGATGGAAGAGAAGGCTAATTGCTGCGATACATCTAAACCCGGCTTAACTCTTGAAATATGCATGCAGTATAATACAAGCTGAGAACTGCACTGGGTACAGATGACAGGAAAAGGTTCAATCTCCAGTGTTATGATTTTCATGGCCATGACATCAAGGCACAAGAGAAGCAGTCTGGAAATTAAATGAAACACTGATTGGGTTGAAGATGTTTTATTTGTTCAAATACACCTTCTGATATGCATTTTAGGCATGTTTACATCCCATTTTACTTTCATTTAAAACGCAAAAATAAAAATCTAAAAAGCAAATAATTCCCCCCCCCCCTCCCAAAAGGAAAAAGAAAACCTTTAAAAGAATATATTTTCAACATGGCACTTCAATCACATTAAAAAGTGCATCTATATATCACCATATTCTTAATCTTCGTATAAAATTCATTGGCAAAATTTACAGCCATTTGGGGAGGAACCTGTCCTATGTTCTTATAAAAACAAAAATGAGAAATAATCAGAGAAATCTGATTGCCACTGAAATGCTGAGTAGAAAGCCCTTAGCTAACTGCACCAAACATAAAAAGATAAAACATTTCAGTAAAAGTTACAATGTACCCATCTGCTTTCAGATTCACCTCTAAATCTTGGGCATCCCAGCAACTATCATTGACTCAATCCCACAGTGGTCCTTTCCTCGTAAAATTTTGAAGTATCCTATAGAAAAAGAAAATATTTCACAATGAGCAAAGCTGAGCGCCATATAAAGAAATTGGTTAAGCAACTTAGTGATACCATTAGTTTGATGAAAGCATTTGTACAATCTACAGACAAGCAAACAGAGGATGTTCAAGACATGAGAAAGCCGTGTGACTGAGGACTAGAATCCTTACCAAATCAGTCCCTCATCTGGATCTTACCATTGTCACCCCAGTCTGTGTTCCAGGAATTAGCGGCCAGCCAGTAGGGGGTGCCATTCTCCGTACCCCAGCCCAAAATCTTGATAGCATGGCCACCTACTTCCGTGCCACTCACATGCTGATACACACCTGCAAAAGAATGTACGCTCACGACTGGCCGTCTACAGTTTTGTTACTGAAACAATTTGTTGTTATAGGGACAGCGGCGTTTCTCCCCCAAAATGGCAGACATCTCTGCAACAAACATAGGTGAAGTGGTTGCTAAGCAACTTAAGCATGTAAGAATCTTTGGACACAGGGTAAACTAAAATTTATATGCAGCACAATGACAACCTCATGCTACAGTAATAAAGATTTTCTGTCTAACGCGCCAACAACTTCTGTAGCTCCCTCTGTTTAGCCCCTATCGAAGCTGAATGAATCCTCACCAGACTTGTACAGCAGGAAGTCATCAAAGACAATGAAAGCGCCCTCTACAGGTCCATTCTTGTACAACTCAGTCATGATGTCAGCCTCCACCGGATTAACTTGGTAAGTAGACAGTCCTGCAGGATATTTACAGTTTTGAACAGAGAAGTTGTTCCCAAATGTTGCATAAGGCTGCATTACAGGACGTAAAATCCACAGAAAATTGTTGTACCTAAGGACACCCATTGTGAAGCATATTGTGTGCTTTATCCCAGAACTCAAGTTACTTTTATTTTATTTAGGTAAATTAGGATAATGGAAAGCAGGTGAAACAGGCTGGGAGGCAGGGTTATACCCATCATGAATCAGTTTTGAATAAATTCTACCATCCTAACATATTTTCATTGTCCAATGAAAAAATCCATTACAGAAGCACGGGGAAAAAAAAAACTCATATTCACAGAAGCTACCTTATAAAATAAACCTTAACGTAACGTAAATGGGCTATACACTGTGACCAAAATTGCCGTAGTTGCGAACTTTTATTAAGAATATGAGACATTAGATGTCATTTGATTGCAACTGTGTAAGTGTATGATAACCAACAAGATGTTACGGGTACTGTGTTAAATTATGATTGAAAGCTTTTTCATCTACCTCATACCCCTGGTTCATTAGTTTTTTTTTTTTTTTTTTGGAATTGGTTTCTCATTACCTGCACCCAGGGGGACGTAAATACAGTGGTACCTCGGTTCTCAAACTCACTAGAACTCGAATTTCTTGAAAGTCAAACAAACCAGTTTAAGCTAGAACTCGATCTGAATATCAGAAATCTAACCATGAACACCGACCTAATATAAATTGTATGCGCCAGGAAATGAGTCATACTATAATGCAATTCTTACTTGAATGCTTTCTTCACAGACTGGACGATTAACCAAATAAAACAGTGCAACATTACAGTAACTGACAAATAAACCACTAACTTGCGTGTACTATTAGAGTATTTATGTAATTTATTTAAACTTTATTTTACCAGGTAAATTAACTGAAAACCAGTTCTCACTGCTTTACGTGATATTCGGGAGAAATACAGTAGCATATTACGCATTGGAAATGCCTGGGATACAAACATCATGCGTGCAACTAAACTCTTCAGCCAATAAGGGCAAAGGTGTGTCATCACTGAGGCGGTTCCAGTTTATACAGCCAGGTGAGAGGTCGCAAAGCATCTAACCATAATGCATTGCGTCAGGATCAGAATGCGTTGCTTTAATCCATTGTTGTAAGCAAGTCGAAATATGTTAATACATTTTGGTCCATAAACACTTCGTACAGCTTAATCTTGTCTAGTTAAGCTAATCACCTCATTAACTTACCAAAATGTTTATCCTGCTTATAAGGAGAGGTGTAACCAGGCTCACATTGCATCAGGCACTCTGGCGTGTCTCCTCCCTCTCCCGTACAAGACGGCCGGGAGCCATTGACATGGTGCTCACATGGTGGGATGGTGTAGGGTCGACAGCCTACAAGTAAGCAAGGAATGTCATCAGTCCCTCATTACTACATTCTACAGACCTTTTTTTAGTTGAAACATTTTCCACATTCCAATAAATTCCAATGGATTAAAGAACTAATTCTACCAATTCTTTGTTAGAGCATCATGTGTGGCGTCCAATCATAGCCCCACTAGGGGCACTCACCTACATGCGAATCATACAGTCCGCCAGTTACCAACCCATCCTGGGACCAGAATCTCCAGGCAGCAGAAGGATAGCCTCCATTGCATCTATATATATATATAAAAATCAGTTTTCAAAATGGTACATTTCCCCACATTTCTTCTAGCAACTTCACCTGGTCTGGGTCATGCATATGAGAAAGTTAGGATCAACAGACCTTTTGTACCAAGTCACTATTTAATCTCATCTTTGAACCGATTGTCCTGCACCAGACCTAGAGCCTATCCAAGGCATATGGCACAAGGCTTGGGCACACCATGCAGGAGAATGCTGGTCACATACCCAGCTCTCAGCCATTAAGGTTGGAAGTGTGCCAGTCACTTCCTTTTCACTTAAATGACTTAAATAAAAAAAGATGTTTAGAAATGCTTCCAACTTTTTTTTGACAATATTGACAACCCAGATGTATTCCTTTAACAAGAAATCACACACAAGTCATAGAAACGGCCCTTTTTCTGTAACAAAATCATGCGGCGCACGCACTCCCTCACCCATATCCACAGTCTTTGCAGCAGGTCAACAAGTCCTGGGCCGAGATCTCTACGTTTACCTTGCCGTTGCTATGGATACATATTCTGTCAGACATAGCTTCAGACGCCCCAAAAGCCTGCAGTCACAAATACCCGTCAAAACCATGTGACAAAACGAGAAAAACACTTGCTGAATTTTACCATAGCATTTGGAAAATATTTCAGCCTTAGAAGGGACATTTTAGCATAGAAAATGTTTCACTTCATTTTTGTATGTATCCTTTAGAACTTCATCATCATCACCATCATAAATAGCAAGTCTTTCAGCCCTAATAGGGACACATTTGCATAGAAGGTGTGTTGTCGGTAACTTTGCTGAGCTTTGAAGGCAGATCACATCTTCTGACAAACACCATGGAGGGGCTCTCATTTAAATTACCCTTTACATGCAGATGTCCCAGTCAATGGAGTAGATTGCGATGGTACAAATAGTTTCATGATTACATGTGCCCCTGCGAGGACACATTCATTTTGAACAAAAGCACTAACTATGCAGGTACATCTCCAAATCTTGTGCATTTTACCCAGCAAGAACCGCAAGATCCCTGGTCTCTGATCTCCTTAATAGTGGGACAATTGGGCCACTGCTCCCGTGGATCAAATGTATCAGGCAGCTTGATGTCTCCGGCATACCGTTCCCTGCAGACAGGAAAAAGGCAGAAGGAAGGCATTCCATTACTGAGCCATTAGCAAATTATAGGAAAGCAAATGCAACTAAAGGATAGGGGAGTGAAACAGACAGTGACTATGCAAATGTTTGATACATTTTACAAGCTGTGAGAATCCCCTCAATTGGGGTGACACATAAACCATGACACAGGATTTGGAGAGGGAATCATAGTTTATAAGGGGATTTCCTCATAATGAGGATGCTTATTTATTTTTTTTTATGTGATGTTAATCCCATTACTTATTAGGGGGTTTCCTCAAAATAATCCCCTGTCTAGTTAGACAGGGGAGGAAGAATTAAATTTAAACTAGAATACAGGGCCAAAATAAGACCACAGTACTGATTTATCTGGGTCAAACAAAAACTAAACATAAAAAATACACAACATGTCAATTTATAGATAGTGGGGATAAGGGAAACTAGAACTAATTAAAATGTAAAAGTCTGATCTTCTGGCTTTTACGCTGAGGTAACCATATCAGAACAACATATTGGGAGAGCAGATAATCAAGAATGATGATTTCTGTGAATGGCACAAAAATCAAGACTTTTTACTTTTAACATTACCATTTAATCTTCAAAACTCACAGTGATAGCAGGTTTTTCATGGCAGCAAAGACTTACAAAACTGGGAGCTTAGGTCCATTCATAAGAGCTCCACACAGCGTTTTCACATAGGTGTAGTCAACCTTGTGGAAGTTGTGACCAGCCTTGGGGTGAAACCGGAAAGAAAATCAGATCCTTGTATCATCTTATTATCTGGGCACAGCTCACCTGGAGAGAACAGCTGAACCATCCACATATGCAATAACCTTGCTAATTCACTTCTCATCGACCTCCCATTGAACATCAATTGTCATCAAAAAGAGACAGATCAATGTACACTGTAGGCTACATTCATGCCTTAATTTTACAGCTCGTGTATATTCATGTGTGCCCACAACGCAATAAAAATCCGTTACTTTTTACTTTGTAGAAGTATTTTTTTTCCAGTTGCCACAAGAAGAAAGTCAATTTGATAATCTATGAATGCAATCAAAACACTAAGAATGCCAAAAGGCTTATCTATTGTTTGGTTACTTATGGTTACGGTTAGGGCTAGGTAGGGGATAGAGAATCAGTCAGGATTACGGTTATGTCCACAGATTAAATGAATGGGACCGATGTAGATACCTATTGTGCGTGTGTGTGTGTTTTACAATAACATTTCTAATTTCAGGTAACTTTTTCATTAGAGTAATGAGACTGAAAATCCATGGAAGAAACTGCTTATTTTTATTAAAGAAATCAGACATTACCAGCGATGATTACCAGTAACAGTCTGTGCTTACCGTCCATGTTGTGTTGGCCTTGTTAATATAATTCACCATCTCCTGTGAGAGTGGAGGGGGATGCACAGCCAAACCAACGGACAGGAAGGACAGTAACAAGGGAAGGATCCACATTCTGTAACGTGAAATGTTTACACACTGTTTGTCCTGACGGTATTAATACAGCGTTATGCTATGTATGTATGCTGTAACACAACTCAAATAGTGCAGGTCGAAGCCCACGTGAATACTCTGCTGAAAAAACCAGCACAGACCACCATAGTTGGTTACGAGCATGACCAGCATAATGCATGTGGTTACCCCAGCATATGTTGTGTTTATGAAACATTGCTGGTGGATGAGCTTCATGTGCAGGTAGGACAGCACAGTCATGCTGGTTCTCCAACTACATCAGCACCAAACCAGAAATAACCAGCACAGATCAGCGTGGAAACCAAAAGAAGAAATGGAAGCACAGTAATAGGTCAGAATGGAGTCTGAACTTTCGGTTTCAATCCGTTCACTTGGTACTATCCGGAGCATTACAATGAAAAATATTTACCACGGACTTACCCTGGAATCCCGTTTATCTGACCTAAAATGCAGTATAAAAACCATAAGCTTCTAACTGCCAATAACGCACATTTATGAGGTTTAAACGATGCTATGAAACAACACCTTATAGTACGTTGTATTACTATGCTTATGCTAACACTTGAAGTTGTCCGAAAATCAAAAATGCTGAGGAAAGCTTAGCATTATCACTCTCCATAAACAATAGCATAAGAGAGGAAGTAAGATTCACCTTGTATCATTTCTGCTTTCCAGCAGTCAGCCTGTCATAACTACGTCACATATTAGGACATCATTACAAACTTAAAACTAAAATAACTATTTAAAAAGGTATTGTTTTTAATAGATATTAATTTACAAGTGTGGTCAACACACCATGTCCATTTAGACCAGGGGTGGCTAATCTTATCTGCAAAGGGCCGGTGTGTATGCAGGTATTCGGGGTAACCTTTAGGTGAGCTGTTCAAACGCAGGTGTTCAGACTCTCCACCCAATCAGTTCTCTAATTAGTGACCTAATTAGGGAGTTGCAGCAAAAACCCGCTTACACACCGGCCCTTTGCGGCCAAATTGGCCACCCATGGTCTAGACTGAAGTTTACAATTAGAAAACGAAACGAAATCATCATGTCCTACATGCGGTTATGATACGAAAAGCAGAGCATTCCTTATCTGCAACATGTAGTTCAAATTACTGAACAGATGAAATGGCAACTCATCAGGTGCAAACAAAACAAATTAAACTTGAAATGTTAGGGTTTTTTTCTACTGCGTAAAATACAAGCACTGGATTTAGATTTCACTTTCTCAGTTAATTACATACAACTAGATTACAGATTGCAGCCATATCCTTATACATGGCCGACAGTATCTGTACCACTGTAAATGTTAATATCCACAAGCTATTTTAAGACACACAGAATACTTCGTTTACGACCTACGGCATAAAAATACTGAAAAGAACAAAATATTACATGGGAAAAACACCAAATAATACAAATTTAAAACTATATTATATTGTCAACACAACCAATCGTTACTATGGAAAACAGATATAGCAATACAACTGAACAACACTGGTGACCGTTAACCGTTGATTCGTAATGGATTAATAAACTATAATGGTTCAGCGCCAACAGAAAGATTAGTAAACTCTCCGTCCAACTAGGGCATCAGGCAAGCTTAATTAGACTGACAATTCATTTTTATACGTGAAAATATAAAAAAACGCAGTAGAGCTGCATTACAATTATGAAACCCGCAAAGCACCTGTACAGGTCGTAATATTACCCAAGACAAATACCGCGCAACTCACCTCAAGCCCGTTTAGTCTGAAGCTTTCGATTCGCATCATTTCGGCACGGCGTCATATGACTCTCACGTGGCTTCCGAGTTTACGATAGTCATGTGACTAGAACTGGAAGTTAATTATCTTAAGTTTCTGAAACTTAGAGTGCTTACTACTCATTGACGTACAATGAATAAAGTAACTTTATATGTAATTCAAATTAAATTAAAAAAAAAAACAGCAATCATTGAAGAATGATCTTTGCTGGGGATCTTTTCTCAGATACCATAAGTAAACATGACACATTTTATTTATTTAGGCATAAACAATCCATACTGAAAAAAAGCCTTTGTTTACAGTTGTGTCATATCATTCAGTTAACGTAATGTGTTTTTGTTTATAATAGTCAATATTTAACAAGTTCATGTACTTGGGTATAATTATTTTCCTGTCAATTGTCTGGCTGTAAAACGTGTTCACTTACTGAAAGTTTAACTATGTGACACGTGCATTTGCTAGGCATGAAAATAAAACACATTTGAGAAAAGTATATAAGATGTATATGTATGTGTATTCATAAGTATGACACATTTTAAGGGACAGAAATTTCCTGTTACATTGCTTGTTCATATCTTCAGTGTGAGAATCTAATTATACTAACAAAAAAAATGGTGTTTGAAGGCAATTTACGTTTTCATGGTAGCTGCTGTCGAATCAGAAAAATGGATGCGCCGCACTGTCTGCACTTTAAGTTCAGTTTTACATCCAATATCCACATATTTTGCAGCATCATGTTTTTGTATTTGCACTCTGTTTTGCACAGTATAGTTTGTGAAGTACATTGTTAAATTAATGTGCATGTAAGAAGGTAAAATGTAGTAGCCATATAT
>JABFEA020000029.1:8916583-8934842 GCA_019775915.2 Cyphomyrus plagiostoma
GCAATAAACCCTCGTTCGCCCTCACGCCTGCCTGGACTTCCCTCTTTCGCCGTCCTGCGCACCGCGCATACACAACAATATCCACTTCTGTGTATTATTGGGTGAATTAACACTGAGTTGTGTGCTAAAATGCATTACTTCAGAACTATTGCTGATGATGTTGTAGAGTGTCCTTGTTCCATCCACACAGCATATCCCATCGGTTTCCATTGCCCAAAGAGCGATGCATCAGTCTTACCCATATGCCATGGCCAGTAAAAAGATCCCACCCAACTGGGCACTAATGGAATATAACACAGGAGTTTTTAAAGTGATGGGTGACTTTCATCATGAGTATTAAAAACACCACAGTCAAATTCTAAATAAGGTACACACTTGTGAACAGAAAACAGGTGAAACACAAGTAAGCACATTTTCCTGATGGACACGCAGGGGTGCCGGGTGGTCGCTGCAGTTGATGAAAATCAAAGTTAACGACAGAAAAATAATCAAGCTTGTGAAAGCAAGACAGTCCAAACAAGAAATCCGAGTGAGTTTCATACTTGTAAAAACTGTAAAATGTAACTGCGATGATTGCATTTGTAACTTATCGGTTTTCAAAGTTGTCTTTTGCTTCAAAATACTTATCTATTGTAAGTAATACTTGGTGGTCATTAAGGTCAAATGCATCTGCCCCCCCTAACAGAACAACTGGCCCCAGTCTGCCCCTCAGTTGAAATGGTCTGGAACCGCCACTGCATGATGAGTGCATGGTAACGATGGGTTTGAGGAGCTGTACCGAAGGTAAAGAGCTGCTGCTTTAACACCGAAAGGGTGACGTCGGACTATTGACGGAAGCAGAGGAGACATACTGCAGAAAATGTCCACGACTGGGATTAACGGTGAAAATATTATCTGTGAATTTTCATCATGAAAGATCATACGAACGCCCAAGATATGCAGACAGCGGATCGCAAGTTGCGCTGGACTGCCTGGTGCCAAGTTATCCTTTTCGGATGGACTGTAGTGATTATCCTGGCTGAGAGAACCGCACGTAAGTGTTCCTTCTACAGAAAATAAAGCATTATACTCAGATTGCCAGCAAACTGTGTTACATTCCAGGTAGTACTGTTCTATTCATATTATTGGTCTATTCCACACATTTAAAACATGAATATTTTAAATAGTAGAATCTAACTCACAGATTTTAATGCGCGATAAAAATGTGTATTCACTGGAATCGGGAGTTGCCAAATTGTATATTTTGAAAGCGCAGTGCGTCGTAGTGATATGAGTGCTTTTTCGGATTCTTGGCAATGTGATGGCGCAAGGGGCGTTCCCTGCCGTCTTTTCTCACGGATGCTGTACATCTGCACAGATAACGGACGAAGCTCTAAAACAGTCTGTGCAAATGGTGCAATGGCAAGAGAGTGCTCACCTACCATCAAGTTAATCATTGTCAGAATAGGAAAATCGTCGTTTTTTAAAAAAGATATTACTGTTTACATATTTATTAATACATAATAATGTAATGTGTCGATGTTTTAAAAGACTTAACACTGCCAGGAGAATTTAATTAACAAATCTACATCATTTAAAATAACATAAATTATTCATATGTCTATATATGGCCAAAGTGCTGCGTGAACATCAGTTTGTTTATTCTCGTTGTTGTTGAAGCAAAACATTAACCGCCCGGAAATGTTGCAGTACTTTGTTGTTACAAGCTATCTGTGAAAACAATACAAATGACCTATGACTGAGCAAAATCCAAACCTCTGAGCATATAGCCTATTATCTTGCCAGAACAATACTGGATTTAGATTGCTAAAATGCTAAATATTATGCGATGGATTCATATTGTCCGAAAAACAGCTGAAATGTGATGCAATGTTCCTTGCAAACTGAGCAATGAACTGGCATCCTTATAATAAGAAGTAGATACTGAATCCCAGCATACTGAAAGCAGCACACAGAACCACCATGAAAAATATGGAGATACAGTCTAGAATTACAGATCAAATCACATGAGCAGAAAAATTATATATAGATCTAGCAATATATTTCCATAACCACTACAGTATATTTTCCATAACCACTTATTCAGTAGGTCACAGTAATCCTGGAGCCTAACCCTTGAAGCACAAAGCCGAGGACAGCCTGGATGGAATGACAGTCTGTCACAGGGAAGCAGGCCCAGCCACCTTATAGGTGACATGGGCGATCATCTAGAGCAACATCTGATTAGGGGATGCAAAAGAGCGAGTGAAAAAAATCAGAGGAAATATCTCCGGTTGTATTTCGCAACATTGCAGTTATTTGCATTAGTTTTAATATTTCACTACTGGATGGGAGCTAACTAGTCAGCAGCCAGACACACTGTGCTACTGGAATGTGTTTAATATAAATGAACTGACAGAATTTGTTTTCTGCTGCTCTGGGAGGGGGTTTGCTCAGTAAAATCTTGCCTAGAGCAGCAGAACGTCCCTGCAGAGAGCACACACAGCAGGACTACATATACAATATATATGCGGTATAACAAGGGGTGAGGTGCTAAGGGTGCAGTTATACACACATTTAGGTTGAAGTTTAGCACATTGTTAGCATATTAGCAACATTTGCAAAATATAGACCTCTGTGGTACTTGATATAATATATAACTTACTGGCTCTTTTTTTCAATTGAGAAAAGTTTGATTTTTACAGATGGAGCTATCTTTGTTGTACGTCAAGTCAAATCAAGTCAAGTGGGCTTCATTGTCACACTACCCATATTCAGGTTTAACATTCCAAAATTCCAACAGGGCTACATACATATAGCAAGTGGGGGGGTCCACAATCTTTAAAGTGCAAAAAAACATGACAGTATGAAATGAGAGACTGGATACAAGGGTTTGTATACATGATGCATTTTTGTCTGTCTGTTGCTAATACTTTGTAACAAAGACATTTTAATGACCCTGAAGCTAAAAAGGACATTGTTTTGTCTTTCGATAGTGATCTACTGTGTGGTGTACTACCTATGGCACACCCACTTTAAGAGGGCTGTGCTGACCTTTGGCCTGATTGTACCTGGGACAGTGGTTCAAGTGCTGAGTTTCAAGTGGTATCGTGAAGATGGAGCCCAGCAAAAGTGTTGCCTTCGCTTCGTACACATCCTGCACCTTGGTATCTTCAAAAGGTCAGCTCGACTGTACTCTGCTTCTAACCACTTAGCGATGCCCAGCTGCAGAAAAGCTGCATCCACTATGCAACCGTAAGGCATGTCTCTGGTTTGCCCCCTGTTGGCAGGCTGTGGGACTGCATGTGGTGTCTATGGCATTCGCCAGAGTCAGGAGATGGGCTTAGTGCCATTGTAATGCAGCAGGCTGACGTTTCCGCCCTTCGTCTGTTAGAGGCACTGTTGCTAACCCTTCCACAGACTGTTCTGCAAACCTACATCCTCCTCACCACTGATGAAGGAATTCTTTCCCCAGGTATGTAGATCACTATTAAATACTTCACATTTCACATTTAGGATGACTTACACTAGAGGGAGGGGTTACAATTTATGTGTGATTTTTGGGATTCAAACCCATGACCTTTATGTTGTTAGTGGAATGCTCCATGTCATAGTGTAAAAGTTATAAAACTGGGAAGTACTGTGCTTAAAGTGTGATAAAAAATATATGAGTAAAAGTGGCCGAGGAAAAGCTTCAATCAAGTGACATCCTAGAATCTTAGTCCTGTTATTTGGAACTGAGATTGCATACTTCCAATGTGACTTTAAAACCAATGACTGTTTAAATTTGCTAATTAAAGAACTGGTATCTCTGCGTACCCAGACGTTCTGTGAGTGTTAACGTTTCACATTAGTGCCTATTAGTGCCTATTAGGCGTTCAATCATCGTACATCATCCACCCAGAAGTGGGTGTCCAGTGCAGGGTTGTGATGTTATACAACAAAGATGTAGCAGTATTAATAAAGATTAACATTACTAATCCTGTAACTATGACCAACATAAGCAGTTTATATTACTGATATAGAATACCCTCCATTTCTTAGCGTTGGACTACTTACACTATACAATAACTAATTTTGTAATTGACAATGTCTAAAAATGATCTTCGATACTTTACCACAGACATTGGATCATTCATGTCCTGTGTAAATTAATTGCAAATGCCAGATGAATCAATTGTAAAGATCTTCTATTATAATCACTGGATGAATCACTCACAAAGGTCTTCTTTCCACAAAAAATTGAATTAACCAATAGATATGAAGTTAAAAACTGTTGCAATATGCTTCCATTTGTCACCATACGTATGCAGACTTGTTGACTTCTCATCTCCTGAAAAGAAAGCTATTATATCCTTCCTAAGGGTCATAGCTGCATACAGGCCATCCTCTGTGTCTCGCTGCTGCCTCCTTTCTGCAGTGTTCGTGTGCTGCACACTCTGCCTGCTTTCCTCTTCCTGGGCGCTCGTGTTGTACAGCCGAGCCTGCTCCCTGGTCCGGCCTGGGCACCTGCCTATGCCCCCCGCTGCCCTGCTCTGCCAGTTGCTGTGGAGGGCCAGCATGCTGGGTGCCCGGATAGCCAGCCTCATGTTCTTCATGAGGGTCTTCTGTGGGTGGATCTATGGTGTGATAGGTGAGGCCAGGTGTCACCTCTTTCTGCACGCACTGTGGTGGTGAAGAGCAGTTTAAATATAAGACGTAATGATGTAATATCCAGCATTAGATATTTTAAATGGGGTGACCCTGTGGGTCAGGACTCTGTACCCATGATCCTAAGGTCGCCAGTTAAAATCTGGCAGTCTGCAGAGTGATGTCACTGTTGGGCCCTTGAGCAAGGCCCTTAACCCCAATTGCTGGTCGGCCCTGTTCTCTTATCTTCACTTGCAATAGATAAAGGAATCTGTCAAATGAATGTAATGTAAATTAATGACAGTAAATAAAACATCAATTTAAGTAAATATTAGTCATTAGTAGGTACTGGTATGTGAGAGACACTCTAGTTCAGTGCTTGAAGTTGATGACCTTCATTTTTTTTAATTGCATGATAGCTTGTTAGATATGGGAGAAGGTGTGTTTTTTAGGAAGAGGGTTAATAAGGAAGCAAGGCCCTCTGCTCACCTCTGCTCACATCTGCTCACCTGAACCCAGTCGAGTTTCGTTTAGAAAGTTAGTTTTAGCTTTGTGAGGGAATGAGACAGACTGGGAGCAGTGGCCTGGCTCTCCAGGGTTTCTTGTTCATGTATCTTTTGATGGAGGGTAAAACAGTTATTTTTGTGTGTTTTCTCTGTTTGCTTACCCGCTTCTGTGCTTAGGGTGCAATTAAAAGTCCTCTTTAAAGCTCATTAAAATCCCCACCACCCCCGCCCTAGCGTTTGTTTACCAAGAAACCTTTTTACCACCCCTCCTGTCAGGTGTTACTGTTTTTAACATGATTTTACAATATGTTAAAATATTAATCTGGTGTATTAAATTGTTGCTCCAGTTACTTATTTAATCATCCAGTGTATGATATTTGTAACATTATTTGATTGTTCATAAACATTACTGCCAATATCTGTGTAGTAATTCATGTAGTTTAAAGCGTAATACCAAGAATGCCAGGTGTGTCCACAATTTTGGCCACTAGGATGGATGGATGGATAGATAGAGTATTTGGGATGTAGCCAATCCTTTATGAGAGCATTGAGATTGATAGAGCATTAAGTTATAACTTTAGAGCAGTGTCTCATTTCCAAATGCACCATGCTGGGACCAGTCTAGGGAACCTACAGTCATAGTTCCATCAATTCTCTCTGCACTGCAAGGTTTCCATTGGCTGATCGCGTCCCTGTGGCTCGTCACTCAGCAAACTGACATCTGCAGCAGCGCTTGGCGATGGCACCTCTTCAACTGCGCGCTGGGAGCCGTACATGTCTTCTTCTTTCTGAATGTCAAAGACGGGCCCTCCAGGTTCCGCATTTCCAGCTTTTATCTGGTGGGTTGCAGTGACCTTCTCTCTTCTTGTCTTCAGGGCAAACCTTGGATGCTTGGGTTAAGCTAATGCTAAACCAAAAGAAAAGGTCAGCCTATTCAGGCAATCCAGCTGAATAAAAGAGGCAATGCTATGCTAGAAATGTGGAATATCCCACCCTCCTGCTCTTCAATTGCTGGGTTTTTTTAATCGTAGTTCTGCTTTTGATTTGGCTGAAAGATTATATTTCTTTAACTTCAAACTGTTACTCTTGTGGGTAACCCAGTGGCCAAGATGACTGGTATTACTTTCACTTTCATTTTGTAAATGTTATAATTTATGCATGAAGTATATTTATTTCATTATGGAGTCAGTTTAATGGGCCATATACACCGTCTGCTACAGGAATCAATGTTGTCTTCCTCTTTCCGTTGCAGGTAATGCTGTTGGAGAATGCTGCACTCCTGTTACTGGCCTCTGACTTTCTCAGTGAGGCCACGTGGGACAGCATGGGTGTGCCCGCTGCAGTGTTTTGCAGCTTCCTCTTGGGTGAGTTAGTGGGTACAGTGTGAATCCACAAAACAGGGCCACAGACCTTATTGTGCATATAGAGGTATCAATTGGCCAGAAAGAATTTTATATGAGTCTAGAGTGAATGATAAAAGATGCCAGAGAAGAAAAGCCCTCAGAATATGTGCCACTGGAATCTCCTATGCCTGATAGCTGCACAATTATTTAATATCGAAGGAAAAGCTTCCTCTAGTCCCCCAAGTGGATATGTTGGGTAGTACAACCCTTTGCTGAAACTTCTTTGCATACATACAGTAGCTCCTACAAATAAAATGCATCTGTGTGCTTAATTCACATGTTATATCAAAAGCATGAAATTAAATTCAGATTTTTGTCTTATCTTCTCTTCACCACCAATGGACGCCTATTGTAGGTATAACATCACTGGTCTTGTACTACCGCTTCCTCCACCCTAAATCTACAGAGATCTCACACAATCTGTGGAATGGACACTTGGGGAAAGCTTGTTTGAGAGGAGAGTCTTCTTTCTCTCTGGGAGACAAGATGGCAGTTGTACCTTCTGTCCCATCGCAAGGCAATATTCCTCTCACTGCTGTGGCCAGAGACATGGTGGAACATTCCGGAACCTGTGTCGCAGAGTCCGCCATGCAGGATGGGCACCATCACTGGCTGCTTATCCGCCTGGCCCTGAAGACAGGAAACCTGGCTAAAATAAATCTAGCTTATGGGTACGGGGAGGTGGCCGTCATGATAGACACTATGGAGATGCCGGAGATGAAAGATGTGGAGTCTCAGCCGCCAGAGTCAGAGTCAAAAGATGGCATCATGCCCCTCTCGGAAGGGAAGGAGAACTTCCAGAGTGTCAGTGAACCTTCGTTCACAAGTGATCTGACAGGTGACGAGGAAGAGGAAGACGAAGATCTAGAGACGGAGAGTCCATTGCCGTCTCCTGTATTTGATTATAGGAGAGGATCTCCAGAAGGAAAATCAGTGTTGGAGGAGAGCCTGGAGCCCAGGTATTGCCCCACAGAATCTACCACCACCCTGTACTTCAGTGCCGATCCCCAGTCCCCCGGAAGTGCCAGTTATCTTGGCTTGGACAGGGACTCGGCAGCGGAGAACATGGGAGATACAAGCCCCATGTCGGGTGATGCAGGTCTGCAAGCAGAGGCCAGAGAATTGCCCAACAGGGTGAACCCCAGGTGCAGATCTCCCCCGAAAACAGAAACCAGGACCCCAGAGCCTACGAGTCCTCATTTTCTCATCCCCAGGCGGCAGGTGGTTTTGTCTTGGAAAGACAAACCTGAGAGATTTTAAAAAATGTTTTTTTTTTTTAAAATCAGTTAAGTGTAATGGAAGCGTGAAGGTCTGTGCACAAGCTAATAACCTACGCATGTTTCCAGCCAGAATTTTTAGATGGACACCAGGCAAATTTGGTAATATCTGCAAGGCATTTTGTGCTCATGACTTTGAGGTCTTTTATATTAACATATTATTTAAAACTCAGTAATATTCTTAGTCTTTAAAATGTACTTTTTAAAATACAACAATATGTTCTTTTTTTCCAACTCTTAATCACTTGAGACAAATTTTAACCTGGTAAAATCTGTTTGACCTGGCAGAGAACCGACCCAGTGGAACATACTGTAGGACACAATGTAGGGAAACTCTGGCTGGGAGGCCCACCTTCACTCAATCGCACACTACACACAGAGATGGGATTCAAACAAAGCAACCTGGAGGTGTGAGTCTGCAGTGTTATTTCAAGGCTGTGTGTAGTCGGTGCTCTACGTCATTGTAAATATAATGTGATACACAATAAAAATATGGTAGTAAGGACATTGACGTGAAAAACATCACTTTAAAATGTGTGTAATGTTATTTAAAACATTTATTTTGAACCAAGTATAACATATTGAGTCATACTGTTCTAGTTCTTTGATTGTCATGGGTAATACTTTAAATTAATTTAGTTTTAATGTAACAGATACTTCTGTCCAAAGGCACGTGAAGCAATTAGCACATTGCAAACATACGGCTGTCAAGAAGTGAGTTAGGTATAAATGCAGCTTTTAATGAAAGCCCTGTTACAAATGTAAGCGGTACTGGAACAAAAGCTACACACCATTTTCCAATAAAGCAAGAACCTAATAAGACTGTTATTCAACGAGCAGGAAATGCAACATTAACGATGTTCAAGGAACATGGAGTGGTATCACGCTAGTGGAGGTATTCCTGGAACCTTGGGTCTTGAGGCATTTCTTGAAGGTGGGAAGTGAGTTTGATGACTGTAGATGGTTCTGTAGCTCATCCACCATCGAAGAACCACGCAAGGGACTCTCAGCGTGGTGGTGGGACAAGATGGGACGTTTTTAGGTCCTTTATATATTATTTTTAAGTCATATTTTGATGTATAGCATCACAATCCACTATTGTTGCATCTTAACCATCTGAACTGAGTTTTAATAAACCCACTATACAATTAATACAGAAAAGTGTATTTTACTGTAAAACGATACTTCTGAGTATCTTAGGTACTGCCATCCAGGTTGATTGAGCACTTTGAACACACATTAATTGCTGTTTTCCGCAAATTAATAATTTGATATTCTTTTTAAACCATTAGCTTCCTCTCCCAGTTTCCAGATTAATCACGTTTTTCACGTGATTATTTTTGGAATTAAGATTTGCATTTGATTATCATTTCAAACAAATTACTAATATTTACGTATTGTATTCATATACATACCGATTACAATTTAAAAATTCATAAAGAAATCAGTTGCAGCTTTTTTGACGAAGACCAGAAGAAAATTCTAAAAGAAAATGTCTTTTTAATTGATGTACATTAACTAGGACCTCTTGCGGCAAATATTGTACGCCTCACCTTTAATAAGGCTATTCCCCTTTAAGACACAGTGCGCATGCGCGCATAGACAAACTATTCTGCCTCCTCAACTTCGCAGAAAGTTTTACAGAAAAGAAAAAGAGGAGATAAAGCGGCGGCGCTGAAATGGCATTCCGCAGGAGGAGCAAAAGCTACCCTTTCTTCAGTCAAGAGTTTTTCATTCAGAATCATGCGGACTTGGTCTTTTGCTTAGTGGTTTTAATTCTAATTGGATTGATGTTTGAGGTGAGATTTCTGATCGCATTTTTCTCTTTCGTGCACAGGAATGTTAGCCTGTATGTAGATAACTCTGAAGGGTAGGGCCACTTACGAGTCAGATGAGATCGGCAAACCATGCACGATTATAAAGATTTTAAAAAATGATTTAAATTATACTTCCTGACCCTTAAACTTGTTGCAAAACAGTATGCAGCTGCAAACATTGCATTAAGATGACAATGTTGTTGGAAGCGTACCGTCCTCCAGCGTTTAGGCAATGAGATGCAAGTAGGTAATGGAAATGTGAAATAATCACGCTTGAGGTAAGATGCGTGGCTGGATTCGTGCTAAAACTGCGATTAGGCTTCACGCATTTCGTCTCTACCGGTATTAATAGGCAAGCAGCTAGGTGACGTCGTTAATTAGGCAGATAAAGCGCAGTTCAAAGGTTACTTTAACAGATTCTGCTCTTTTGGAGGAAAGAAGTTTATTAAGCTGAAGCCTTTTTGGTGGGAACCTTATCACTGCCCCATAGTAGTCAGAGCTGATGGCTTGATCAGACGATAAACTATACATTTGGTTCCCGTGGAGTGCCATAAGCAGGTTTCTTTTTTCTTTTATAATGCCGATTGACCTTCGAAATCCGCAGTGGTGTTTAAACGATTTTCTTGTTAATACGGGTCGTGTTTAAAATGTTCTGTATCAAGACATGTCATCCGCCTTGTGCAGCGTCTGATTTCTGTCCTGAACAAGTGCCACGTCTCAGTCTGCGAACTGGGTTAAGGCCTCGAACCGGAAAACCTTGTCTTTTTAAAAAACAGGATCGTAAAGCCATTTATTCATAAACTGAACTGTCTTAACTGCTGATGCAAGCTTGTCGGAGACGGAGTGTCATCTTTATAACGTGCATTTTGAAATTTGCTCTGCTCTCCCCTTAATTGGCAGTGTGTTAATCTATTCTTTGTTGGTATCTGATTGATTGCGCGATGTGTGAATAATATATATTTTTATAGAAGGTAACAAAAGTTTCCTGGATTAATAAAATTAGCCAATGTACAGTAGGCTTGTAGACCTTGTACAATTTGAAAAAGAAATAATTTAACGTATTTACCCCTCCCCCACAAATGGTTAATACAATGTAATATATAATACAATGTGTTATGCTTGTGTATGTATGTGTATATATAGTTGTGGGACTTAGAACTACATTTTCAAGCTTACCCTTTTCTTTTGAAGCTTGTTAGTCGTTTGCTATGCTGATTATATTTTTGTATGCCTTTGTGCCATATATACATTTCTGGCAAACGTGTATGCATTATGACTTTCAGACTGATTATGTCTGTAAGCTCCCACCCCCCATCATGTTATTTATTGAAATGGATTAAACTTTTGCAGTATTTGGAATGAAATCGGAACAATTGCCTAAACCGACATTCTTCTGGGTATTGCATCTGTGAGGTGGCAAAAACTGTTCAAGAAATGAAGAATGAGAATTTATTTTTCATGTCTATAGCACTGTCCGGTCCCTTCTTATATTTTTGAGCATTGTTGGAAACCAGTTAAAATGTGTGTCTGATCTCTTTCAGGCAACCGCAAAAACAGCTTTCCTCTTTATTCTTCCTCAGTACAACAACACCACTTCTCATCCAGGTTAGTATGTTACTGAGCTAGGACTCCTGCTTGAATACGTCTCGTAATTCATGGCAACTTATGGGTTCAGCCAACCTCAGACAGTGTTTTATTGACTTTCCGTTTATTAATCTATAGCTACTGACTGACACAGTTCATTTCTGGAATCTTATATCCATTCATTCCTAATATGTTTGTTTTGTAATTATAAGTTAATTCTGATCCCAGCTTTTTCAGGAAGACTTTTCTTCAAAATATCCTTGCATGCACTTAGGCTTTATATTACTGTTTGAACTTAAGCCTATTCTTACTTGGCTTCCAGGCCTCAAGGAAGTTTAACCAAATCTACAATCTCTTGCCAAAACTTTGGTAGTGTCTGAAGCAACTAGTGAATATCTTGTCTAGGGTGTAGGTACACTACTGTGTTATGCACAGAATCAATCTGCTGTATGACTCATAAGTGTGACATTTCAGCGAGTAATCGGACACACTGTAAACATTAGCAGCAGTATCACTGTTGTCATTGTATCGTAAATTCATGCACAGCCTGAAATATTTCTTTAATTTCAGTGTTACACATGGTTTTGTATTTATTTTCCTAAGTCAGTTTTTTTGTCAAAATTGATTTACGGTAATTATGTAGCAGAATTTGTTTAGCATATAAACTTACAAAAGGCTTCATCTGTTTGAGACACTGGTCTTTGTAGTATAATCATCTTGTGTGATGGGATTTAAGAGTTGTGGCCATTCAAGTTTGATCCCAGGCCTATTTCCTCAACCAAAATTAGAGCGTAGTAAATTCAGGGGCCCAAGTGGGAGACCAGATGATGTTACCTCATAAAATGGTGCATCTGCCTGTAACGGTCGGAGTTGTTGGGGCCGGCGAGGGTGGTGAAGGTGGCAATTTCTTTTCTCATCGTAGCATTTTTGGTCTATGCAGAGGGAGAAGAGTCTCTGTATCACTACGGCTGGAGGGACTGTGTCACCATCTTCTTCTATTTTCTCATCGCCATCATTCTCCACGCTGTGGTACAGGAGTATGTGTTAGATGTGAGTTTGCATCCCAGTAGTGTCCTGGGCGTGTTCCGCAAGAGGTTTGAAATGAACAGATGCTCCTCACTTTACGATGGTTCAGCTTACGATATTTCAACTTTATTTCGACAATGATGCGATGACAATGCACGTTCAGTAGTCAACTTAGAATTTTGATCTCTTACTGGGCTAGTGATAAGCGCTATGATACTTTGTACTGATGCGGGCTGTTGGCAATATCCTCCCAGCCACGCTTCCCAGTCTCTGTAGCAACCATGTGCCTGTTTATTTATTTATCGTATCATATTCATATTCGATATGGTATTCCCACTTAAGATGGGTTCATCAGAATGTAACCTCACCGTAAGTCAAGGAGCACCTGTAAATAAAAAGCACTGGCTTTTTAGTGTCAAGGTATTGTACTAATTATTTCAGAAGTTTTTGCTGATTTGAATGAATGTGCGTTGACCTCATTTAGAAAGTCAACCGACGACTCCACCTTTCCAAAAGCAAGAACACAAAGTTTAATGAGTCGGGACAGCTCTGCGTGTTCCATCTGGTCTCGTCCGTGTGGAGCCTTTATGTCCTCATCACGGTGAGTCTGGCTAGTCCTTGCAAACTTGAAAACCAAGACCTTCGTAAAAAAAAAAAGTAGAAGGAACCACAATTTCTGCATTACTTGTGAATACAGACACGTACTGTAATTGTTGTCATCTGTGACATCTTCCCATTTCTCTAAAATTTTTTATACCCCCCCTCCCCCAGGAAGGATACATTCAAAATTTTAGCAGCCTCTGGGAGAACTATCCTCATGTTCCCCTCAGGTAAGGACAGCCTTATTACCTTATTGACAGAGCTTTTACTTTATGGCCTCAAGTGTATTTATCTATCCATTTATTTATTTATTTGCTGTAAATAAGTCACTTCCTCTGCCAGGTTCCAGGTGAAGTTTTTCTACCTCTTCCAGCTGGCATACTGGCTCCATACCTTGCCTGAGCTGTATTTTCAGAAAGTGAGAAAGGTATGTTACCTCTGTATTATTATCCATCCATCCATCCATCCATTTTGGTGTATTATTATTGTAGAGGTAAATGGCTAATTCTTAATAAACGTTCATCTAAGACTTTCTTAGGGCAAGCACAGTTCTGAGATTGGGTTAGGAATTAAACTGGAACTGATAAAAGTATTGGACAGTGTGACGATGGAGGTACCCAGTCAGAGAAGCAGCGTAAAAATGTCCTTTATCACCAGAATGTATGCCAGGGGCACAGAGGGAATATCATTGAAGGTGTTGACATGCATGAGGCTCTGCTGTGTGTGTGTGTGTGTGTGTGTGTGAGAATAAGGCAGCGTTTTATGTGATCCCCTGCATGTCCCCAGGAGGAGGTGCCTCGTCAGCTGGCGTACATCTTGCTGTACCTGCTGCACATCACACTGGCCTACCTCCTTAAGTAAGCAAAGAGTGCAGTCATTCAAATCTGCATTAGTTCAGTGCTTAATGGTTGTTTGATGGAGTTCCCGTCCCAATATATGAATGGGCTTCTGGGTTCTTCATCGGAATTATACAGAAACACGGGATCAGCGTGTGACTACATCAGAGCAGCACATGAACCAATCAGAATACACACCTGATATGTAGTTTAATATATGTGGAATAGATTCCTGTATTCCTGTTTCTCTGTTTCTGTTTTTACATTTCGTTTCTCTTTTCCTGTTTGCGTACCCCTGCAGTCTGACCCGAGTAGGCTTGGTGCTCCTCTTCCTGCAGTATCTATCTGAGTTAGGCTTCCATGTCGCCCGGCTGTTCTACTTCATCGACGAGAACCATCACAAGCTGTGAGTGACCGACTTTGCGGCCGTGTCCCAGTGCCTCAACCCAGTCGGTACTGATTTGCGGCTTGCCTCTCCTAAAACGTTCAGCGAGAGTTTTGTCAAATGATAGTCTGGTTTCTTCCTTCTCGGGAGTTTTTCCCCGAAGCCTATGGCTTACTCACCGGGGGCTTTGGGTGGGGATGCTGTAAAGCGCTTTGAGACGATGTAAAGTCGTGATAATGCGCTATACAAAAATAAATTTGTTTGTTTGTTGTTTGATTGATATCGTCGACAGATTTGACGTGTGGGCCGTGAGCTTTGTGTTCACCCGAATGGTGGCCCTGACGTTGACGGTTCTGGCGGTGGGTTTTGGGTTGGCACGGGCGGAAAACCAGGGCTTGGACTTGGAAGCAGGGAATTTCAACACCATTCTAATCAGGTGCGACCCGCAGTTACCAGGGCTGTCAGAAACCAATACCTCTGTCCATCTTCCTCCTGGGTTCTGACAAATGTTCTGCTTCCTCCTGCCCTTCGGGTTGACATCTCCTCCTCCTTTGCTTGTCTTTCCCTTCGAAAGGCTAACAGTGCTCCTGATCGTGTGCTTCACCCAAGCCTGGCTCCTATGGAAGTTCATCCGCTTCCAGCTCCGGCGGTGGCGGGAATATCGGCGGGAGCAGCCAGCGCGCAAACGGCTGGCGCCGAAGCTTCCCCCGCGGACACTCAAGCGGGACATAGGTGAGCTCCTAGCTAACGATGCAGACCTTTAGCCCCGCAGCTTCCTTGCTCTGTTCGGCTAACCGTCTTACCCTTATGTGTTGCCGCACTTTCCAGGGCATCACGAAAATGGCATTATCAAGGCAGAAAATGGAGCCTCTCCACGGACCAAAAAGATCAAAGCTCCTTAACTCCTGTCGTCCTGTGCTGGACCCGATTTGTGCCTTAAGAATGCAATAGGAGACTGGTTTATCGTTTTAATACCTGCCTGGATGTCTGAAGACGTGGCAGGTGCCAGACCTCTGGGGAATTGAGAGCCATATTGGAACGGTATCCAATTCCCTCACTCTGACAGATATTTCATTCTCTCATCAGTATTTTTCATGTCAGTACTGCCTGGCTGTTTTCCCTGTAGTCCTTTTTTTAAAATGTTGGTCATACTGTGTTGTCATTTTACCTTTTCAGTACCTTTTTTCAAAAAAAAAAATTATTATATACTATACCTGTAAGCACTTTTTCCCTGTTTCACCCCACGTGTTCCGATATTAGCGTGAACCTTTCCGGCTGTAATGGAAAAGCAGGAGAAGAGGGTAGGAATTATGTTCCCATCCCCCACCCCCAAATGTACGCTTTCTTGCAAGTTCTGGTGCTGCCTAGCGTCTGGGTCCA
Organism: Cyphomyrus plagiostoma; assembly: GCA_019775915.2. Lineage (NCBI taxonomy): Eukaryota > Metazoa > Chordata > Actinopteri > Osteoglossiformes > Mormyridae > Cyphomyrus > Cyphomyrus plagiostoma. Next base: position 8,932,006 of record JABFEA020000029.1, read on the forward strand.
ACAAGGGAAGAGGATTGTCAAGCAGAGCAGCCAAGATGCCTTTCAGGTTTAAATGTCAGCTTGGAGAGTGGACCATTGCGTCGCTTGCAAGACTATGCAACTTCACCCCCCCCCCCACCTCTGGCCAGTTACAGACCTGCAATGAATGAGTCAGTAAAACAGAACATTTACTGTGACTGAAGTCGACGTGTTGAAGCGTTTGTTTTGAGCAAGAGTGCCTTGTGAAAACTCTGGCAGAGTGTGACTGTTTCATCAGGTGTTTTAAGTATCTGTGATATCTGATCTTAAAATAAGCACCTTTTCATAGTTTCTGGTAATAAACCTTTAAGAAAAAACAAATGCTTATGTCTGTGAACATTTGTTTAATCTTTTACTGTCTTGTAAATCAGTCACGCAGGTTGATTTCATTGTAGCCCTTTTTCATTATAGCAAAAAGTCAGAAATGCATAACCTTAGCGATATCCATCCATCTTCCACCACTTATCCAGAATAGGTTCGCGGGGGCAGAAGTCTAAGCTGGGATGCCCAGACCTCCTCTCTCTCCCCAGCCAGACCTCCCTCTTCCCCAGCCACCTCCTCCAGCTTCTCTGGGGAATCCCGAGGTGTTCCCAGACCAGCCGATCTCTCCAGTGTGTCCTGGGTCTGCCCCGGGGCCTCCTCCTGGTTGAACATGCCCAGGCCACCTCTGTAGGAAGGCATCCTAGATAGATGCCAGAACCTCCTCCTCACCTGGTTATTTTCGGTGCAGAGGAACAGTGGCTCCCAAAATGGCTGCTCTGCTACCAAATGTCTGAGCTCCTCACCGTCTCTAAGGCTGAGCCCAGACAACCTGTGGAGCAAATTCATTTCTGTTGCTTGTATCTGCAGTCTCATTTTTTCAGTCACTACCCAAAGCTCATGGTCAAAGGTGAGGGTAGGAATGTAAACTGTTAAATTGGAAGCTTTGTCTTCCGGCTCAGCTTTCCTTTTACCATCCATATTGCTGTCGATGCTGCACTGATCCGTCTGTTGATCTCCCACTCATGAACAAGTATGAGCCCGACATACTTAAATTCCTCTTGAGGCAGCAACTCATCCCCCACCACAAGAGGGCAATCTACTCTTTTTGTGGTCGAGAAACTTGGCGTCAGATTGGAGGAGCTGATCCTCATCCTGGCCACCTCACACTCAGTTGCAAACCACCCCAGTGCATGCTACACGTCATAACCTGACAACACCAACAGAACCATATTATCTGCAAAAAGCAAAGACGTGACCCTAACCGGACATCCTAGATATTCTGTCCAAGTTATAGGTGAAGAATAGGTGAAAAAGGGCAGCCCTGCCGGATTCCGGCACTCACCAGGAATGAGTCTGACACTGCTGGGAATGCAAAACAAACTCTTGCTCCAATAAAACAGGGACCTTATGGCCCACAGTAACGGACCCCATACTCCTGAAACACCCCCTACAGGTCCCCCAGAGGGACACGATCATATGCCTTTTCCAAGTCTACAAACGCATACAGACTCCCATGAACCCTCCAGTATCCTTGTGAGGGTGAAGAGCCGGTCCAGCGTTCCTCTACCAGGACGGAATCTACATTGTTCCTCCTGGATCTGAGGTTCAACCAGTGGGTGGACCCTCCTCTCCAGTAGCCCGGCATGGACCTTCCCAGGGAGGCTGAAGAGTGTGATCCCCCGGAATTTGGAATACATCTTCTGGTCCTCTTTCATAAAAATTGGCACCACCCCCCCAGTCTGCCAATCCAAAGGCACTGTCCCCAATGTCCACATAATGTTGAGGAGACGTGTCAGCCAAGACAGCCCAACAACATCAAGAGCTTTCAAGCGCTCCAGGTAAATCTCATCCACCCCTTGGGGTGACCTCAGCCCTAGTAATAGGTAAGTTCTCCTCCTAGTCTTCCAGCTCTACCTCCTCCAAGGATGGCTTAGCAGTAGGATTCAGGAGGTCTTCGAAGTATTGCTTCCACTGTCTGACTATATCCCCATTTGAGGCCAACAGGGCCCCATTCCTGCGGTAAACAGCATATTAAAGCCCTGCTTCCCCCTCCTGAGTTGTCTGACGGTTTTCCAGAATCTTTTCAAAGCCAAGCAAAAATCTTTCTCTATTGCCTCAACCAAACTCCTCCCACATCCAAGTTTTTGCTTCTGCAACTGTCAAAACCTGTCGCCTGCCCTGGTCTCCCCAGTCCAGGCAGGGTTACATGGTCCATTTAGTTCATCATGAGGGTTTTCAGAATCACTTGAGGTAGCTGCTCACCTAGGACCAATTTGCTGTGAAAGAGACCCTATGTTATTTCAGCACCAAAATGTCTAATGATGTTGTTGACCAATTTTTAGTTTGATGTGTTTTTACCCATTGATCTATTAGATCAAGACTGGATAGTGAATAGGAGCTGTTCTTTTCATTACAGTTAAATAATACTGTATACAAAATTTGCAGGTATTGATGTAACATCACTGTGGTTTAGATCTAAACTTTTCTTAGGCCAGTTCAGTCATTGGTCACTGTGAACATGGAGTTTCTCTAAGACTGTGTGCACTTTGGATGGAGTACCAGTAACAGGACAGACATTTTTTTGTCTCCCTTCAATCATTTTTCAGCTATTCATTACTGAATGACACAGCTGTGCTTCACCTTCTGAAGGTTAATAGTTTAAATCCCAATTTCAGTGGAGTTGTAGTACAAACAGGCACCTTAGCCCCTACAACTCCAGGATGCTAGATGCTAGCTGACTCCAAAATTGCTCTCACTTGTATATATACTCAGCAAAAAAAGAAACGTCCCTTTTTCAGGACTGTGTATTTCAACAATAATGTTGTAAAAATCCAAAT
>JABFEA020000029.1:8934942-8948141 GCA_019775915.2 Cyphomyrus plagiostoma
TTTTAGTGTTCATACAAATATTTACACATTAAGTTTACTGAAAGTAAAAACAGTTGAAAGTCAGAGGACGTTTCTTTATTTGCTGAGTTTATATGTCTGTGTCTCTCTTGGAAAGCAAGATGGGATATGTGAAAGTGGGCAATTTCCCCACAGGGTTGAATGAAGTCTATCTGGGACCTTATGTAGTAAAGTACTGCGATTACTCTGATACTACAATCACCATATGCTTTCAACAGACATAGGCCAGGTAAGCCAACAAATTCATCTGACACATCAGCTCAGAATGTTTTAAAAGTCAAAAAACATACAGATGCTTCTTGGCAAACTTGTGATGTGTTCATGTTTTCCGTAGCTTAGCGCTGTCTCGCTATTCAGTATATACTCTTTATTTTTTTTGCCTTTTGATGGTGGAGAAGTGAACAAATCTCTGCTAAGGCAAAATTCCTGGATGTTGTTCTTGGGTACTATTAACTTCACTGTTATTTCTTCACTTGATTTTGTCAGACAGACCTCACCTGGGACCATTTGCAACTGGCCCTGTCTCTATTTGGAAAATATGGCTTTGACTGTAGTTTCTTCTGTGCCCCAAAAGCTAAAAATGGCTTGGATCCCTAAGCTGGCTCCCTGACAGCTGTATGCTTATGATGTATTACCTGACTCATTCGTACGTCACTTTGGTCAAAAGAGTCTGCTATATAAATAAGTGTAAATGGAACCCTTTTAAGAGGACTTGGCTTTAATGACTTAATTCCCCCTGCAGGCACCTTTACACATTTTTGTCTGCTTATTTTGTCTTACTAGATGTACACTGATTTTCACACCCAATCAAATCAACCAAAGTCACTCAACTTTATATTAGAGTGGAATAGACGACATTAGGCCAAAGTCTTCCAACATCTGGACCTAATTATCTTTTATTTGGGCTGATATAACTCACAGGGGTTACTTTCTCCCCGAAACATTTCATGAAAGTCAAGAAGACTTTGCTTTTGGTAAGCAAATGAAAGCAGATGATTTCATGTTTTTTTTTCCTTCTTCTTGTGATTCCTTCCATCTCCCACAACCAATGAATGCATCTTACCAAAGTCTTTGTGAGAAATGTGCCACTGCGATGAAGATCTATTACAACAACATTGTTTTTTTTTTTCTTTTTCTGAATTCCTGTTGTGTTCTTTAAAAACTTAAAAATACTGATTAAATCTTTTGTCTTTGATGGTGATGACATTCCACATATTCCCTGGTGGTGAGGGTTTCAGTTTTTAAGTTCCTAAATGACTATAAAACACTATTTCTAGAATTTCATGTTTTTGGTACACTATGATCATTTTCAACTTTTGGTGTAGTATCTTTCCTACCTTGATGATGCAGTAACATGCCTGTTTTAGAATAATGTCAGCCTATCCTATCAAGATTTAGATGTCAATATTTAATTTCTTGTTCTACTTGCATTTTCAGGTTATTACACAGCTGTTGCATTTGCAGTGTCAGCTATTAAAATAATTTAGACAATTTATAATTGTATAATGTAATCCACGTGTTGTAGGGTTTTGTTCACTTGGACCAAATGTGACAGATTGTATCCTTTTAGTGGAAGTTTTGAAGCTGAACTCAAAAATAGTATGGTTTTGACACAGAATGCTGTTTTAGTGTGATGTACCCAAGTTATGTACATCTATATATTGTCATATAATACTCAGTTAAGATACATCTCTATTAACTATAACCAATAATTTTCTTGAATAATGCTTTACTAGCAAATTTGCATGAAATGTGCAAACATTAAAACCACTATTATATACTTTTTCTCTGGACCTTACACATGAAAATGGTTTTAGACCTTGGCATTACACAATACAAAATATACAAAATATTTAAACAAAAACACTTGCTTATTTTAAAATCCAGCTAGATAATGGTGGTATATTCTGGAAAAACATGTCACTGTATTAAACTTCAACAGTTCTCCTAGTTTTTCTTTTTTTTGCAAAGCTACACTTTTGTTGTTTACAAAACAGATATCAAAAGGGAAAATAACACACAAATAAAAATGCTACATCACCATTCCAACTTGTTCTCAATGTACCTAAATGTCAGTGTGGTCTTACGAGAGAAATATATCTAACATTCATGGCTACAAAATGAAAGGAAGAATAGATTTAATAAATGTAAACACTGTTGGGGGACACTCAAGGTTTAGGCCCGTTCGCCACGGATACGGCGTGCCAGCTGGATGTCTTTGGGCATGATGGTGACGCGTTTCGCATGGATGGCGCACAGGTTGGTGTCTTCAAAGAGGCCTACCAGGTACGCCTCGCTGGCTTCCTGAAATGCAACAGGACACACACTAGCTAGCGAGTCACTGTCTCAGAGCCCTGGTGAACATTCTCTCTCAATCGTTTATGTAAAGAAGGACAATAAACTCAATCTTGCCTTATGAATTGGAGCCATTTTTAAAACCCAAAAAAGCAAAGACAGAACTGGGGCACCCTGGACAGGATGCGATAACCACGCTATATGCTGTACTATTATAGTGTATTTTAATGTGGCTGAGGCGATAAAACTAGTAACTAGTTCTTTAATCTTTTTAATATATTAACATTTCATGTGGGGTGGCATAGTGGTGCACTGCTGCCTCCCACTGTTGGGACCAGGCTTCGAGTTTCTGCCAGGGCTCCATGTGTGTGGAGTTTCCATGTTCTCCTCATGTTATCATAGGATTTACTGTAGCTACAGTTTTTCTCCCCCACAATCAAAAAACATACTGATGTTAATTGGAGTTGCTATGTGTGTGAGGGGGTGTATGTCTATGATGGGTGTATGAGTGTGAGGGGGAGTGCCCTGTGAGGAGGTGTGTGAGTGTGAGGGGTTGGCACCCCATCCTGGGTTGTTCCCTGCCTTGTACCTATTGGCTCCAGACCCCCTGTGACCCTGAATAGGACAAGTGGTTACAGAAGATAAACAAATGTAATATTTTATGCATTTGATCTTAACTCTGGAAGCATGATCAGAGTAAGTCCATGATCAAAGTAATATCATTGTCACCAACTAGTAAACTTTGGTTTGTGTCTGGACTGAAATATAACTGAATATAGGCCGTCCAGTCAATCTCCAGCTCCTCCTGAGTAGTTGACTTTCATTGTTGGAGGACCCCTGGAAGGCAGATTTTTTTCAACAAAGGGGACTTTGGCTATGGGTTGCTGATGGAATTTGGCCCTTGCAGGAAAAACAGCCAGGAACCCCTGCCGTAGGATCTGTGGACGTTAAAATTGCTTCTGAGACTAGATGTTTGGATCTCACCTGCAGGGCACCGATGGCTGCCCCCTGAAAGCGCAAGTCGGTTTTGAAGTCTTGGGCGATCTCACGCACCAGGCGCTGGAATGGGAGCTTGCGGATGAGCAGCTCAGTGGACTTCTGGTAGCGCCGGATCTCACGCAGGGCCACGGTACCAGGCCTGAATGTCATGAAGAAGAAGGTTGGCTCATGTGGGCTCCTAGTCGACTCACCTCTACTCTCTTTCTCACAGTTGCAGGAACAGGCCAGATTCTCATTTCATTGTAAGTTGTACCAGTAACACTGTGCATGTGACAAATAAAAATGTTGGTTCTTGCCACCCAATGGTTCTTGGGGGCCTTTCTTTGAACTAATTATTATGGTAGTTGAACCAACATGACCTCCTTGGTGCTAAGGCTGTCATTCCTTCAAAATTCCTTCACACATGGGTTAAGAGCCACTGATGTTACCTCTGAACTGAGTGAGTAGATTATGTCAATCAAGTGTGGCAGGAGATTCGTGATTTTTGTAAATATTTTGGATCGGTCCACACCACATTATTATTTTACTCGTGGCTTGGACGGGAATCAATTAGGTCAAAGAGTTGGCACCTTCCCTGTCTATGTTTCACAGTGTAACTAAAACAAGGAACAGGGAACGAGCCAAAGTTGTTCCCAGCACACCTGTAACGGTGGGGTTTCTTCACCCCTCCAGTAGAGGGCGCACTCTTGCGGGCCGCTTTGGTGGCCAGCTGCTTCCTTGGTGCCTTCCCACCAGTGGACTTACGGGCAGTCTGCTTGGTACGAGCCATACTCCTTCACACTGCAGCTACTGGAACAACGGCGGACACTTTCCACAAAACATACCCAGAGATGCTATTTATATATATATATATATATATATAATTCAAAGGTAAATACTTTGTGACACAATGTTTCTGCATCACAGAACAGGATTTCTGGCTTATCTGAAAAACTTGTCAGATTTAAGGTAGTCTGGGCAAGCTAAGTTTAAGTGAATGAACTGGGGGACCTTAAATCTGACAAGTTATCTGGCTAAGCAAGAAATCTTGCTTTGTGATACAAGCCCCTGGTGATTCTCATTTATGACTGAACATTCAGAAACTTTACCAGGACTGAAAGTGCTAGGAACATTTCATATCCTTCTGTGTTTTAACCATTTCATTCTCTACATATGCAGGCTTAAATTACTGGTACAAATTGATTTAGAAAACTTTTTTCTTGGTGTCAGTTTTAAATTTTTTTATCAGTCTTCATCTATTTGTTTTCGAGAATGTTTATCAGGCAAACAGTATACTAATCATTTACCTAGAATGGCAATCAAAATAAACTGTTCTTTTTTAGGTATTTGGTATCAGTCAGAAACCAGCTAATCAGAAAATAGTGTTAGAAATCAAAGTTAGTACCTAAACCTTAGTAAACAAAAAAGAGTGGCATTTTTTTCTGCTTATGGTTCCACTCCCTTAGGCTATATCCGCAGAAAAGGTAACTCTGTCGGGATTTTTGTATTTCTGTTTTTGTTTTACTGTGTAAATAGAATAGTAAATATAGTGTATATATTAAATCATATATTTATACATAGTTTTTTCTGATTTTCAACTACCGGGCGTCCACGCACCGAAAAAGTCGGGCAATGGTTTCGCAGTTAAACGAGCTACGTATTAATAGAAATGGCACATTTCTTCTTATTAATAGAAATGGCACCTTAATAAAATAATACATATTTTCCGTATAACTTGCATTAACAGAAACTCAGTGCATGTTTATCAGTAACTAAAACAAAAGAAAATAAATTATTTCTACCGTATGCGTCAAATATTTCTGCATCGACTGTAGCTGATTACGTTTTTGACACTCGACGGTACTGGGCTACAATATCTACGCAACGCAAATCACAGGGAATTAAAGTAGATTTCCTTTCATTAACTTGTACCCTCGAAGACACCCGCCAAAACTGTATGTCATATGTACGCCACAGTCTAAAAGGGCTTTAACGCTATACAAAACACACGTTTATTTAAGTAAAAACAAATACTACTCAAATATAATGTTGTTTTCTGTTGCTTTACAATAACAGATACTGTCCAAGAAAAAGACTGCAGTAAAATTCTGCATATAATTGGAATACACCACCTCCTTACGGCTACAAGCAAAGCTTTGTAAAATAGGCTGTTATGATAAGACAAAATGGTGAATACCCCCCAATATCATCACGAAAAACATAACAGATATTATATTTTGATCAATGGCATGTTTCAACTCATGATCCAGTTTAATTTTAGTGTCCATGTCAAGCAGGTTTTTATACTATCAGGATAGAAAGTAAACAATAATAAGCTTAATGAAACACGCATCTTTCTTATAAAATGTTACACATTGTAACCCCTTGAATTCTCATAAACGTTTCTGCCTAACTTCAGCGTTTAACAATTGTATTTTAATATATTTTTAACACAGTCTTCTTAACGTCTTTTTTTTACACGTATCAACAATCTAATGTTGCATTTGTGCAATATCGACCGTCAACGAAACTTACCCCTGGTGTCTCTCTATAAAAGCACTACTTTAAAAAAACCTTACGGCGCAAAGACAATTGAAAGATGGCTGCCAGGGGTGATATCCCACTATAAGCTCTTCTTTCGCAGCCAATCGGACAGAGCTAAAATTGTCTTTACAACTCTGTGTACAAACAATGCAGGCATGCTTGGGACCAGAACAAGAGCATCAAGTCCCAGTAAAAACCCAGCCACAGTATGCTGCATTTACGTGATGTTTCAGTCATTGCACATATAAAATCTGTTTATCATATGTGCACATAGAAATTCAAGAATATTCGGAATGTAGACGTTGTCAATGTAAACACGGTATTGACACGATAGAAAGATATTGTGCGCACTCCCACTGATTTTTAGAAATGTCTGTGCATTTAATATATTTAGTATTACCATTGCATCATTCTTTCACTGAAAATTATGTAAACGTGTACAAAAACAGATGTAGGCCGACCTAGTATAGGTATACGTATAAGAGTGCCCGAGTTTGTGATTCAGTTTACAGAGTATACAGGCATGGCTTTTAGTCAATCCTGAGAGACAGTAAATAATATCGGCTTTGCGCATCATTATCCATTTGCCAGAAATGTGACTCTGATTGATTCCGTGGTGTGTCTGTCTGTTTGTCTCTCTGTCTGTCATCTATCTTCCAGAGTCGCTTTCTGCTGATTTTAACTGCCACACAAAGCAAGGAATGTGGAAATTTTGGGGGAAGATTGTAAGCAATCCATATGCGCTGGCATCGAGCGTCATCTTCTAGGACTTATCAAACTGCCAACAAAGTTAAATTTGACGGTGAAATTTACCCGGGGGGCGCCAGCGGCGAAGCTTGCCTAGGGCGCCATTTGGCTTCGTTCGGCCCTGAGGAGAAATGCTTTTAAAGTTACACTGTGAACAAATGATTATTAATTTATCATTTAGTGACATAACACAAGGCTACACCGCGGCTCAGCTGGTAGTGCTCTTACCTTATTTCACAAATAACCGCCGTTGTCTGTAGTTTGCATTCCCGCTGTTAATTTTAACCGAGTCTCACCAGCAGATGGCAGTACAAATTCATTTTTTAGGCAGTAGACCGCTGTACCCTGGTCTCTTGCGTCACAGTTGCCTGGATGAACTTGTTAGTTCATTTGTTGCCTTTATGGTTACATTTTAAATGTGCTGATGAACTCACATTTGCGATTAAATGCCACTGCGTTAGATAAAATACAGAAGTGGTATAATTGTGTAGTGCTAAATACATATATTTCATGGACAAATTAAGTTAGCATTAAATAGACAAAGTACTTCATTTTAGGCTTATGTGTATGTATTTGATCTGCTACAAGCTCTTGTCATATTTGTGATGAATTTTGGGTCCTTTTCTGGAACAAACGTTTTCTGAAAGAAAATGGGAAGCATAGTGTAAAATCAGCGATTTCTATGGCAAATTAGGGACCATGTAAACTTGTGCCATCTTACTGTGGGGATTTAAAAATCAGGGTTAAATTGGTTTATGTGAAATGTTAAATATTTTTCCACTTAATCCTTAACATGAAATGCATTTGAGTTCACTGCATTATATGACTGACCTAAAACAAGCAATCATGATGAGCTATACCATAAATCAGGTAAGTCCCCAAATTACAAAATAAACCCCAGGTTAGAATCTCTGTGTCACCTGTTATATTTTTTAGGGGATATTTTTCTCACCACATTTCAAGCCAAATATCAAATCCTCTTGTGTGCTGATTGGCTATTTTACAGAACCCTCCCTAAAATGTCAATATTTGCTTGTCTTTCATTTTATTTAATTTTTTTCATCTTCACAAAACCATTGAGTATGGGAAATTCCAGGGGAAATGTCGGGAATATTTTATATTTTATTTTGGGTTGATACCTGACATCTTCACATTATTGTAATATCAATATTTGGATGCGTTTTCTGTGTCCTCTGTATTCTACCTTGTTTGACAGATAAGGCACACCTTTTTTTCCAAAATAAAACTCCCTAAATGCTTTCTCAAAAAGGAAAAAAACACAAATGATTGAAAATACTAGGATGTTATCCCTGATATGCCAGACAAAATATTGCAGTTCTAAAAAAAAAAAGCATCATATAACAGAATTAAATATTAATATAGATTTCAATAAGGCTGAGATGACAATGTTTTTGGTTCATAGTCTGATTCACACGTAGCGTTTTTCTTTCAAAGGGTATTCGTACATAGATGCCTATCACAGAGGCCTATGCACAGGAGTCTTATTTGCATCCAGAGTTTTAAATCTCTCATTTCTGAGTCAATATACTTCAAGGGAAGTTCATTCGCATTCAGAGAGGCACGTTTAGTCCCATCTTATCTAACATCATAGTCAGCAAACGGCTCTGCATCCCTATGCAGAATACAGCCACTTGCCCCCTCAGATTTGTTCAAGTTTTCTGCATTTTTAGAGGTCTGTTAAAGGTTCGAGAGGTTCTCTATGCATTATTCTGCAGTACATGCGCAGACTCCTGACCTTAAGGTACACACTGTAACTCGAGCTGTTAATGGCAAAACGGGGCGGCTCCCTCAAAAGGGACCGAACAGAAGAGTCTTTCAAGATGACTTCCAAGGGTCAGTAGTAGCGGCTGATGCCGAGCGTGCCAGGGGCATCGGGCTGCCCGTTCATCCAGATCTCGCGGATGATCCGCTCCCTCTCCTCGAGCCTCTGTGCGCGTTCCAGCTCCTCTGCCGACACGAAGACGTTCGCGCGTAGCGTGCGCTGGAAACGCCGGTGACGCTGCGCTGACAGGTCCGAGGCCGAGTCTGAATCCGAGTCGGAGTCGCTGCCCTCGCTGTCCTCCTTGGCGGCCCGTGGGTGTGACCCGGGCTGACGTTTCGGGTTGGTCCAACACTGCGTCCGACAAGAGATTTGCACCCCCAAAGCGAGGAGTGTGAAGAACAGGCCCAGGCACACCCCACACATGAAGAAGAGGGCCGCACACTCCAGGTGGTCTGCGGGGGGGGGAGAATGTGAGGAAAAAACACCGCAGCTGTGATGACCTGACAAATAAGATTTTGCAGTGATGCATCTTGCATATCTTCAGTTACTGCATGGGTGTGTCCTAAGTATGGGTGGGGATGTTAGTTTAGCAAGGTAGGGAAAAGAGAACAAATTATATTAAATTAAATAGCTTCCTCCCCGACAATAAAAGTATCCAAATATATTAATATCACATTTGCATTTTTTTTATCAGTCTTTTTTATTCCCAAAAGTGGCATACAAGATAGACAACTAGACCGGGTTGGGAAATACTGCTGTAGATTGCTGAGCTGCCAGTCCATACCTGCAATAAAGGTGTAGGCTGCCAGGACATTGCTGATCAGGGCCATCTCCTTGTTCACTGCCCTGGTGTCCATGGTGGATTTTAGCGTCTCAGCTCGTTTCTCATTTGTGTTGTAGGACACACTCTTCTAACCCCCTTTCCTTCACTCTTCTTCTCTGTTTATATTGATTAGAGATGGATAGTTGTGTTTGAATATATGATGTACATATACATTACACATCTGGCACAAACACTGAATTAAACAAACACTGGTTTGCTTCTTCCCTTTCGCTTTTATTATTTTTAGTTAACGTACACACAAAGCAGTTTTCATTAAGAAAAATACACGCTTTGTGACATTTACCCTTCAGCTTGAAGCCCATTGACATAAATGTGGTTGATGCTGTATTTCTGGGGAAAAGAGCAACGTTTTCACGAAACCACAGCATCCACAAGGTACGGGACAGGGTGTGCTGGCTGTGACTGTTGTTTTAGTAACATTGCTGACGTTTTGGATCATGGTCACCCTCTGAGCTTTTTTTTCATCCTGAAGTTGAAAAGGCAACATCAATGTTATATGTATTTATGCAGGCCGTGTAGACTATGGTGAAAGGTCACTGAAATTGGCCATATATGGGAAAAAACTGAAGCATAATCAATGTCAGGTGGCATTTTTGGGCAGTATTGTTGGCTTGTACCCCCAGGGTTTGGATTTTGAGTCCTGCTTTGGGGGTGGAATTTGTATATTCCCCACATGTTCTGTTAGTGTTTCTCCTGCAGTGTAAAAAACGTGTTTAACCAGACTGGCAGCTAAAATTGCTGTGTGTGTGAGATGGGCTAGCACCCTGTCCTGGACTACATCCTTGGTGCTCTGGGGTAGGCTTCATTCTCACTGGGACCCCTTATTAAATAAGCTGTTCCAAGACAGATTAGCAGTGCACCAATGTGGAAGTTTTGGCTGAGACCAATAACCTGTTGCAGTCATCGTCATTATTTTAGTGGTCATATCTTTAGCTCTGGTGCTGCTAACTTTGAATATTGCTAAAGCTTAAATATCGGCTGCCAGCATCAGCCAGGACTGACACCTTGGACCGATGCTGATATCTTGACTTTTAATGGACATCGGTCCGTACCAATATGCATTGATATGCTGTGCGTTTCCAAGACTGATGGATAATCAGTGCTTCATTTATCTATGCACACTACAATATACTACCACCCTACGTTGCCTGGAATCTCATCGCCAGAGCAACGATTTAACCTGGAATCCCTTGAGCAAGGCCCTTAACCTGTCACCACAAGAACTGCCTTTCTCTATTGCAAGTCACTTTGGATAAAAAGTAAATAATAAGTTCAATAAAAAAATGTAAATGCATGGCATAGGCTCCAGGCCCCTCATGAGCCTAATTATGATAAGCAGTTGTAAGATGGATGATTGCCAGATGTAATTTAACGAGTACATGGAGAATCTGACACGTTCTCGGTAGGACACAGTCCTGGACAGGAGACAAGCCCATCGCTGAACTCGCCTACAAATACAGAAATGAAGGAGCTCTGGTCGAAAGTGGGCAACCAGGACCAGTGAGTGAAGGTCCTCTCCTTGGGTGCCCCTACAGGGATGGGGGCACGGACAGACTGTTTATACAGAACCAGAGTGAAGGCCCTCTCCTTGGGTGCCCCTTCAGGGATGGGGGCAGGGGCAGACTATTTATACAGAACCAGAGTGAAGGCCCTCTCCTTGGGTGCCCCTTCAGGGATGGGGGCAGGCGCAGACCACACAGAGTGTTTATGCAGAACCATGGGGATGAATTTACTTTGGGGCAGAAATCAGATTTGTAGATTTTTTTGACTACAAAATACAGTCTGGATAATTTAAGAAACGTTTCACTATTTGCTTTTGAATTATTTTATGTTTGAAATAAAGCAAAACAAAACTTATCTGAAGGAAAAGAAACAAAAACGATGCCTTGTTTTGCTGTTATAAATTTCTTTGCCACAACACAAAATATAACCATAGACAACATAAAATAACCATAAGGCATGTTGGGGCTTTTTTTAACACAGTATAAACAGTTTGCCGAAGTTTATATTTCTAATGGCATATTACATATGCTGGCTATCAAACGTAGTTCAGGAGGAGACTTTTGCAGTAAAAAACATTGATTTAATATTGTTTTTACTGTTTAGGTTACTGGTTTTAGTTCATGATATAACTTGCCCTCAGTTTAGTGTCCCATTCTGTACAAATTGTCAGTCTTTCACTTGGCTGCATATACATCCTCAGTGTCGGTACTAATCTGCTCCTCCGTGTCATACTTTACACCTCCCTCAATTACACCGCTGATTTACACCACAGGTGGACTTCCTGACCTGCCAACCATCGATGGCTGCCTTACTCAGGGCAGAGCGGATGACTGATGCTCATTCAGACCCTTTGTTCTAGCGACACTTACTCACACTTCAGAGTTAGAGAAGGATAATATACCCTGTGAGGTTGGGAAGCTAGATAGCAAGGATCCCCAGAGATCTTCCATTCTACAACTATCATTGTAGCTTTAGCATTCTCTGCTTCGTCATCAGCTTTCCCTTAATGTATGACATTAACGGCTGTGACAACTGACCATTACAACTTTTCCGTTTACGCTTTGTTAAGTCTCAGAACAGTTCCACACAACTGTCTTGGGTAGGCAGCTATATAAAAATAAAGACAAATGGATCTGAAGTGAACACTTGAGACAATTGAGAAGATTAAAACAGCACAGTCATTGTAGTAGGGTGTGGGAGTCTGCAGGGAGTACTGTAGTTCAGAGTCATGTACTTAAATAACAAGAGACAAGTAACAAGAGAAACAGTTATTTGTTTTTTTTTTTAGTCTCAAAAGGAGTCTCAAAGAACAACATCATTATTTTGCACCAAAACTATTAATGATCATGGAACGTACTGGCTAATGAAGGCAATGAAGAAATCAAAACACGTACAAAGGACATGATTGCTGCAGGGTAAGCAAAGAGGAAAACCATTCATCAGACCTTGAAGCAACAGTAAAACACAGAAAATGCTGGAAGCTGACCTAAGAGGAGACAGAAAGGGTCAGGGGACAGAGTTTTCCAACGTTTTTAGGCAGCTTTGTTATTGCAAGAGGCCATTCCGCCCACATAAAAATGAGTAGGAGGGTATCTGGAGAACTAGAAACCAGGAAAAAGAGATCAACATCCGAAAATTAATGTGTTCATCGGAAAGGATAAAAGACAACGGGCTGGAAGATGTTATTTGAAAGATAAGATAAGCTATAATACAGGCAAAATCTTTTTGTTGTCAAAGTACATGAGGTGGCATCAGCATCATAGGAGAGCCAGAAGTGCTAGATAGGTTGCAGAGATAACTGTACCTTCTGCAGATTCACTATTTATCAGTGTTGCTCCCACAGCAAAAGCACTGCCTCCTACGATGGCAGGGTTCTGTAGATAATGCAGAGACGAGTAAGAGAGCAACGTTTTTAGTCCTGAGGAAGAAAAAAAGGATGAATGAGATGATGAGTCACACTAGGAATGAATCACAGACTTTAGGTATCATAGTTAAACCCATCGTGTTTCCCCCAAATGAATCATACAGGCTGAGATGACTAGAGTCTTTCTCGTATGTGAGCCATAAATGGTTACTGACTAGCGCTGCAAATATCCGGATTTAAGATCTGTCTAAAAACTAAATCTAGAACTGGGGCTTCTGTGCTGCTTAGAAAAAGAGACTTGAGCTTTTTTTCTGTACCACACACAAAGAACACTGAATTAACAAGCAGACACACAGAACACTGAATTAACAAGCAGACACACAAAGAACACTGAATTAACAAGCAGACACAGAGAACACTGAATTAACAAGCAGACACACAGAACACTAAATTAACAAGCAGACACACAAAGAACACTGAATTAACAAGCAGACACCAACAAAGAACACTGAATTAACAAGCAGACACACAGAACACTGAATTGACAAGCAGACACACAGAGCACTGAATTAACAAGCAGACACACAAAGAACACTGAATTAACAAGCAGACACACAGAACGC
>JABFEA020000029.1:8955640-8985365 GCA_019775915.2 Cyphomyrus plagiostoma
TTGTTCTTTGAACAAGGTGATGTTCATGCACGGCTCATTTTGTGCACCAGTAAAAAACATATCTATGTCTTGAATTTTAAAAAAATCACATTTTATTTTTCACTAAAGAGGGGTTAGTTGAATGCGCATATGAAACTGGTGGGGTTCGGTACCTCCAACAAGGTTAAGAACCACTGCTTTATATGCATACTATATGTATATGTATGTTAAGTTACTTTATACTGTATGTATACTACTGTATATGTATATGTATGTTAAGTTACTTTGTATGTATGCTATATGTATTTGTATTTTAAGTTACTTTATATGTATACTATATGTTTTTGTATGTTAAGTTACTTTATATGTATACTATTTGTATTTGTATGTTAAGTTACTTTATATGTATACTATAAGTGCCTTTCCACCATTGGCAGCTTAGCTAAGGATGTTTTTATAATCCATTTAGTTTGTCTTTAGTTTTCAATGTGAAACTCAGGCCTACTCCACGGGTGGAACAAAAATGAACACTGGTCCAAACCCTCTAGCCTTTGGTAGGTCCTGGAATGAGGTGAGAATGGCTGGAGTCTTTGAGATCTTTAAATAAAATAAATATGTTTGATTTCACCACTCCCTAAGCTTGAACCAATGTTGACTGATGGATTGAACATGGTGAAAAAAATAAGTGAAACAAACTACTGTATCAATCCTGTTGAAACTCCACTTTACACGCAAAGTCATACATTTTAATGTTAAGAGATAACCGTGGCTTGCATAGATTACTAGAAAGGCTTTGTCTTTGCACACTTGAGCAAAGCTAGAAAATGCATTCATTTAGTATCATTTTAATGAATTCCGTTGCATCTTGAGCTGTCTTCTAAATGCCATTTCCTACTATTCCAGACTCCGCTTGGCTAACACACGCCTATTCATTGAAAAATCTATGTCATGGCACCAGCCATTCATCTCCCTTTGCCTTCCATTCCAAAAAACTGCATGCTGATGGGTACACAGCGACTGCTGGCTCTCAGCAACAAATTGTGCTTAGGGAGGGGAGAGTCTGTCATTGACACACATCATAAGCTTACGGGCCAGGCATCTCTTATGGAGTGTAAACAGGGAACTGGGACAGTAAATGTTCCGTCTGCTTCTGGTGTGAAACGTCTGCCCAAACTCAGCCAAGTGCTCAACAATAAAACGAGGTGATAAGTGGCCAGAGAAACACCCCCCACAATAAAAACGTCGAAGGGCTCGCAGAATTTATCTGGTTTCATTAAGAAAACTTTCAGCTATCTGATACTTGTCCTCATAAGAAACTATCAAACAAATGAAGTTTAAATTTAGGTACCTTCCATCTGTAATAGTTTGAGATAGCAGCAGACTGTGATTAAGGAAGTGAGTTTGTGACCTAAGTATTGGAGGTCCGGGGATTTGCTGTCTTGTAATCTTAAAGAGCAAAATATACGATATACTGATAAAATATCTAATTATACAAACCAAGCTCTGGAGCAACAACCTGTAATCCATCTTATATAAACTACATTGTATTTTGGCTTCTAGTGAAATTGAGTATATATCAGGTCCCAATATACAACCCAATATACAGTGAATCAGAAAACTTCATGCACTTCATGTACATGTCAATTCCAGTTCAAGTAGTATACAGACAACAGTACTCAACAGCAGTGCTTGAAGTGGGAAAAAATAAGTGCAGGAACTCTAATTTTCCAACATTTGACATTTGTGCGGTGAAAAAAAAATTAAGTCTTTAGGATACAGAAGTTCTGGAACTGTGTTCCGCTGCGTTCCAGCCCACTTCAAGCACTGCTCAACAGACAATGTCACAGCAGCAGGTCAAAGAACTTACCACTGTGTCACTGACCAGCCAGGTACCAAGATGTCACTTCTATCTCAGCATTTCTCCTTTAGCATCAGACACGGATTTGCGGAAATCTCACATCAGGCCACCAGAGTCGTGGTCGGTGACGCCTCAGCCCTGGCTGGGGAGCGGGGAGCAGCATCCAGCTACTGACACAGAACAGCAGCCTCTTACCCACGGTGTGCTGGGAAGTCATCCATGTCCGCCCACCCCTCTAGGCCTTGAGGAACTTCCGAGCACAGAAGTTCAGCACTTGGGAGAAGGAGATGGAACGCATGAGAGAGATGAGGTGGAAACCAGCCTGGAGAGGTCTTGAAGAAACACTGGCCACAAAACGAACACTGAGTAGATAGTTTGGGGGGGGAACCAAATCAGACAGATTCCATGCAGGCTGACTATACTAAACTGAAACATTTGGATGGGAATCTGGTTACGACAAAACAGGAGGGAGGACCCACAGGGGGGTGGGAAATGGTTGTGGGGGTGGGGATGGTCCCAAGGATCGGGGAAAAAGAAAAGGAAGGTCATATTTCAGGTGCTGACAGGAGAGAGGGATATGAACCTACACAGAGAAGCTTCTGTTATCAAAGGGAGGACAGAGATTCCTGGAGATAACAGACTCAGATCTTATCTCACGGGGATTCTACTTAGCTTCTTTTCTCTTATTACTTCTCTCTTTGTGTTTTAAGAGACTCCTGGAATTTTGTTTCTG
Source organism: Cyphomyrus plagiostoma (assembly GCA_019775915.2). Classification (NCBI taxonomy): domain Eukaryota; kingdom Metazoa; phylum Chordata; class Actinopteri; order Osteoglossiformes; family Mormyridae; genus Cyphomyrus; species Cyphomyrus plagiostoma. The sequence continues at coordinate 8,958,211 of JABFEA020000029.1, forward strand.
AATAGATTTTCAGGTTTAGAAAAAATACTATACAGTGTTTCCACAATTGGTGATAGTTACTTTTTTCCACTGGATTTCTCTTGATCCATGGATTCCAAACTTTCAAGTGGAAAAAAAACAGGCTCACCCATAAATTACACCTAATGAATCTCTCGTGCCGTTCTAAAGGGCCAATTAACCCACAAAGCAGTGCTGCAAGCAACGGTACCACCAGCTTGAAAGTTAAAAGGGGAATATTGATAGAGTTCTAGTTGAACAAACAAAGTTCCAAGAACTCCTGGGACTTTCTTAGCAGCACTGAAACAAAACATTGTTTAATCAAAACAAACGTGACCACAGCTACCACAACAAACTGCTTTTAGCAAAATTCTAATATTAGCAGTGGTTCCTAAATGCGTAGTGAGAAAGCTGCCTGAATAGTTGTCAGGTTTGGAGAATAGATACTTCTAGAGTGATTTAGCACAGCTTGTGTTTTGCATTTAAACTGCAGGTGGCATCTCTCTAGCTATACATGGAGGCAGAAGGCAATAGGGCGATTCGAGAGACAGCGGAGACGATCAGCTAGAGCACTTCTTTCATTTCCTTTTGCCAGTTTCAGCCAAGTGCCGCTGTGATCTGGAGATGATGACAAGTGAACACTGAACATCCCATTTGAGAAATGCGGGGGAGAGTTTGGCAAGCAGAAACGAATGAATGCAAGCCATACAAGATACAAAATGCAATTAAGAAAGGCATTTATCTCTATTACATGCTAATAAGGTGGGACTACACTTAGGAAAACAGACTGAAAACAAAGGAGGAGTGCCGTGAACAAAAGTGCCTTCCGTGATCTGCATACCTGCCTGCTGCATAGATTACAGCTGTCATGACAGTTTTGTACAGGTCACATGACTACACGTGTGCCACATCACTACCAGTAACTGGCAGAGTGATTTTGTGCATTTACATTGAGAGGGCTAAAAAAAGCGACGGAGTAGTGAGGGAAAACCGTGCAAATTAGTTTATGGAAATGTGATCAAAACCAAATCTGTAAGGACAATAGCTGAGCAACGTGATGAAAGATGCTGGAACTAAAGAACCGTGAAAAGCCTTCCACTGAGAAAACAGGAAAATCCCACATAAATGGCTTTAAGGGGAATTTTCCCTGGATAAACACATTCACACTGGCTGTGATAGTAGATCTGCATTGAAAAAACAGATTTATACAAAGCATTAGTCACTCAATTAATTGTCTTACAGGCCAACTGACAAAAACAGACTTGCAGTTTAAGTTCTATTTACAGTTTATAATTAGTAAGTGCACCACAATTCAAGCCAAACCCACATCTTCCATAATAACTATAACTGTATACCATTATAGCATGCACATTGGTGATGTATTCTTTTCAACAAGATAAAACATTGAGTGAACGGCTGTTTTTAAACTCTGTAATTGATGCACAGTCCACTCAATTTGGCGAGTTACGTTATGCTGCTGAGTAAAAACCAGCCCTCTCCTTGACCTGTCAGCTGTAAAACACCTCAGTACCTTCTAATCACAAGGGGCTTACAGCACTGTTGCACGCTAGTAAGTAAATGTCATTTCATTCATTCGGAATAAAGCAATGAATAATCATCTAAATAAAATCAATAATGTCCTGAGTGACTGAATTTAAATTCCTTTTACCTTCATGCCAGGTTAAGAAGATTATCCAGATATGTGCTGACCTTCCAACACCTGAATCAAGACAACCTGCACCCAGGAGATTTATCTTCGGGCTGCACGGACCCAAAGTGTTCCACCCTGTCCTCGGGCTGGCGAAGCTCACGGCCTCAGTTCCCCTGGCCCCCGTAGCTGCCAGATATGTGGTTGGATGACAACTCGTGCGGTGGATCTGCTGAAATAGCAGAGTTCAGTCGCACAGCATCAGCACTTCAATGAGGGAGTTGCCGTCCAGGCCAGACCTCCCCAGCTATAGGTATAGGGGTGTCTTGTGACACCAGGGCCAAATGTGTCAGGTCTAAGAGGGTGACAGACTGCTGCAACATTTGTGAAAAGATCAATGAGTTCGGGATTCTAGAAAAGAGCTTTAGGACAGGTTAAAACTTTGAAACGCTCTCTAAAATGAAGGCCCACTCCTTCACCCCTAAACATCCTGAAAAATATTTACATTTATTTTATTTAGCAAACAGTTTCGTCCAGAGAAATATACAAGTGAGGCAAATAACACATCATGAACATACTGGCAGTCAAGTAGTGGACTAGGTGTAAGTGCAGTATCCAGGTACGAGCATAAACGGCATTTGTGCAAGAGCTGCAGAACATCTTCCAAACAAATCAAGAACCAAATAAGACTAATGTTCAACTGGCAGAAAGTGAAACATAAAGAATATTCACAGAACATGCAGTGGTGTCAGACTAGTGGAGGAACTCGTGGAACAGATAAGTTTCGCGACATTGCTTGGAAGTGTATTATAATATAAATAATAAGGTCTTACCAACTGAGAATGCATGGGCAGTCATTAGTTGTATGTGAGCAATTAGTACATAATTGGTCACATTCCTGTCAGTAGGAACCACAATAAGTTTGTGTCTCAAGTGTGACTAAAAAGCTTGGCACTGCAGGGAGATGCTGTAGGGATTGCGAGATGCACTGTTTACAGATCTGCCCACGCCAGAAATCCACAACCCCCTCTTTCCTTTTCCTGGAATGGTGACAGACATGCAATTCAGAGACTTCAGCTGGAGGCCCTCAACCCTTGGAAGGAATTGGGCTAAACCACCTAGAGCGGGCAGACAGGGTGCGAAGTGGAGATGTGAGGATCCATTCACCGAAAGCAAAGAGCGGTTTTACGGTTACAAACTGTAACATCAGACAAACACTGCTGCCGTAATGACCGGATGCCACCGCGTGCCGGCATGTAATAAATCAGCCATATAATTTAATCTTGCATGTTAAAAGCTTGCATAGTTCTCTTGCCCAGATATACTGACTTAAACATCCTAAAGTTTGCCTGAAACCGTTCTACTCAGAGTGCTCTAGTTGAATTAACACTGAACAAAAAATGATGGTTTCATTAAAGAGAGAGGGCCTTTTGAGACATGGACAGCCTCACATAAAATGCTGCCATGTCTTACTTTGCCAGTCAAGCAGCCAAAAGGAAGTAGGATTCCTAAGCAACATAAAATGAGAGATCCTCTTTGAGACATCACTCAGAATCCTAGCTCTGTTCCTCGGAGGAAAGTCTTTTATTCTTGCTTGAAGCAAGCTTTTTATTCCGCTTCATTTCCAATCAATAACAGGATGTGAATGATGTCCAAGACTAAATAGACTACTTAAACTATTTTGTTGCACTTGTACTTTTCACAGTAGGGTAAAAGGTCTGTGAATGGGGGTGGGGGGGGAGATACTCATTTGTTGCAATGTGTGGCTGGACAGATACAAGAAAGCTATATATGCTGTTGGAAGTTCGTTGTTAATCACAGATAGCTAATGTGCTACATCTGTTGTAATTATCCTCGCTGAATTAACTTTGGATCGTAACATGGTTTTGATAATACACTTTACATGCTGTGCTGAGCATAAGTTGCAGTCGGTACCCGTGTAGCCGTATAGCCTACACAGTGATCTGACACTGTAACCATGTCCCAGCACGTGTGCATCAGGCTATGGCATAGGCTGCAGCAAAGGATACGTAGTTACACCATACCTACGCTGTACCGGTGGGAGTACATATCAGCCTTGCCACAGTCAAAGACAATATTTAAAGTTATTTATTGGGGGTAGGTGTATATTTGTCCAGAAAAAAAAAAACATTACCAGGCTCATATTTCACATTTCACACTTCAAATTAACAAAATCAATAAAAACTAAAAGACAACTTCTGTTCCCCAAAAAGTCAGTCCTATCTTTTTGGCTGACTAGATGAACACCGCTTTGGTTCCCAAACCTCTCCTCAGGGGCACCCCAGTCATTCGATATATACATTAAATTTCACCTCCAGCTCAATTTTTTAAACTGAATTAGTGAAATAACTCCCTGAGGTATTGATTAGTCATTTGAGGTGTGCTATTGGTTGAGTCAATGCAAGGGCATTTTGGATGATTACTGCAAAAACTGAGTGATTTCAGGAGAGGTTTTGAAATGGATATGCTGACACATTTTGACAGACATAATATAGTTTAGACCGACAGGAAGATTGTTTAAGCATCATTTTCTTTGACTGCCCAAGACTTTTGCATAGTACACTGTATTATTGATGTTTTTTTCTTTTCATTTGTTATTTCCATCCATCCTTCCATCTATCTTCCATAATGCCTATGTGGTATGTGGTTATGTTGAGCCCAGTGTTGTCATTTTACTTTAAAACAGTAATTAGATACAGTTACAAATTACTTCTGCCAAAAAGTAATTGAGTTAGTAACTCAGCTACCACACTGTAAAAGTAATTAGTTACTCAGCAACATAACTGACATTACTTTTTATGTTCTACAGCGCTATTATGTTCTATAACATCTTTAACGTCAAAGATGTTTACAATAACTGATTGAAGAATTAGAACATTTGGTATTTATTTGAACTTAGCTTGTAGCCTGCCATATGATATGCCTAGAAATAAAAAACATAAAAAATAAAAATTGAAAATAAAACAATACATTGATCTATACTAAAATACTCCTCTCATCTAACGACTAAACCAGCGGTTGTAACGTAGGAGGAGAAGCCTCTCAAATCTTTTGTCTGACAGTCTGTTCCTCTTTGGAGAGAAGACAAGCTTGCCCAGGCTGAACAGTCTCTCAACAGGTGCACTAGATGGAGTCGCAGCATTGTAACGTAGTGAAATTTTCTTGATGAGAGAAAATCCACTCAGAGAGTTGAAGTTTTGTGCTGAAGATCTAATATAGTCTGTCACCTGGTTTTCTGCTAAGGAGGTGTCCTCCTCATCCTCCTCAAAAGAAAAGAAATCGCTCTCTTTTAGTGTGCATGACACATATACATTATTGCCTTTAATTTCAACGAGGGAGAAGTAGTGCCGGTACTTCCAGTTTGGGAACGCTACCTTTGAATTTCCCTGGCTCGTGCCTATTTTCGCTGTCCAGTGTGTTCAGAGGTAGTGGAAGTCAGAGTGTCAGTGAGCGTGCAGTGAGACACCATGAGCATGGCATCCACCCACCCAGTCAATTATCATTGCATTTGCAACGGTGTCATCATTATCTCTCGTCAGGCAGCTCATAAGGCCAAACCTTGACATCTCACGTGTCATTCAACCAAATTTTAGTAACGCGCTACTTAACATTCTCAGTGACGGCGTTGCAAGTATGGGAAAAATTATTAATTAGATTACCCCGTTACTGAAAAAATAACGCCGTTAGTAACGCCGTTATACTTAAATGCCGTTACTCCCAACACTGGTTGAGCCTGAAGCCCATTCCAGGCAGCACAGGCCAGACCTTGGACAGGATGCCAGGTCTTCAAATGGCAGTAGCACATTCAATGCGGATCCATCCATACACGGAAATCCATACATACAGAAAAAAACAGCCAGATTCCATGACCGAGGGGGCTGAATTTGAACCCCCAATCCTAGAGGTATGAGGCAACAGAACTATACGTCCAGAATCTGTGCCAACCGCATGCTTTATATGCCTTACCAAAATCATATATTACAAGGAGCTTAAAAAGGTCACATCAGCAGAGAGACCCATTTTAATTCCAACTATGAAAATGGAAAAAATCCTCATAGTTCACCATCTACATAATGGTGTTCAGAAAGCCCAGGATTAGCATTTGTTCCAACGTTTGTTTGTGTCGTTATCTAGTAACCGCACCTTTAGCACGGGCCTCAGTGCACTGCAGTCATGTCCACATGGAGAGATGCTTTAACGCAATATGACATTTGGTGACCTTCCGACAATTGTCTAAAACACGGCCACGTTGCTCCCGTTCAGATTCTGACTGCATATGGCCTTTATGTTACAAACTGTAATTTACATTTAGAAAATGGCACTGGGGCAACATAGAATGCAACACAGCCTGACACCAAATACAATTACATTTACAATCCTATATTTAAATGAAAACTTTCAATGAGAAAAAAATGTATTGAAATACAAGAACCTTGAAGAAAAATTAAAGTACCTCAAGGGAAGTATACAGATGTGTCACTGATGGGGTTCGTGCCCCATATGTCTGGGTGGAGTTTGTGACATTTCACTGTGCTTGTGTGGGTTTTCTCCAGGTATTTGGGTCAATTTCCATTCTAAATGCCTTTAGCTAGCAATGCATCTACAGAGGGATGTTGATTTATTCTGGCCAAATGAAAGCATGAAACTGCCTTTCATAGTACTTGTAAGTACAAGCTGATACTTTCTAATTATTTCAGCAAGTGCATTATTTTAGCATATTACTCTGGGTTTTAAATTAATCACAAGGACTGATTGTTGCGTCCAAGCTCCGTCCGCTCCTCCTGTGTGCCACGCTCTCCTAGTTACCTCTTGTGATCACAGACGCGGCATTAACGTTGCTTGATGTCGGTGTGCTTCACAATAAACCCTCGTTTTCCCGTATTCCTGCCTGGACTCCCTCCTTCGCCGCCTGGCACCACCGACGTACGTAACATTGATCAGCTGCATGCCATATAAAATACCAAACTGAATTAAAAATACTCTTCAGGTTTAAAAGACATGTACCCTCAGAGACATTCTGACCTTTTTCACATTGACCAGGTGTGATTGTGTCATTTACAGATCTATAATAATCATGTGATCATCCCTCCTTTTTATTGTGAGAGTTACATCTTTAATAATACTAAGGGATATCAATAGATTGTACTGCCATTTCTGGTTGGAACGATATCCCAGAGAGCCGCTGTGTGCATGTTCTCCCCATGTGGGGCTTCCCCCACTACCCTCAAGCCCCCCTGCAATCCAAAAAAATACAGTCAGGCTTAATGGCATCCCTGAACTGCCCTGTGATAGACTGGCACACCCTGCGGTGTGTTGGCGACTGCCCGCGGTTGGTTCCCACCTGTACCCATTGTTCCCAGGATAGACTCCAGTCCCCCCCTGTTGCGATTAAGCGGTTTCAGAAAATGAATGGATGGATGGACTGGTATCCTATTCAAGGTGCTCCCTCGCCTTACACCCTATGCAACCCTCAATGGGATGCCCACAACCCTGTTAAGCAGTTAGAAGATAGGTGGATGACGTTTCCATTTTTCCTCCTCGTATTTCACGGTACATGCCATGCCAAAAATTGCTAGTGTACATCTCTCCTCCCCAAATCCAGATGCAAGCAAGCAACTTCACTTCTTTCCCATCCCTCGTCTTTAAAAAAAAAAATAATACACAGTCTATAAACACTCCTTATATGGCTGGGAAAGTGGTATCGTGAAGTCTAAGGCAGGCCAAGACCTCACATTCTCTCCCTGGCACTCTGGATGTCTGGGAGCACAAAAGGCTGCGCCCCCCCTTCCGATGAGATGGATTTATACTGTCTAGAGATTACGGCCCCCTCATTTGGTCAGGTTAAAGGGTGAAACCTGTTCATCATCCCCAAGGAGGAGTTTTTCCTGTCTAATTTAAATTTAAGAAACATGATTGACTTTTAGTTTTCCTAAGCAGGACATTATAGGTATGAAAAAAGCAATCCCATAGAAAAATTATGGGTATGTACATTTCTTGAGATGGATATTCTGGGCACTATACGGAATATACCTGAGATTACATTCAGTCTCCTTAAGTGTTCCCACAGACCTCATAATTTGGCTTTAAAAAGCACCCAACCAGTCATGTCATTAACTGAATGCCCCTTAAAGTACTCATTATCAGCACTGCGGGAAGGATAAAATCATCACAAGCTTTTGCAGACTCAAAGCCCATCCCTGCGGTTCCTGTAAGCTTTCTCCGGGGAGCGATGTTTAGACTGAGTTGAGCTTCTGGGATTTTTCTGTTTCCCTGTCTGCTTTTCAGGGGATGTTAAACTCGGTCATACTTCGTCACAAGTCTTGCTCCCTGGATATTGTAATTCTAGTTTTTTTTTTAAAAAAAACACAATAATAAAAGAAATTTACATTAAAACTAATTTTTATTATTTCTCTCTAAAATAATTTCCTTCACTATATTTAGTAACACCAATGCAAAATTTATCAGTTTTAAAAAATGAAATTATTTTTATTTATGAATTATAAAGCATGAATGTTGTGCCTGATAAAATATGGAATTTATAGGCATAACAATCAAACAAATTAAATTATTGTACCATATGATATACAAATGGGATTGTTGTTAATCTCTGAACCCTGAGAAATTAATTTTATGCAGAGATTAAAATCAAATTGTACACTGTAGAGCCCCCTAGTGACAGTATGTGGAAGTATTCCTCTTCGACCTTTTCTTGGGGACAAAAGGTGGTACTGACAGAACAGCCCATCCTGTCCCTTTCTTTAAAAAAGAACTTGCAAATGGTGATTCTTTCGGCCAAGGGTGTCCAAATTCGTCCATGGAGGTCTGTAGTGAAAAGCTCTGCATCTGATATCAGTATGTATATATTCAGGACAGAAGTAAGACAAATAAGATTCCTGAGATTTTATTATGAAACATACTGAAATGAGGAATAGCAATTTAATGATGTTGCTATGCCACTCAAGGTGATTGCTAAGGTGCTGCCAGATGGTTGTGATAGTGTCACTAAGATAATCAAAGGTGTTTGCTTGGGTGTTGCTATGCTGTTGCTAGGTGGTTGCTGTAGTAACAATTGTTAACTGTAGTAACTGGGTGTTAGGCTGTTGCTGTGCTACTCAAGGTGTTTGCTAAGGTGTTCCTGAGGTAGTTAATATGGTTCTTACGGTGTTGCTAGGTGGTTGTAATAGCATGTATAGTACTTGCTATGTTGATGCTATGTTCCTCAAGGTGGTTGTTAAGCTGTCACTAGGTAGTTCTTATGGTGTTGCTAAGGTAGTTAAGGTACCTTCTGTGGTGTTGCTATGGTAACTTATGTGGTAGAGTGGTTGGGGCATTGACAGTGACTGAGGGAATGCTCAATGAATGTAAAATGAATAGAAGTCAATGGAGGAAAGGAGGAATGAAAAAAGATGAGTGTGGGCAGGAGACAAGATGAGTGTTTGGCTTTCAATGCATGTTGGGGGGCATGATCTGAATTTGGTGGCTGTGGGTATGTAGAATGAAAATGTGAGGATGGAGAGGTGAGAAAATAGGGGGAAAGATGAGTACAGGTCTCTTTGTGTGGCATTTTCATGTCCTGGTTTGAGGTAGGCTGTGAAAGGGACTGAGTGGCTGGCCTTTGTATCCCAAACCAAGACCTGGTCAGATGCTTCCTTCACTGACTATTCCTCCATCCCAGTGTTTCCCAATCTGGTCCACGGGGACCCACAGTCGGTCCACGTTTTTGCTCCTTCCGTGCTCCCAAAAACATTGGCTGTCTCTCTAGTTTTTAGCCAAGGACCAGAATGAGAAACACCGCTCTATCCAACCTGATGAGTTTCTATCTGTCTGAGATCAGGTGTACTTCATCAGAGACTGAGTAGGACAGAAAACTTGCTGGATACCAGCACTCCAGGATCAGGGTTGTCTACCCCTATTCCATAGTATAAACCAAAGCAAGATCCTAGCGGGCTAGTCCACCCTATGGGCAACATAGACGATCACCTAGGGTGCCATTTGATTAGGGGGCAAAAAAGAGTGAGTGAAAAAAATCAGAAGAAATACCTCTGGTTGCATTCTGTGACATTACAGCTATTTAAACTATTTTTCTTGTAAACAGATGCAAGCTAGCGGCAGCATCGAGGAGTGGCCTCTAGAACAACCAGGGCTGACCCGGACAGCATATCTGTTTTTAACAGAAAAGCAAGCGAATTTCACTCTATGAGCCATAAATACAAAAGTAGGTTCAAACACTACTAATATACATAAGTAACTTCATTGGTTAAGTTGAAGACTATAAGTCAGTGAGTTGAAAACAAGTGATAGGCAAACCATCTGGGTATCGCTCATATCATGGTAAGTCTCTCAACAAAACATAACTCCAAAAGTAAACCAAGAGTTACTATAATCCAAGGTATGTTTTCACATCACGAAGTCACACCATCAGCAATTTATTGCCAAACAGAAAAATGACATTTCTGGAATACTTCATTCCCAATAAGGAGATCTTTCAGAATATAAACCCACAGACTACAGACACAATCCATTGAATTTAACTCTGTTGCAACATTTACCCAACTATGAGCTCATTTCAGAAATACAAAGATCCATTTTGGATACAAGGTGGATCTGTTCAATAGCACCTGTAATCTATTTCATGCCTCTGTCACAGATTTTTTTTTCCTCTGAGTTTTCCTAAAATATAATACCTGAAGCTTATTTAGATCTTAATAAGAATTACAATTGCACCTGTATTTTCAGCACAATTTCCAGATTTCATTATTTTGGATGAGGTACAACTTTTCTTACTTCTGCCTTCTTCCATAAATCACGTAAATCTGGGCCTTATTGCCGCCCTTGCAGAGGCATACAGAGGCCTAGCTCTCCAAAAAATAATCACCCAAAGACTGAAACGACATGTAGATAATCCCACTATTCCCTGCTTGTGTGCCCCAAAGAAAATCTTGGGCCCAGCTGTCAATTTTTTTCTGGTGCCAACACTGTGCACCATACAGATAAAAGGGGTTATAATCATCTGCAATTATGTGCAAATCACAAAGACAGTGCACAGAATTTTAGACTAAAAAAGACTGCAAGGATTAAAAGACAAGACTTGTGCAACAATACGCAATATATTTATATGGGATATTTTAAGTACAAATATCAACAGTGGAAATACAGAGCAGAAAAATAGACAATGTGTGATTAAATAAACTGTATGCTTTAATTTTAGCAGCAAAAACTAACAACAAATTAGCATGGGGAGTCTATCAGTCCCCAACGACGCTCTTCCACATAACTGTCCGTATATGTTTATCCTTTGTGCATATTTGCATGTATTTGTCCTCATTGCCTACAATGTTTGCTTTTACTTAATTGCAATCCCCCCCCCCCCCCTCCTAACTTGGAGTAAGATAATAAAAATGCTTTTAGACTGTACAGTGCAATGAAACGAACAGCTTGATTAGTCAAGGTGATAATTAGGAGGTGTCTCAACATCTGCACAGCCCATCTGTAGTAGGGCACTGTCAGTGCCTCTGGGCTTCCCAAGAGGAGAGCAGCCAGAGAAATTGGTCAGGATGTCCTCAATGTAGAAGGGAAACTCTTATCGAACCAGATGCTGATAATTTGACACACCAGTCTTGCAAAAAAAAGTGAGATTATCGGTACTATTTTCTAATTTGATTTAACTTAATTAATCAATCGATTTATTTTATTTTTAGCACAAAGGCAACAGTATCCTTCTTTCAAAACACCTGCATAAGGCAATGCATGTCATGGTAAGAAATAATGTCCTGGTATTTAAGCCTGCATTTGTACTACATAATGAAGTATTTGCTATTACTGGGACAAGGGTCTGTCCTGTAGAGTCAGCCATTGCCAAGGACAAAGAGACAGCTCCTCCTCTCTTGGCCATCTTCCAGAATGTTCCGAGGAACAGAGAATCTGTGCTCTATGTTAGCTTTGCTGAATTAAAACACAATTGAATTATTTGTGGTTAGTAATAGCTTTCTCATTTTATTGTTCTTCATAAAATTTGCATTGCCTAAAATTACCAAAGCATTAATAATTACTACCACAGGGATAATCTCACACACCACAGCAGGGACACCCTGGATGGGATGCAAGTCCATTGCAAGGTGCAGGGAAAACATTTACTGTAGACAATATATAAACACAGATCCATCTAAGTTCTTGTCTATCATAGTCAGTAAGGAATGTTTTACACTCCATAAGAAACACTTCATACCTAATCCTCCAATCTTACTTAAGTTTAGCTCTAAAGCATCTTAACTGTTTAGAAACAAGAACATGTCAGAATGTTCCCTTGTTCATGAGCAAGGATCAAAGGAGCACTTCAGGGACACAATTCAGTGTGTGAATTGTGTTTAATTAGCATCCCAGATTCATCTTTCTACACCTCTGACCAGGACAAGCGGTTAGAAGATGGATGTATTAATCTTTGGAAGAAGAGTATAATATTCTACTGAATTTAGAAGGGCTGATATCATATCACCAAGATCGCAATGTTTTTGGTTAGTATATTTGCTCATTTCACAATAATAACCGGTTTTCTAATGATTAGGTAAAGGCCAGTACTCTGCTTGACATATGATACAACAGTACCAGATCATTTCCTGAGCTTCCACAGGAACCTTGAGATGCTCCCTTTAAAGAAACAGCAGTTTCTCAAATGTACATGTCAATCCACAATTTAAAAAAACAAATGCAGCTACTTAACGAACAGAGAAAATACTGTGACTGCTACTTGAGCTTGTTCTCTTCACCTTGAGTCTCTTATGCTAAAATAAGTGTTGTCATTTAAGTACCGTAAATGCATTAATTTAATGCCCCTCTTGTGAATAAATATCTGATCCAGAAAAGGGCCAAAAACAGATGGGTGTCATTTTTAGACACTTTTCGTAATTACCGTGAGCCTGATATTGTCTGCTGCCTGATAATTGAAAATAATCTGGCCGTCTTACTTTTTTAGATGCCCACGGAGCTAATGTGCATAGGCTGAACCCCCTGGTAGATGGAACACATTGCTTGTTATAATCTTAGATCCACTTACTGCTCCTGTTGCACTGGGCGTTTTGTCAAATTTGAGATTTGAACCTTGGCGGCTGTAGAAATGAGTATACTTCCATTCATGAAAAAGTAGCCCTTATTTCTCCAAATTCCATCTATCCATCCATTATCCGCCACTTATCCGGGGTCGGGTCACAAGGACAGCAGTCAAAGCAGGGATGCCCAGACCTTCCTCTCCCCAGCTCCTCTGGAGAGACATCCAGGTGTTTCCAGGGCAGCAGAGAGATATAATCTATCCAGTGTGTCCCGGGTCTCTTCCCGGTTGGACATGCCCAGGGGGCATCCTAGATAGGTGCCCGAAACACCTCAGATGGCTCCTTTTGGTCTGGAGGAGCAGCGGCCCGAGTCTGAGCTCATCACCTCAACGTTTCCAAATTATTCACTGGAACTCTGGTGGTCTTTTCCAGATCCAGGAAACTGTTAAGTTAATTTTGAACTAGAAAATAAATAACTGAACTTTCTCTAGACAGTAAGTTATCTTATTACACACAGTCAGCCCCAAAATGGTCATTTTGATGAACTAAGACGGTGAGCAGACGCTCTTTATTTCTGCCAAAGCCACATAAAACATCCATTAAGCTGAGTAACAATTTTGCATCTTAAGAAAACCTAGGCATTAAGTTTGAAAGAAAATTTAAAAAGTTGAGTATAAGTATAAAACTAAGATTTCACGTGTATTAGAAAAAATGAGAAGCTGAAGTAACATTATACTTCATCCCAAATTCCACTCTTACTAGGTCTTCACCTGGATTACATCTAAACACATCTCCTGTCTCCTGGCAGTCTGCCCAAAAGCTTCCCTACTTCTCATACCACAGTGACCTGGGTTGCTGGCGCACTCTCCTTACCTCGTCTCAGACAAAAGCTCCCCAACATTAAGCAAGCTGCAGTAAAAGCTCAAAGACCAGTAAGACCAGTAAGCTGAAAGACCGGCATTGTCTTCACCAGAGCAGCGTTTTAAGGCCCTCGTCTGAGTCTCAGAGGCCAGGGTTTAATTACACTGCACTGCACCTCTGCTGTCACGAGGTTCTCAGCACGCTACTCAGAAGGTTCTAGATGCAAAAAAGATGATAATGTTTGTGGGACTCAAAAGTCAACTTCCTGCACATTTCTCCAGGTAAAAGACAGTGAGCAAAGACTTCCTGTACCTAACCCAGTATGGAGTATACAATAATAAAATAATAAACACATTATTCCATGTAATAATTGAAAATTACTTTCTTCGAAACAGCGATATAATGAATCCTCAAACTCATGTGGTTCCACAATTTTAAAAATACCAGGATTCATTATATCTACTCTTACACACACTTAATATTTAGCCATCTATCTATAAAAGGTCAACACTTTCTTCGTGCCACAATGAAGAATAAATCACATGTTACAGAAGCCTGAGTATTAAGTTGGATGGTGCCGTGGTTCATTGGACAGGGCTGGTGTCACACACAGAATGAAGACAGCCCCCATCCACAGAAATGTATGACATCACGGCTGCCCATCAGGATACCGTACTACCCAGCACCACCTCCAGGCAGGACTGATGGTAAATAACATTTTTTGGGTCAAAATCAGCTTTATATACACTTGAATAAATAAAACAATCCCCAATTTCAAGAAAAGTCTAGTAGAATTACTTTCTTTTCTGCTAAGTAACACATTACAAAAATACTCAAACATTTGGAAATGAAATTTTATATCAAAATGTCATTTTATTAACAAAAAAAGGTCATTCTGAGGTCAATTAAAATAGCAAGATGACAAAAACTACACAACATATTACTTGTCAAAACAGAATATCTATACAGTACATGCTTTACAAAAAAGCTGAATTTCATACATCTTTGTAATGGTACTTTTCAGTGATACTGGCAATGCTGTCGAGAGCGTTGAGGTTTCTCAGAATAGTCAAAACGTCTGCAATGACCTCCCTGCAAGACAAAATACTTCAGTGCACCGGGACGGAACTATCAAGCCCTGATTCCACCGCAATTATACCCAGGGCAGTAGCTCTCTGCCCAGGGCACTGTTACCTTTGGCAGGTGATGTCTGGGTTTTCCTCACAGAGCGAATGTGTCGTCTGGAGGAGGTGACGGGTGAAGTTCTGCAGCTGAGGAATAGAGGAGCGACTTTCTGCCTCCACAAACCAGGATTTTGGGAAACACGCCACCACCTATTTCAAAATAAGTATTTGCAAGAGAAGCATCTCACCATTGTCACACAATGCAAGAACCATTCAGCTCTGCAACCTGACCCATCAACATATGAAATAAAAATTTCAGTTAAGCTTTAAATTTTCTCTGTCAATCAGGAAAGTTCTCTCAATACCTTTTTGCACTTCTCCAAAGATTCCTGTTCAGGTGGTGCATTTAGAAGAACCATCATCAAGTAGCGATTCAGCAGTTTATCTAGTGCCAATTCCATCAGCACGTTTTCTGGGACCAACCCATCCCATAAGGTGATGTTTCCAAGGAGCTAATGGATAACAAAACAAGTTTCTGTTGGTCCAATCTATGCAATCAGATCAACTTAGATTTTAAAGTTCAAAAAAACAAATATATACCTTCACAGCTGACCAAAATTGCCTGTCTTGAAATCTATATGCCTGCCAGGTTTTGTCATCCAAAAACCTGTTTGAAATGAAATATACTTAAAAAAAAATCAGCAGTTGTAGCTAAGCCTGTAGCCTGAACAAAAGGGTGTCAACAACAAAATTCAACTTGTTCAACATCAGTCTGCAAGAGGCTTCTTTCGTCAAGAAAATAATCCGAGGCTTTTAATATCATCTACATTGCATAATTAACATTCATCACATAAAACTCACCATTAGACTGCAACTGAAAATTAACAAATCAATAAATTATTTGGGTAAATTAGTATCAATGACAAAGACGCTACGGTGACTTACTTTTTAGGATAAAGAGGAACAAAAACATCTTCATCCACAGCATTCCTCAGTCTTGTAGTAACAGCCTCCAGAAAAGCCTTGCAAGCAGATTTTAACAGGCTTAGCACCTCATCAAATCAACTTCAGGAAACAGACCACATGAAAACGGCCATGCCAGGTACATAACAATCACTATTAGCCAATAAAATTTGTACCTTAGTGTTCTTGTTCTGTTCTCCATCAAATACATGGTAATCATTCTGTAGCCTCTGGCAAAGGTCTGTAAGGCACCGAGACTGTCCCGATGACAGAGGGTCCCAGGTAAGTTCCACAAAACCTGCGAGTGAAATAACAAACACTGAATCAGCTTGACAGAATGCTATCAAGACCATTTCAAGAAATTTCGTGTAAACAAATATGGAACTACAGACTGTATAAACATCTGAGAGAGCTGACCTTCTATTTTCGGTAAGATGGTCTTCTGGATGATCGAAGGCAATGTTTCTTTGTCTGTATTATCAGATTCCTCGTATCCCTCGCCATGGCAGAATTTCTCGACTGCAGAGTACCAGGGTAAGGACTCAAAGTCCTCACTGTCAACCTCAAATAAAACATAAAATACATTTTGAAAACTTTGCAGAACATTATGGGAAATAGTTACTGTGTGTGTATATATATATATATATATATGAAGAAATTCATGCAGATATCCATTTTACAGTAACACTTTACCTGTTGTGGCACAAATACATAGTAATAATTCAGTTACTACTGAAGCACAAATCATGAACAAATATAATAATTACTTGTAAATAATTCATTAATGATGAACAAACATGAGTAATTCATTTGAGTTATTCATTACTTCAGTAGTGCTTCATTAATAGTTCCTTCAGTAGTTCACAAAGGTTTACAAAATGAACAGATATAGTAAATATAGTAACTGCTTGGGGCAAAACATGTGTCACGATTCATTAATGATGAATTAACATGAGACCAGTATGTAACTAAAACTTGTGCTTAATTAATACATAATAGTAAAATATACTATCTGTGCAGCATCAAATAAAGTGTTACACATTGTACAATGTACAGTACTCTCAATTTGTGTTTAAAAATGAAGTACCATTAATGGGTTCCAGCCAATTAACTGATGTCTGATGAGTGGGCTCAGGAGTTTGGGTATACAGAGGCTAATGTAAGCATTGTAGTAGGACTCTGGGAACAAGACTTTCCACTCCGCAAACCGACTGAGAATCTTCTTAACATCTGAGAACTCCTCCTGAACATCAGCAAAGATCTCCTGTGACCTCCTCAGTATTTCAGCTGGACGACAAAAGCGACAATTATGGCAGGCACACCCCTCAAACTAGGGACATGAACAAACAAATAAATAAATAATCACTATGCATAAAACAAACTAAGGTGGAGGAAGAGAAACACTGACCGCCATCCAGTCCATGCGTGACACTCTTACCTCTCTTTCTGTTCAGTTCCACTTTCTCATGTGTTAGTGGTTCACAGTCTGCCAAGTCACCCTCACAACCTGCTTCAAGGTCACTCATCTGGCTGACAGCGTTAAAATATTAACTTGTGTTTATTCATGTGAACTGATATCCAAAGTCCAGTCATACACAAAATAAGTGCGTAATGATCAATAATTAGGTTGAAAAGAACATATTTAAAAACGGATAACCTTAGATATCTAGAACCTAAAAATACTTCCACAGCTGCACTGTTTTAAATCTTTCAATGAGTCGTTCACCTCTGATCTATGACAAACACACTGTTCGTCTGACTTGTTGCTTACCTTCGTTCTGAGATCTCTGTGAGGTTTTTCTCTGCAACTTCAGTGATGACTGGATCTGCGTTATCTAGAGGATCATATAAAAATGACAATGACTGAAACAAGGCCTCGAAATAACAAAAGTAACAAATTTACCAAGACTATTGATATGTTTCTGTTTAACCTTAAGAAAACAGTCAAGTTAAAATTCTGTTCAAATCTGCTGTATGCATTGTGGCACAGCCCAGAAACACAAAGCACACTCACAGACCAGCTGCTGGAGGCGAGTGGATTCTTTCCTCACTGCTTCTCGCCTACGTGACAACAGCGCCTCAGCCTGGTCAATGAGCAGTGTGTGCATTTCCAGCTCTGCTGCATTAATGAGTACTATCTGGAAAAAAGCAGAGTCAAATAACAATCAGCTTGTTTTACATGCAAAACAGATCGATTATTTATTCTACAGGCTGGATAGACAGATCCCTATCCCGATGCAGAACACATAGTCTGCAAAATTCCATTTTTATGGTAGATGCACTATGGTACTACATTATGAATTTAACAAAAGGTGAAGTCACAGCAGTTATTTCATCCTGTCAAATTCAGTGCCCACGACATAAGTGTGGAAAAAAAACCACAAATGAAAGACCAGTAGGGGGCACTGCTTCCTCATACAGACACTGCTCAAAGTGCAATAGTCTGTGGAACTTTATTTTGACTTCATGGCGGGTATGATTATTCAATAAATTGTATATTAAGCTATTTATTATAAAATGAGTTTTGTGTTTATGATTTTGCCCAACTGCAGGCTAATGAGAACATTCAAAACATGTTTACGGTAGACTATAGGCCAGACTATGGTGTTTGTTAGGTTACATTGCATTTTATCCCTTATGATATTTTCACCTTTAGATTTATTAGAATGCAACCCCATCGTAACCTGGGGAGAGTCTATTTGTGCACACGCACACGCACACACACACACACACAGTCTCATATTCAGTACCAGATATGTGGGGGGGTAGGGGCCGGGCACCTGTCCCTTTTACCCAAAAAACATTTGAGGTTCTAAAAGTGTCACCTTAAGATTACAGACAATCACACAAAATTTACTAAAGGGAGGACCTGCCCCTGGAAAGGTCTCTGCACGGCACCTTTCAATCCTGCTGTCCACTTGCTGCAAAGACACTTTGACAATAATATCTCTAGCAAAGCACCTCTGACACTGATACATGGCGAGATTTTTGATGCTAAACATCTTTAGACTGGAGAAGCATGGCAACTATGGCCGAGTAGACGCCACTGAGAAATGCAGGATTTCATCAAGAGGTATAGGGGCCTGAAACCTAAGAAGGTTCACTGTGGCAGCCCACCTTCTCTGTAAGACACTCAGTCAGGTTCTGCACGTAGACCCTCATGCCGGTGTAGAACTTGTGCTGTTCGTCGGAGGAGCCTCTCTCCAGCAGCTCTGAGGAGGCCTTGGCACTCTCCATGTCAAGCTGCATTCTCCGGTGCTCTGCCTCATGTGCTCGGTGCACCTCTCTCAGTGACTCCAGCCTAGAGGAAGAATCCAAATCATCAACTGGCATGTCAACCAGCATCATGTAGCCAAACACCTCTGGTCTCTCCTTTGTAGCTCCAAGCCTCTTAAGGCCAGCTAGAGAGCTGCAGATCCCCTGAATAAGTTATCAGCCTACAGGAGAGCTAGTCTTTATTTGTGAACTCAATCTTGATTAACATTTGGGGTTTCAAAAATATATGATCTAACGTGCCCAATTCAAAGAAATCCGAAATTTGTCAGAATGTGTCACTTACCTCCCAGTTATTCTCTTCTTTATGACATCAATGCCGACTGCCGGAAGGGACTGGGGAATATCCACTTTCTTCTTCGGCTTGACAGTGTCCCAGGAGTCGCTGCTGTCTGGAAACTGTGCATGTACAGAAACGATGTTGAAAGAAGGCCAGAGAGCTTTCACCTGACCACCCTGTCACTGAGTAACAGACACTGCCATTCTCCCCTAAATTTACACGGCCGAGTCAACCATTCATGTGTTGCTTCATCGAATTAAAGACAAACTTTTCTGCAGTGTGGATTTTCCGTGTCATTAACAAGCCTGCAGTACGAATGCATTACATGACAAACAAGGTCACCAGCGCGGCATTTTCCCGTCAGCAAACTAAATCAGAACCAGGCTGTTTAGCAGACTGGAAAAGCTTGACGTGTAAGTTACGCTTGTTCTTCAACAACTGGAAATTAGACAGGGTGGGGGGCAGTGTGTGCCTCAGTGGGTTAGGACTCTTTGCCCATGATCAGAAGGTCACCAGTTAGAATCCTGTGGTCAGCAAACTGGTGCCACCACTGGGCCCTTCAGCAAGGCCCTTAACTCCCAGCTCCAGGGCCACTGCTCATTGGCTGACCCTGTGCTGAGACCACCAAGCCCGGTCTCACCTCTACATATGTCTGTGTCTCATGGAGAACAACAAGGGGTATGTGGAAAGAGACTTTCCCCATGGGGATAAATAACAACACTATTCCATTCCATTCCATTCCCTTCTGTTTCTATTCATTTTTGCTTATGAAATACATATCCAGCATCACAGAATGCTCACAATGATTCCTGAGAACAGCTTTTTAAAAGTCATGACACATATAGCATCACGGCGTTACGGAATTCAGAATCAGAAAAGCTGAAGGAACTGAAAGATCGTTCTACATGAGGTTTAAAATTGCTGGCAGCTTGGAGCCTTGGCACATACGGGGGATGGTGGGGCAGCGTTGCCGGTGGCTTACTGGCTCACCGTGAAGATAGTACCAAGTTGGTACTCATGGGAGCTCACCTTATGGCTTCTGACTCCTTTCCCAATTTGCTGTTCCTCCCACAGGGTCCGATCATCCTCCTCCTCGTTGTCCGGGCTGCTGCTCTCGCTCTCACTCTCTCCTGCAAAAGCAGTGATCAGAATCAAGCAAACAAACATCAAGCAAAATAGGAAAATGTGAAACTATAGTGAAATAAGCAGATGATGGATGGATAGATCTTGCCCCTAAGGCTTCACTTTCTATATATACACAATAGATCATTTTCCCCATGGCTGCAGCATTAATGGTGCCCACTTAAGATGTCTCTGCCTCACCAATCTTCTCAGCTATCCTTTCCCTGATACTTTTCGACTTGGGTGCAAACTGGATGCGACGCTCGTGGTCATCAGGCTCGTCATCGCTGTGCTTCCCGACAAAATCATCATCATCCTCCTTTTCATCCTCCCCTTCACCCGAGCTACCCCCCTGATTGCCATCTAGGGAGATGTAGTCCTTCTGGGTTCTTGCTTTCCGCCGATGTTTTCTTGCTGCACGGATTTGTCGAGCGTCTGGGATGACACCTACACTGAACACAAAGCACTGCTACTTACAGAACACACAGAACTGCAATGCAACTTAAATATTTTAAATGTAATCTTATGTGAGTTAACACACCTTCGATGCAAAATCATTTTATCTGATTACCATTATATATCGAATTATTGATGTATGCTAAAGATAGGTATCAGTATACTTCAGTCACAACAAACCTGGCCTTGGTTCTGATGTTCTGGAGGGTGTAGATCGTGGAGAACTAGAGTCACTTTCACTCCTTTGCATCTCTTCATCCACTCCAAGGCGTTTGGAGTCCTCTTCGGAGGACAGGTTCATCGCGTCTGCATCTTTTTGTACTTAAAAAAAGAACCGTGAAGACAAATTCCTTGTTAGGTACGCAGACGAAAAAGTTATATTTTGTAGATTCATACATCTTTGCGATTACCTTTGGGATGCAATTCTTTCGCAGGAGAATCGTCTTTCTTCCTTGCTTTGAAGACGACTTCTTTTTCGGCGGACTTTTTCACTTTGAATTCACATCCATCCGCTGTCCAGAGATAGACAGGTCATTATAAGTGTCTGTTTGAACACATGGCTGAACCTTGTACCAATAGATGGGTATATAATGTAGACCAGAAGTCGTTGTCATCTGTTATACGTGCCCCTAGGAAATAAACCTACCTTCTTTGTCATAGGAGAAGCTGAAAATGTTTCTCTTTTTTGGTAAGTCCAGTTTCGCCGGATCGTCTGTCTTGGATCGGGCATCTTCGCAGCCACTGGATTCCGGTTTAGGGATGACTACCTCCGACCGCGAACTGCAAGAAACTCCCCTGTCTTGGCTTCTATGGGAGGCCGGCGCCTCTTTTCCGTCTTCCGCACCGTTCTCATCTCTATTGCCTTCTTCTTCATCACTCGATTGATGTTGCCTCTGCCTGAAATTTCTTTTAGGCCTTCTGTTAAACATGGTCCAGTAAATAGTAACTTCCTGTAATTTTGGTGCTTTCAGTATGAAACCACGTTGGGAAACATCTAAAATGAAACAACGGGGGAGTAGCCGACTTAAATTATTTAGTTGGTATTATTCTGAAATACAAGTCTACGATTTTTTTACAGGTGATATAAATGATAAATATTAACTTCTCGATATATGGATAATCACACTCAAGATAATCCGTCTGGCATATATATAAATATATATAGTAATATTGGTATGTCAGACTTGCACTGCATTGTGGGAGATGTAGTTTGGTTCTGGTTGCTTTACAGATTATCAACTGCTGTTATACGATTTTTAATCATATATATTAATCATACACTTTATTCTTACGCTAGACTTTATGTTAGTATAAAGAGTATAAAGTCAGCAATTAAATACGCAACTAAAATGTATCTTTATTTTATTGCTTTGAGTTAAACCATTTACATTTTGTTTCAAAATGCACAGACAAAATCGCTGGGCTCAAGGTTAAGACTGGTGCAATACTGACACATAAAAACATCATTCGTGCATATATTTGCCTTCAGAGCATTCTCTGATTTTAATAAACTGTTGAGGTCCGTCCCATTAATTGTATTCGAACTAGTTTTGAGTTAAACCACGTTAAATACAGACTAATTGTTTAGACTCCCAATGTAACTGCATTTAAAATCGTTTTAGAAATCATTATTCAACGTCATATGATTAGTCTAAAGCAGATTACACAAAGACAAGGCTTTCATATGCAACACAGTGTAGATGGCAAGGTCAATTTATAATTGCAGTAGCAAGTTTATAAAGACCTCAACCCGCGACCCTGACCAAGACCGAGGCAGTAACTAGAAACCAAATGGATGTTGCAGACACGACGGGAGAGTGAATTTGGTTTGTCGTTCTAATAGTGGGCAGTAACCGCCACCGAAATAGTTCCAAATGACGAGAAAAAAACACCCATGCAGTAACCTAGATAAATAGGAAGCATTGGTTAAGTTATATTTTAAAGTGGTAGTTTTAAGAATGCACGTTTTACGTTTTAAGGTATTAATTTCTGTGTTTACACAAGTGATGGTCATGTGGAATACACCAATCCTGAAGGATCTCCCCCGAAAGCAGTAAAAATGTTACCATCACGTACAAAACACCATAATATCATTAAAAAGTTCATTCTTCATCCATAGAATGCGGGGATTATTCAAAACAGAATGTGCGTATTGTAGTGCAACAAACTGGTAAATTGCGATTACCTCCAGAAAATTTTAATATTTTGATCAAGATGTTCACTGTGGTGCTTAACGCTGCAACTGTTGATACCCCGATTTTTTCCACGCTGATGATTTAGGACTTCGGGGTGTGACCAGTAAATGAAAAGGGGGCGGTATGCGGCATGTATGCTACTGGTTCTACGAGACAGATTACTCTCCTCCCAGTTCGTGGCTGGATTAAAATCATGCGCTGTGCAAAACTCAGTAATTGTCAGCCATGTTTTTGCTTACATATTGTCATCAGCAACAGGTTCAACAGCAAATTAGAAATGTAATTCTTGTAATTAGCTGTTGCTCCTGTAGGTTATCAGTGATTCTCTTAGACGATTCTTGACGTAGCACCTGGCGCTGGGATTAAAGACTTCAGAAGGCCAATACTGCATGTTTTTCCTCTATCTTATAAATGTGAGTATTACCCGACTTATAGTTTAGGTTTTATGACATAAAATGTACCCGATTAGTATTTGTTTTCCGGAGAGAAATGCTGATGCTGTTTTGTTCGATCAGTTGTTTGCAGTGACGCCCGACTAAATAATGACTGAAATGTAAGTGTCTTAAGGAAGTAGAGAAATTAAACAGTGTCGTTTACTATTAGTGGTAAAGTAAATATGCATATTTCTCGGAAATGAA
Organism: Cyphomyrus plagiostoma; assembly: GCA_019775915.2. NCBI lineage: Eukaryota > Metazoa > Chordata > Actinopteri > Osteoglossiformes > Mormyridae > Cyphomyrus > Cyphomyrus plagiostoma. The sequence goes on from JABFEA020000029.1 coordinate 8,981,831, forward strand.
GAAGCCGTTGTCTTAGATCAGCAAGAGGGGAATTCTACTCAAAATATGCCAAAGTGGACGTTTAAAGTCGAATAGATAGCCAGTGTATTGTAAATATTGTAAGTATTGTAAATGAGGTACGCAAGTGTCTCAGTTTACAAAGTTTAGATGAGGATAGTTTTAAAGAATTACGAGGGCTGTAATTTACAGTTCATCAATAGGACATCGTGCGGATAATTTCGAAACGTCAGCGCGCACTGCAGGAAGCAACAATCACCAATTAAACGAGTGAACATATTGATGTGTTTGGTTTAAATGCCTTATTCTTTGACGTTTGGGCCTATGCTGGCATACAATGGTCAGGAAAGTCAATATTGCAGTGTTCCGGTACAAGTATATTTAAAATAAATAATTCGCTGAAAAAACAAGCGTGGTATTGTTTGTGTTTCTGACGTGTCTGTATCTTCTAGATGTTGGTAAATATCCTGCTGTATGGCACCACGCAACACCATTTTTGCAAATTAAATTACTTGTAATCCTTGATTCTTGTTCTGATAACCATTCGACCAAATGTGGCGTAAATGACGTGTGTGTGTGTGTGCGTGTGTGTATGCCCTTCGAGATAAATGCTTCCTTGTTTGTTGAAAGACATCTTTCATGTCATGATCATTATTTATGCAGTGACTTATTGGGGAACACATCACGAAGTGTTTAAGAATATATGATTATCGTGATTAAACATGATTAATTGGCCTCTTAGCGGTAATTGTATGTGGATAATGCGATATCAAATACTTGGGTGATTTAATTGCAGTTTTTATTATACATTTCCTGATGCATTTTATGATGGTACCGAGTCAGTACTTTGTCTCCTCCTCAAGAACAATATAAATAAGGAATGGGATAGCATAATCACACTGTATATGTGGACATAGTTATTTCATCGTGTAGTGATATTTGCTTTAAAAAGAAGTCCTTAATGAATGCAGAATGAACAGCAGCATGTAGTTATGCATTAGGACTCCACATTGTACACAACTGCTGGAAGTTTAAATACAATTTGAGAGCATTTATAAATCTGTGGAATGTCTGTTTAGTGTATTTGCATGCAGTACTTTGTTTCAGTCACTATACTTTCGACACTAGCGTCAGATCGACTTATTTGACTCAGCAATTCAGCAGTCAGTGAATGTGGTTTAGGTGGATTCTTTGTGTCATTTTCCTTTTTGTGTTTCTAACATATTTATCAGAGGCTGGAACAGTCATTTACGGATAGTGACACCCTGCTTGGATGTGTCTGGGTGGAGCTTTTCCATTTTAAAAGAACTGATTTTGCATTTTAGTGGAGAAATAATTAATGTGTGTATGTAAGAACAGCAAGGTTTTTGGGATGTACCTTTTCACTATTATTTAAGGTAAAAAAAAAAAAAGAAAAAAAGAATTAATTTCTCCTTGGCTCTTGTATGAGGATTCTGAGCAACGGCCTTCCTCATTTAGTGGCTGTTAAACATGTACAGTATATCATTTCCTGTTGTAATACTTCGTCACCAATTATAATTGTTTGCTTATATGAGGGATGAGACAACTCTTGTTTGATATGTCTTTAAGGTAGATTGTTTGTTTCCTCGTCTGTGATCGGTATGTAAAAATAAACAAATATTGCTATATAGTGTTACCTTTTCACAATTGTATTTATGTATAAGCTCATTAAATAGGATTTACTACATTTTTATGATGATTTGAAGCTTTGCGGATTGACCTTACTCTCAGTGAAAATGATTTCATTGCGTTATTTTTCTGACTTGTTACCCTTTATCTTCAGTGGGACTCCCTAGTCATAATTAAGGATTCCAGACTCGTGCCAGTTTTGCTTAAAAACATTTAATTTAAAAAGTATAAATGTCTCTGTTCCATCACTTGTGACTGTGGCTGAAACAGCACCTATTCAAATTTTGTGCATATTATTCTACCTATGTTAAATTAGCATATTGTTGGCATTGAATGTGTTTTTTGAAAACATATTGAAAATTACATATACGTAAATGGTCCATGCTAGTGTTTTAAATCATTTTTGAAATATCCTCTGCAGCAGTGGTAGGGAAATTATTTTTGCATGGAAAACTGGAGTGATTACAGTTTTTTGGGTTACCTTTCTGTTAGCGACTGATTTGCACCTAGGGCATCTGATGAACTTGGATCCTACTCTAATAATAGTCTTACTAAAGCAATTAAGAGCTGACGTGGAGTTAAATTCAGCATGCCCTGTGGCCCTCCGTGGGCCTTGGTCGCTTTCCAATGTGACAGAGGTTGCCTTTATTTCATACAGTCTAGACTGAAGAAAATTATTGGTGGCTGGATATTTTAAAATTTAAAGACGGTCCCTTATTGGAAGTGCTCTTTATTCTTATTGTCCAGCATCTTGGTCATGGGCTTTTAATAATCTGATTTAATGCTGTAACAACAGACATCCATCCTTGAAGCCAATAAAGACAATAATTCTGACATCCACCCTGGGAGATCCAAGGACTCTGGCCTGAATTTAAAAGAAGTGCATCCATTGTCAAGCTCTTAAAAATGTTAAGGTAAATTGGAAGGTTTCTCACTAATATTAAATTAGAAAGGGACCGGTTAGGGAACATTACAGTGGCTCAATAGATAACATTTTGAGCTTATACCTTCAGGGCAGGGAATTTGATTACTGCCCCTTCTGCACTCCAAAAACATGTAGTTGGGTGTATTTGTGTCTCTGAATTGCCCATTCAGTGTGTGTGAATACATTGTGTGATTGGCCCTTTGCTCACTGGGATAGGTTCCATGCCCACAGCAGCCCTGTACTGGATATGCAGTTATGGAAAATGTATGTATGGATGAGGGTGCATTAAATGGACCTGCCCAGTGGATGCATGTACAAAATGCATATAGTGAAGAAGAGTTGTTCAGAATTTGCATTTCTTGGGATATACTCCCGATTCCAGTAGTTCAATATAACCTGTGCATTAAAATATGTGTAAATGAACTCAAATCACATACTAAAATTGCCGCTGTGGGGCTTTAATTAGATTTATCATGAACTTTTATACCACAGTCCTCCTGTGATGATTTTTAACAGTTATGCCTCCATAAAGCTGTTCTGAAATGACTAGCTGATTTCAAGTACTTTTTTATATAGGTAAGGCATGTGTAGATGTTACTACTTAAAATGATGCCTGAATCGCTTTTTGTTTGCACATATACCTGTATGATAATTGTTGTCAGTAATAATAGGTGTATTTGAAGATGGCATTCCAGTATTACTGTGATAGCTTGACTGGGAAAAGTTACAGCAAACAAATAACTAGTTTGTTTGCAGTTGGATTTTATTTGGGACCAAAGTTTTGTCAATACAGTGGTACCTCGATTCTCGAACTCACTGGAACTCGAATTTCTTGAAAGTCAAACAGACCAGTTCGACCTTGAACTCGATCTGAATATCAGAAGTTGAACCGTGAACGCTGACCTAATATAAATTGTACGTGCCAGGAAATGAGTCGTACTACAATGCAATTCTTACTTGAAT
>JABFEA020000029.1:8990498-9007908 GCA_019775915.2 Cyphomyrus plagiostoma
AAGCTGCGCTCTGCCCTCCTTGCATTATTAATGGCAGGATGTTTCTCTCTCTTCGTCCCTCCGTCCGTGTGTGTGTGTGTGTGCGTGCGGGCGCGCCTGTGTGTACATTGCAGATGACTGCAAGCTAGCCAGCTGAGCGGAGCTCCGGGACGGCCGGCTCACTCCTCCCCACCTGCAGCCATGAATGGTAAGAACACTGTGCCAGTGTGCAGCGGAGCGTGTGTGTGTGCGCGCGCGTGTCCGTATGTGTGCGAACGCGTGAGAGCGCGACGGAGTGAGACGCCGCGTTTACTCCTTCCGAAGTGCCTCAAGGACAGAAACGAGAAATTAGCGTGTGTATCATGGTGTCCCTCTTACCTACGGTGGAGCATGGAGTGATACTTACTGCTGAGTGCTGGCTAGCCTTATAAAATGCTCGTGCCTTGGGGCTTTGACTCCCCTGGGCTTAGGAACCGGCAGCGTTGTTCTGGTGGCGTTTACCTGGCTGAAAAGTGAAGCGGTCTAGATTAATGAACAAGCAGCAGCCTCCTGACATTGTGACGAATATCGTTTAATTATTTATTTTTTACTGTTTGCGTTATTAGCAGAAGCAAAAATCACAGTTGTGCTGCCGACCGTATATTTTCCATGGCAGTAGGAAAAAAACTGTGAACCTGTGAAGCTGCTGTTGTGTGAAAAATGATGCTGTCCTCTTTTTTTTTTTTTTTTTTTTTTTTTTGTTTTAACCAAAAGGGTCGGTGGAAGTAGTTGAGACGGTTTGGGATTGGAGGGGCTAGGAGCTGCTTTGTGATGCTGGACGGATTCAGGGTGTGTTGGGGAAAAACGTTTGCTGGCTTCTAGGAAACGTCCTTGTAGGTTTGATGCTAGCAGATCTGTTTGTTTCTGCTGTCGGATAATTCTAGAAACAGGGCATTCTGAGGTAATTTAAATAGAAAATAAAAAATAGTGCAGCTAAAAATTGTGAACCACTGATCAGAACAGTAATTGTCTGCTGTGGGGAACAACACTTGCATTTGTGAAAAACAGGTTTCTATTCATGAGTAATTATTGATTTGATTGGCAGTCTTGATTTGATGAGTTATTTTATAACTAACTTTAATAGTACATTTTAGACGCAGGTCCTTGCAGGCCAAGGTGTGATGGTCGGTGAAAATTACTCGTCCAATCAGCTGTACAGAATCCTTTGAAACATAGCAAATTATCAGATTTTTTATTTTTTTATTTTTTGCTTCTATATTCAATTAATCATAGTGTCCTCTTTTTCTCACCATGAAAGTGCTCATGGTGCTAAAAATAAGATTACTGAAAACTGCCAGCTTTGCTCTGGAGGGAGTTACCCAGGGTCCAACCAAACAGGTGTCAGTGAATGGAGTGTATGAATATGAATACGTGTTTGGGTACTCGGCATACATGTTAAGGTAGCTAGCTGATAATGTCTTTTTTTTAACACCGTAGTTTTGAACCTTTCCTTTGGTTCCCTTCCTTGCTAGCTAGGTCTACCAGTAGGGCAGCTGGGAATCTTTGCTGTGTTTCTCTTCCTGCATTCCAGCAAGGGGGTGAAATTTGTTTTTATTTATTGTGTGTTGGACTGACAGAAGCTAGTTAATTCTTCTGCTGGCCCCTTTTAAAGGTGGTATTATTTGTGAGCATTTGATGTTGAGGAACAGGAACGACAGTGTGGCAATGGGCGTCCCACCAAGCATGGAGATGTGGTGGACATGTTTAGAACAGGAAACTTGGTGAAACACTTCTGTTGAGGGTTGTGGTCATTTGCACCGGGAGGCATGTGTGCAAGTCTGTCTGAATATGGAAAGTATTAATCCGACTGGTCAGGATGTCCCTTTATTGTATTATTGTTCCTTGACCTTGTCGATACCATGTCACATAGTGATGTGTGTCTCATGTTTAATGGTGGGTACATAAGTTGGCGCCTGGTGCTATCACCTGGGGCCTGTTTCACAAAGCAGGATTACTTGCTTAACCAGATAACTTGACAGATTTAAGGTAGTCTAGGCTAAATAGGCCTTATTTTCATCAACTTACATTTAGCCTAGACTACCTTAAATCTGTCAAGTTATCTGGTTAAGCAAGTAATCCTGCTTTGTGAAACAGGCCCCTGGTGGTGTTCAGGGTGATTGAGTAGGCTAGTGTTTGTACTACAAGGATGAGATATCATTTTAGTTAATAAAAAAAAAAAAAAAACTGACTGTGTGTCAGGTCAGGAGAAAGTCATACTGGTCACTCATTTCCAGTTTTAGGAGCTCCTTTGACAAGGTGATGTTGGTCAGATGATATTAATATTTTTAAGATCGATATGAAGGTTTCTTTGCCTATATAAAGTTCATTTGCTTGGGGTGATGAGCTTTAATCGACTGTCAAGATTTTCTGAGAAGAAAACGGATAAAACGTGTTAAAGTGTTGAAAGAAACTATTTTTATTGTATGCTATAGAGACGTGTAAGTAATGGACTCTTCGGTCAATTCTGTGCAGTTTTCTAATACCTCCGTTTTTTTCCTCTTCCTTTCCGAGCTGGTGACTAAGGAAAATTTAAATTAAATGTTGATATTCCAAAACATTAAGTATCAGTATTATAAAATAAATGGATTAATTAATCAGCTTTTGCCTTATTGTACAGCAAGCAGACAGAAACTAAAATACGAACAATTCATACAGAAAATTATTAAAAGGAAATATTTCTTGTCTTGCAATAGTTCTGTGATAAGAGCATGAACCATTCAGTAGCTATATCATGTAAGTTTTTTTTTTTTTTTAGAATATAATGGTTCCTGTTCACAGGGGCTGTTATGTTAGCATTATTTTCATAAAAATGCTGTATAAACGTTCTCTGATATACAGTGTAGTGTGAAATGTATGATTTGTTTTCTTTATTGTAAATATAAAAATGTGAGTATGTTAGCAATTTATGGCAAAGCGCTTCAATTACTTGAAAAAGGAAAGACTTGTTTCCCTTTTGCAGTTTCTATATGATTTTGTGTAATGTTTGTGTTTACAGTAAAATAAGGGACACAATGTGACTTGTATTTCCTGTAAGCACATATTCATATGCTGTCTAAGAGTATCGGTTTTTTGCATAAATGTATGTCCTCAAGATATTTTTGTTGCCAGTTGTGTTTTTTTTTTTTAATAATACTTCTCTCTACATCTTCCTTTAATTGTCTTCCCTCCAACTTCTTCTTTTGCTTCCCCCCTGCTCTTCACTTTCAATGTTGTTCTCTCTCTCTTTCCCCCAGGTCCTCACAGTATTTGGGCCATCACTACAGAAGAGAGGGGCAAGCACGACAGGCAGTTTGACGCTCTCTCACCCACTCTGGGATATGTGTCAGGTATGTACTCCTCATTCACTAATAACCTTAACAGTCTGCTTGATATTGCAGATTGCACCCATAGTTCTGTGTTATAGCTGTGGCACAGTATGCTCTAATTACCGTGTTCTCTACCCCCGCCCCCCGCCCAAGGTTGGCTTCATATTATATTTGTATTTCTTGATTTAGTGATGGCTTGCCTAATGTATGGTATGATTACCTGAATCGGGCAGAAGGTAGGCTGCGTATTCATAGCATAATTTTTAGTAAATGTGTTATATCATTCTGAATGCATTACGAATGGGCCAGTCTTATTTAGCTAGGAGAAAAAACTGATGCATTGCAACCGTAGCCATTTAATGCGTAGGGGCTTTGATGTGGAGCATTGTGGGTAATGGTAAGGACACATTCAAGATAGATGTGCCACGATTTCAATTCCATCAGCAGGGGGTCGTTCATTTAACACAAACAAATAATCGTTAGATTAATAAAGAGTTTTATATATTTTTTTCCCCCTTACCCTAGTCTGACCTTAAAAATATTTAAATCTGATAGTGGCCGATTTACTTGTGTTTCATGGTTTATATTAATCTTGTGCAGGGCACAGTGTGGCAGTGTATTCTGCTGTGCTGTCTGAGAGTGCACAGTGGTGCAATTGATAACGACAGAAGGCCTTGATTTCGTTTGAACTCCCATGTGAAGCTGCACGGGTGCTATAGAGATCGGCTTCAAGGAACGCGCACAAGGAATGCGTGTTCTCTCATGGTACTGGGAAAAGGGTGATCGATCGTCTCACTGAGATGTAATTAGATAAAACTCCTGGCTGCTTGAGGAAGGAACCAGAAGCTGGGCACCATTTTTATTTATTTTTTTAAATGCCACTCCCCTATCCGATCCCTCCCACCCCGACTTGATAATGCCACCCGGCATGCATTGTACTCTGCCAGCAACACTTTCCCCATGTTCCCTCAAGTCCTTGCCTGGACATTTTGTTTGCTTAGCTTTTTTTTTCTTCTTCCCTCGCTCCTTATGCCTGCATTTCTTGTCTGCTCGTTCCATTTCTCCGCCATCGATCCTTCTTGATATCCAAATTCCCCACCTTCTTTCTAATTCAATATGCTTCAGGGCGCTTTCAGGTTTACAGTTTTTGGTGTCGCCCCCATGTCATGCAGCACCATAAATAAGTTTTGTTTTTATATCAATCCTAATACTGTATCTCGCAGGGTAATGCAGTTCGGAAAGTGGCTGGCTCATCATGTTCTCCTGCGTTTGGGGTGGGTAGTTTTCCTCTCAGTCGCGTGCAGGTGTGCAAAACCCTAAGCTTCCTGTATAAGTCGCTTGTAAATGGTGTCACACTGCCAGCTTCTGTCTAAATACAGATCTATGATGGTGAAGTAAAGATGACCCAATTTATCAGCCTTGCCGTTCTCTGTTTAACATTGGCTGGCTCTTCAACCCATGGTGGGTCAGTTCTTCGCCAAGCCTGAGAGGATGTTAGAGGGCAGCATACCTAACTGCTGGGGCAGCTCGACATTCCAGGAGAGTTAAAAGTCCCTGTGAATCTCATACTCTTTAATGTCCCCCTTTTATGCAGGGGATCTGGCACGCAAGTTCTTCCAGCAGTCCGGCCTTCCTGCCTCTCTGCTGACAGAAATATGGTGAGTCGCTGTTCTGCTTCTCAGCTGGGAATCCTGAGGCTCTGTTTGCTCTTTAACCATTAATATGTGATGATTACATAATTGAGCCCTGTTGTAAGTTTTTACTGTTTGTCGTATGGTCTAAAAATTGTATTTATCAATCCAGTTCATATTTATTTTGTGTGCCTTTTTAATGTTTAATTGGCACCGATGAATTATAATCTCTTGCCTGTCCTAATTTGAAATAAATAAGCCCCAAAGGCTATGTGTTAAAAACAGCTTTCACCCAGTATGAATTCTCAGCAAAACTAGGAGTTATTTCGAAATGCTGATGTTCACATTTTTTGGCTGATAAATTGAGACAGCGTATGCCATTTTTGGTAAAACATTCTTATGTTTTAAGGCATTCTGGAGTACATCAGCTACATGTTTTTTGAGAGAATGGATACAGTCCTTTTGTTTATCCAAACCGAATACACCTGACACAGATTTCAGGCCAGAACCATATTGAATGTTAACCATATTAGCTGTTGTTTTTGTTTCAAATTAGCAGTAAAACTTCACGATAATAACATGGGTTTTGTATGAAAATGTGACAAATTTTAGTTGTTCCAGAATGTTACAGAAGGGAAGAGTAAAGGCCTATGTTTCTGCTGCAGGACTCTGGCAGACGTCACCAAGGACGGCAAGATGGACAGGCTGGAGTTCTCCATCGCCATGAAGCTGATCAAGCTGAAACTGCAAGGCCAGAGCCTTCCCTCTTCGCTTCCGATTGTTATGAAGCAGGCGCCTCTGCCAGGCCCCAGCTTTGGTACGTCCCCACGCCGGGGCCAAAATCGCCGTCATTCCCATTCTGCCAGGCCCCAGCTTCGGTACGTCCCCACGCCGGGGCCAAAATCGCCATCATTCCCATTCTGCCATGCCCCAGCTTTGGCACGTCCCTATACTGGGGCCAAAATCGCCGTCATTCCAACCTACGTAAAATGGTCTGCTGCTGGGTGGTTTTTTTGACCCGACGTCCTTTCTTGGGCTGTAGATTTGAAGACCTGGGTTGCTTGGATTTGGGAATTAGATGCTGAACAGTTACAGTGCCAGGGTGTGAAATGTGTCAATGAGGGAGAAAAAGGCAATTTGAGTATAGACTTTTCCGTAACTGATTGGTGTTGCTCAGAATAGCAATATTTTGAAGAAACAAGTTGTAATAAGTGATTTGTCTATAAAAAACAATCCTTATTTTATATAAGGTATCCTTTAAATTAGGATAATTTGCATAAGAAGCTAGGGTAAAAATAAACTGTTGTGTTCTTTAACATATCTTCTGATAAAGAGCAATACGTCCACAGGAAACTTTCATTTGCTAATTATCAATCTTGAATGAAAACACCTAGGAACTGGATCCATCCCAAACCTTTCGCTGATGTCTAGCATGCCTGGGATACCCTCCATGCCCATTGCATCCTCAATGACCTCGATGGCTCCAATGGGTGCTGTCCCTCCACCAACGGCTTCCCTTCCGTTGAATATGCTGCCGTCCCTTAGCTCGCACCCTCTGCCAAACGGGACAGCTGGTATCCTCCAGCCTTCCACCACCCCCCTCAACTCAAGTAAGCAACGTCGTCCATCAGCATCAGGTTACCACCTTGAGTTGATTTCTCCCAGGTTTATGAGTAGACATCTGATTGTGGAACAACTGAAAAGAAGGTGATTATCTTCCACTGTTGATGGTCTGCTGCTGTCTTACAGCTCTCCCCAACTCAAACTCCTTTTCTTCCTCTCCACTGGGGTTTAACAACACTGAGATGACTAAAGCACAGTCTTTGCTGGACCTTGGATCTAGCAGGTAAAAATCCCCTAAAGGTATCTTCTGGGTCTTGTGGTTGGAAAGATCTAAAACTCGAAATTCAAGATCGAAATCTGACCAAATTTATTTCAGCTCCAACTCGTCGTCCACAAGCTCCCCGGTGAGCAGTTCTCCCAAAGTGGGAGGTTCAGACTGGGCGGTACCACAACCTTCTCGGCTCCGATACCGGCAGCAGTTCAATAGTCTTGACAAACAGATGACCGGTTACCTCTCAGGTAGCCTCCTCACAATCCATTTGGTGTGCATTGAAATTCATTATGCTGTTGGCCCCAGGTTCTCATTTGTGCTGACTGTCAAATTTGATTCAAGGTCCTCAGGTGAGGAATGTACTTACTGCATCGCAGCTCACTCAGACGCAACTGGCTAACATTTGGTAAGTGTGATGGTAGTCCTTTTAAATTCATTTTTATATGGAAACCCTTCAGCAATGTTGCTAAATATCTATTCAATGTGGTTGTTTATCACAGATATTACTGTCTCAGTTGTTCCTGCCTGTACCTGCGTCTAGCAGCAACAATGATTCACCCCCAATGTAAAAAAACATTCAAACCTACGCCTTGCAGCTGTTTAAATGGGTCTCGCGGCTCTCCATTCCCTGTTATATTTTGTGAGATCTTTATTTTATTTGATAAAGGGATCTTGCTTTTGCCGACAGTGAGGCCATGTTCATTATTCGAACGGTGACAGTGTTAGGTTGTCATCTCCCGCAGGAATCTGGCGGACGTGGATAAGGATGGGAAGCTGAAAGCTGAGGAATTCATCTTGGCCATGCATCTGGTGGACGTGGCCAAAATCGGGCAGCCCCTGCCCCTCACGCTGCCTCTGGACCTCCTGCCACCTTCATTTCGCTATGAAAAGTCTAGGTTTGAGACGTGCTCTGCATGCTACGGGTTTTTACACTGTTACCATAATTCAATATTCCTTAAGGAAGAACTGAAGCAGTTTACATTTTTCAGCACGAGATTTAAATTTTATTCTTAAATATGTTAATTTATTTTCCTCCCCAAACATACCATCTTAGCGTATTTTGTCAAGTGTCATATTGATGTTTGAATTTGACCAAAATTCAAGATATATTTTAATGACCAGTATTTTGTTTTGTATCCTAATCGATAGTGTGCTGCAAAAGCTGAATGTTATTTATTTCACCTGCGGTCTGTCTTTATACAATATTTGCACAGTATTATACAATCTGTATACAAATCATTATCATTTGCTTTTTTAAAAATTTTACTTCCTCAGGAGTGGAAACTTGAATGATATATCAAATGGAAACATTCCTTCTATCTATATTGGAGCCACTGAGGACTTTGAGGCAAAGACTGCACAGAAAGCTAAGAACAATGGTACGTGTCATTCATGCACGTAACGCAATAATTGTGTCTTCCAAGCTGTTTGAGATCCACCTATCTGCAAAAATCTTGGTGAACTCGTGCATAGCCTCAATTTAGATTTTGGTATTAATCCAAAGTAAAACCACTAAATTGTACTGTCAGTATTTGATGTCTTATGCTCGGTGTTGATTAAGTCACACAGAGCTGCAAAGATTTCGAGTTCCTCTACAATCAGGCCATGTGTTGGGGATGATTCTATTATTTGACCCTTAGGGGGGGCTCAGCTCCCACTGAGATGTACAAAGTCGTAGTTATGATTTGCTACTGCATTTCCCAGGGGTTCTAGCGTCCTAGCCTAGCTCTAGGTCTTAGAAGACTCTGCCACAAAGGCCCCCTAACAGAGCCCTAGAAATGTGCCTGGTTGATGTTAAGGATTTTGAAGGACAATGAGCTGATACTCCATGGTGGCTCGCTCTCATTGGCTCAGTGACGTTTGAGGACAAGCGCAAGGAGAACTTCGACCGGGGCAATGCGGAGCTGGAGAAGCGTCGGCAGGCTCTGCAGGAGCAACAGCGGCGGGAGGAGGAGCGGCGGGCCCAGGAGGCGCGCGAGGAGCAGGAGCGACGCGAGCAGGAGGCCCTAGAGCTGGAGAGGAGGCGGCTACTGGAACAGGAGCGGAGGCTGGAGCGCATGCGGGAGCTTGAGAGGCAGAAGGAGGAGGAGCGGCAGAAGGAGCTGGAGCGCAAGGAAGTGAGTGAAAGGCCTGTCTGAAGGAGCCAAACTGAGGTCTCCTTTTTACACCCTGGGCTGCTGTTGGTGGCCGGTGGGCTCCTTCATCCCGAAAAGATCCAATTTCATCTACATTGAAAGACAGTGTGGGCGGCAGATCAGTAAAACTCACCTCCTCTATCTTTGGAGCTGGTGACTCCTCTGTATGCACTGCATAATGATCCCGTGATGTTCCATAAGGGGTGGGCTGGTCCTCCACTATTCATGAAACATTATAGTGTGATTATTTTATTTATATTCATTTTATATACATTTATTCGTTTTGAATATCTTCCACCTTTTCTTATTCTTGAGAGGGTTGGGGGGGGGGGGGTACTTAAGCCTATTAGAGGCAGCATAGGGTTTCACCCCGGGCAGGGTGTTAGTATATCTTAATGGTTACTGGTTAATGAATGAGTAATGAGCTGAGCATATTTACCAGACTTGTCCTATCACATAAAACATAATGGCTTTACAGAACTCATTTTCAGCATAATTGTTTTTCAGATTCCTTGTGGAAATACTTACTATGCTTGTCATCATATAGCCTTTGATTTTAGTGATCAAAGTTAATAAAAGATTGCTCTCCAACTTGGGAAAAACTTTAAATGGTTTCTGTTAAATCATAATGATGTAGTCTATACGGAGTGTGTTATATGAGTTTACGTGTCATATATTATTCTCTTTCAAAACCATCACTGAAAGTTTTAAAGCCTAAATCGGCATGCAGTGCTTTTTCTACACCGTGGGACAGTAGCACTTAAGCAGGAGTTGTCTATGTCCCCATGGCGGCAGGCAGCCAAGCTTGAGCTGGAACGGCAGAGGCGGGCGGACTGGGAGCAGAGGAAGCGGCACGAGCTGCTGAGCCGCAAAAACCTGGAGCTGGAAGACATCATGCGGCTAAAGGCCAGGAAGAGGAACCTAGAGATGGAGTTGGAGGCTGTGGTGAGGATCGCGTTTATTCAAAGGACCTTTTCCATTTACTAAACCTTATATACTTGGTGGTATTTAGCATATCAGCATTTTGAAGTATCTTAAATTTATATGAATGTTAAAAGTTCAGTCGCTAACATTTTATTAGCTGAACTGTGCGGTGTAGAGCAGGCGTTGTTCCGTGAAGCAGGATTTCTTAGTTAGCTGGATTAACCTGAGCTACAAATCATGATCGTCCAATAGGAATGCTCCTTATTTAGACTCTTATTGGACCATCATTACCTCTATCTTAACCCAGCTAACAGAAATTCTGCTTTATGGAATGGAACACTCTCAAGAGATTTGCATGTTCAATGGTCTTGCAAAAATGCTTCTAGTAAGAGAACTAATGCTTTGCACACTGAACAGGGGGACAAGCACAAGCAAATCTCTGATCGCCTCCGGGACGCACAGAGTAAGAAAAAGATCCAGAAGGCTGAACTGGACTTGGTTAATCAGAGGCGGGACTGCCACATCATGGAGATCAACACCCTACAGAAACAGTTTGAGGTTGAGTCACTGCGTTCAGTTCTTTTTTTTGTACTGGCCTTTTATAGGAAGCAGTGAACAATGTTTAGCAACAGCATTTCCAGTTGAGCAGAGCCAAAATTAAAACCAGATCCACTCATCTTTCAGCTGCATATCTAGTATAGGGTCATGGGAGGTCTGGAGCATAGGGCATAAGCTGGGGAACTTTCCGGAAGTGATCATGGGCTGTGGAAGGGCACGTACACACAGTCACACTCTGTGGGTGATTTTCAGAGGCACCAGTTTGCCTAAGTGCAAGTCTAAAGACTGCAAGCTGAAGGAGATGGCCAGAGGAAACGCGTGTGACATGGCTAGAGCATGCAAATTCTGCACATACATAGTCAGGGGAGGTACACCATGAGGTGTGAGGCAAAGGAACCAGCCACTAAAACACAGCAGTTACACAATAAGAGTAGGTGAATTCTCACCTCCTCTTTCAACACATAAAATCAAGTCCTTTCATCTTGCTCATAATACCAGATATATGCACAAAACTGGCAGAGCTGTACAGAAACGTAAAATGTAAACCTTTGGCACCCCATGCACTTTGACCATTACAGCACATACCAAATATGCATTATTATTTTCAGTGGTGGGCATTTCAGGTCCAGAAACTACAAATCTGAACCAAGATATTGTTTCTAGCAACTAGTTCAGTGTGACTGTGGCCCTTTATGCTCAATAATACCTTGGTCTGGATTAGTAGTTTTTGGGCCTGAAATTCCCAGCACTGATTATTTTGCAATAATGCTGTGGCTGCAGTTTTCACATAGAGCATGTTATTTTGTGTCAATAATTAGACATATGTGCTAGCAGACAGTTTGTTACTTAGCACTTTGAATGTGGCTCATTAGATTCCCATTACAGCCTTCAGCTACACTTGCTGCTGAACTTAGAAGAGCTTTTAAGCATTCCAGGTCTGATTTTTCCTTTTTGAAATCTAGGACTATCAAAAGAAGCTCTCTCTGCTGGTTCCAGAACATCATAGGTTGAAGGAAAAACTGAACAACATCGGCTTTGACAACCTCCCCAGTAAGATTGATCTCTTTCAATTCCCATTGTAGTGAACGGCAGCAAGATTTGCGTCTGCTCAAAAAAGCGTGACCTCCCTTTATGTTCTCCATAGTATCATCTATGGCAACTTTAAAGAAAAGTGTGGAAGACAAGGACATAACATGTCGGAAACTGAAGGAGCAGCTGGATGCCCTAGAGAAGGAGACGTCAGCAAAGCTTCTGGAGATGGACGATTATAACAAGACCATCAAGGTAGATTTGGGAATAAGATGTCACATTTTTTCAAACTGCATGCAAATGTTGTTTTTCCCAGAATGCATTGCCTCTGTACAGTTCTGTAAATGTTATGTGTTTTTGATCTACTCCTTCTGCATCAGTGAGCACTGGTCGATTTAAATTTCCTTATTCTGTATTCCTGAAATGTGTATATTTGTTCCCTAAGAGAGATTTGGGCTGCCAGACTTGTGGTTATTTGAAGTGCTGTAGCATCGAGGCTCTAATTCCTGGCTGGTAATTGCCGGAGCGATGTAGCTAATGGCCTCAGGAACGCGTAGCTTGAATAAATACATAAGGTTGACATGGCATCCTCTCCCTGTCAGTCTTTGTAACATAGCCACCTTTAGATAAACACTGCCCCAGGTCTGTCTCGGTGATGTAGCATGGCTGAAATGCTAAGCTATGTAGGTCAGATAACAATGCTGTCTGACCTGAAATTCTGCTTTCACTCTATTGTAAGTCTCCGGCTGTTGGCTTCTTCACTGAACGCATGCACACGCAACCAAGCACATTAGCAGAAAAAGCCCTCGTTGCGAACTAACAAGCTCACTGTTAACTGTGTGTATGATGCTAAATGTGGAAATGCTAGCGTTTCAGCTCATTTCTTTTCCCTCTTTTTGAACTTTCTGCTAGTGCCCTTTTTTCTATCTTTATCTCTCTCGCTTTATCTTTCTCTCTTCTTCCCTCGCTTCCCTTGCAGTCTGACGATATGGACGACTGTGTGCTTCAGGGCCTTCTGTCTTTGCTGGGCTGTCTTAGCAATCTCTTCCTCCTCATCAAGGTCACCCTAACTCATTTTTCTCACACTTAACCCTGTTGTTCAGTTTGGACATTTGTCAATACCAGTGTATAAAAACAAACGTTTTAATATGTGCATTCTATTTTGGGTAAATGTACAAAGGGGAATAATAATAATAATATTATAGCGACGATGTTTAACGCACAATTGCTGTAACTATTCAAGATTTAGCTCCCCTACACAATGCTAGCTACTGGTGGGTAATTATTTGATAATGAGCGGATTATCAGTAATTAAGAGGATTATCATATGTTCTGTTGTTGAATGTGCATTTAATTAGTTATCATGTCCTGCTTCTAATTTTTTTTTTTTATGCTTTGAAAGTGAAGGCCTGTTGTTTCTCAGGCAAGTAGGCCTGTTTCTTGGATGTTTGGGTAGCAGGGGTCATGTAGAGGTGTGAGGTGGCCCCGTTGCTGATGGCCGTGTGTCTGTTAACTCAGGAGCTGCGAGAGAGCCAGAGGAAGCAGCAGTCAGCCCTGGACAAGCTATATGTCGTCAAGGAGGGCAAACTCCGTGAGCTGCAGAGACACCGCGAGCGGCTTTTTGAGAAACGGAAGGAGGAAGAGGAGGCAATCAGGTGACCTGTTGGCTGCCTTAACGTTACTTTGTGGTATTCTAGGGGGTGCTGACATCACTGATTTACACGTCTTTTTCCCATGGGTAGACAAAAAAAGACACAACTCTAGTAGTGATAATGTACTAAACATTGTACTGCACAGAGTAATCGAATACCAAATGAACAGTTTTGCCACTGTTTATAATTAAGGTTTGTGTTTGTGTGTACACTTAAATGCAAATGCAGATCATACATTTTTTTAAAAGCTGTCTTGTTACTGACAAAATACCATGCAGGAGGGCTAAGATGGAGAAGGACCGGCAGTGGCAGGAGAAACTGCAGCGAGATGAGGAGGCTCGCCAGAGGCGCCTGAGAGAGGAGAGGGAAGCAAAACTCCAAGCAGAGGAGAAGCAGGAGTTCCTGGATCACCTGCAAGTGGCCAGGGAGCAGGTGGACAGTGACCAGTGGGCCGAGGAGGAGGAGGAGAAAGGGAGGGAGGTAGGGAAGGAGACGAAAGAAGAAGAAAGGGAACAAGAGGAAAAGCAGCAGGAGGACGTCTCTGATGGACGAGGAGGTGATGTGGCGACACCACAACCGCAAAATGATGAGGTGCCAGGGATTCATGCGGATGGAAGAGGTACAAGGCCTGGCTGGCTGGGAAGTGGTGCGTGAAGGTGTTTAACGGTGCTGGTGGAAGGGCGCTTTACTGCCGGCGTACCTGGAAACCTCAACCCCCCAGTATACGGCACGAACCGCTTTCATTTTATCTGGGGTGGTGGGTGCCAGGGGTTGCTCCGACTTTGCAGCTTGCTGGGGGGGAATGTGGTGCCCTCTCAGAAGAAGCCAATCTTGCCCTTGCCAGCATCCACCCAGGAACAAAATTTACAAAGTTTCGATCTCAGTCATTAGAGTGTTTTAAGTAGCCTGGAGCTAAGACTGGGAGGAAGGTGGCACTCTCCCAATTCAGCCATATTGGTCTCCGCCCCCTGGTAGAGATCGTTGCAAAAATGATTTTTCATAACCGGATTGTTTAATCCATGATGACACAATATTTAACTGCATGGGTGTGCAGGGCCAAGGGTTATCCATGCACGATTAGTACAAGAAGGATACAAATCTTGGATATCTGAACCTGTATCAGTAGAACAATGATGGTTTAATGGTCTGTTTCAGATGCTTTACCATCCGTCACTTCTGCACACATGGAATTTGAGATTTTGACGACCTACAAAGCGCTGTACCCCTTTGAAGCACGGACTGTAGACGAGCTGACGTTTGAGGCTGATGACCTTATAGAGGTGCGCCCCCTGTCATGTGACTTACGAATGAAGAATATCTGCTGTTTGTGCTGCTTATGCTGGCTTTTTCCTCGTCAGGGGAACATCTCTCACAGCCCACGTATGCAGCACGGTAACACGTTTGTGCTCCTGTAGCTGAACAAGCAAAACCTTGTGCTAACTATGCAACAGTCATGGGTTCAAATCCAAGGGTATACCCACAAAAAAAGGTGTTTTGGTTGAAAGTGTCAGATTGAGTAAATGTGGAGTCTTGTGTACTTCTAAGAACCTCTTTTGTTTGCTGTATAGACAGTGGTTTTAAAGCTGTGCTACCTATTAGTGGTCTTGTAGCCTACTTCTGACTTCTTTGCCTGGTGGTGTGTGGCTCAGCATGTCCGTTGAGCCGTTGAATGAAGCCCTTAGTGCCCCATAGTGCTCTCGGACCGCAAGATAAAAGGCTGACCCTGTGCTCTCACCCTGTGCTCTCACCCCATACTCAGATATGTGAATAGAAGCATTACATTGTACCTATGCTCATACTTGTGCATATGGTGAAATAAACCATCAAAATGGTCATTGTCTTAATATTTTTTTCAATTTCCTGCCTACTAGGTGGACAAAACAACGGAAGGTGAGCAGGGCTGGCTGTATGGCAGGTGCCGGGGTAAGACAGGCTGGTTCCCAGAGACCTACGTGGACAGAGAGTCTAAGCCAGAGGGACCGTCCCCTGTCAAGCAGGTCGTGATGCCCCAGACCCTGCCCACCATGTAAGTCTCCATTCTCTGTGCTGGCATCCTCTCTCTTCCAACCCCTGGTTTGCCTTAAATGTTAGACATTTTGGCTGCTTATGGATGATATGAAAAACAAAATAGCACTCAATAATTCTCTAACAGGGTGATGTGGGGTAATGGTGCCACTGACGGGTAACAGGGTGATGTGGGGTAACGGTGCCACTGATGGGTAACTGTGCCACTGATGGGTAACTGTGCCACTGATGGGTAACGGTGCGCCTGGGTTCATGAGGTATGGCGTGCCAGAATAAACTGTTCTCGAGCTGCTTTGTTTTGGCTCATGGTGTTCTGTAGCATTCATCATAATTCATCATAATAGTTCTTTATGAGACTGACTTTATTTAGCAGGCCCTTTTCTACAAAGTGACGTACAAGTGAGGCAAATGGTAAATTACAAACAAACCATCACTCATCATTTTTTTTTTTTTCTCTCCATTGTATTTATCATTCTAGTGTAAAGCTGGTTTTCTGCAATAGCTGCTGGTGTTTTGGTGGCCTTTGCAGAAGATAAACAAACAAGTGCATGCTATTTTTGGATCTGGACTTGTGCTAGCTGTGCTATTTACCTCCCACACCTCACTCCTGTGCACGTCACCTGCGCTTCTCTGCGCTCCTGCAGAGTAGAGACAGAGGTCAGCACCCCCAGCACCAGGAGGCCGAGCCCCACCTCCTCTCCGAGCCACATGCCGCGTGTGTCCGCTGAGGAGCAGTCACAGGTGAGGATTTGCCGAGGTCGATGTCACCTGGCTGGTCGACTTGATGGCAGACGACACCTCTCGCGGCACGCCAAGGCCTGTCAGCACTTTAAATACTTGGCTCGTTCTGTAATTAACTGCACATAATTAAACTTAATAATAAATTCACTTCTGCTTAATTAACTCAGTAATTAAATTGTTATACTCTTGTCCCCACATGGTGACTTGAGTGTAACTGATTTGCCTTGATTTCAATCTGCTTTTAATTGACTTATGAGCAGAAGTGAACTGATAGAGCAATCAACTGATTTTTATCATGTAGTCAAAATTGTAAATAAGTGTCATTTGACAATTCTAAGCAGGTGTATTTCTGTATTCAATGAAGCTTTAGTTCAGAGCAATAAACTGAAAGTGGTAGTAAGAATAGAGAATTCAGTACAGTACACACAAAGTATACATTGGCTGTTGCAAGAATTTAGTGCTATATGAAAATTTACACTTTGGTGTAGTGAAAGAGGACTGTGATGGCTGTTGACTCTATATAGCATTTTTCCAGGAAGGCTTGATTATTGGTGATTTCTCTCAGGTTGTGGGTGACCTCCAGGCCCAGGCACTGTGCTCTTGGACGGCAAAGAAGGACAGTCACCTGAATTTCTCCAAGGACGATGTCATCACCGTATTGGAGCAGCAGGAGAATTGGTGGCAGGGGGAGCCCAGTGGGGCCCGGGGCTGGCTTCCTAGGACCTACGTCACCCTGCTCACTGAAGCAGAAGCCAGCCCAGAGTAAACTTTGCCTTTTGTCTGGAGAGATTTAGCAATAAGGCTATTACCTCAATTACCTCAAAGCTATGCTAGCTCTGAGAACCGTGCTGAGGCATTCACACATGATTGTAATCAAACCACTAAACCATTTATTGTCATCCATCCCTTTTGGGGTAAATGCCCAAAGAAGAATGCATGTAAACTGAGAAGAGAACTGATTTATTGACACTGTACTGTGGCAAAGAATAGCTGACAGACTCGTAGGGCAAGTCCTTTGCATGTGGTGTGTCTTAATTAGGCACAAGAATGTTCTGCAGTTTTCTGCAGAGTGTTCTCTGATCAGCAGTTGGGTTTAATATCTAACTTTTGTTTTGCTTTGATAGTAGTTCAATGCACACATCAACAGATGGAGGGGAAATGACAGAGACATCTCAGCTAGAAGGTAGGAGCTACTGTTATCATATAAAAAATCTTTACATTTATAGAGGATGTATGTTCTAATTTTGGGGTTTGCATTACTGGTGGGTGGATGCATAGAGAGATTATCTGCATTGGATGCTAAGGTGCTGTGTTTTGTATTCAGGATTTGAGTGTTAAGTGATTGTTTTGGATGCCAAGTAGATGGGGATGTATTATTTAAATACATTTTGTTCATTATGTTTTAACTGCATAGTAAATACACTGCTCAAAAAAATTAAAGGAACACTTTTTAGTCAGAGTATAGCATTAAGTCAGTAAAGTATCTGGGATACTGATCTGGTCAGTTAAGTAGCAGAGGGGGTTGTTAATCAGTTTCAACTGCTTTGGTGTTAATGAA
>JABFEA020000029.1:9008008-9020464 GCA_019775915.2 Cyphomyrus plagiostoma
TTTGATTTTCGGGGTGTCTTTGAATTCAGCCCTCTGTAGGTTGATAATTTTCATTTCCATCAAACGATGTGGCATCCATTCATTCCTAACACATTACCCAGTTCATATTAGTATAGATATGCAGCATGATTTTTTCCCCATTGAGATCTGATGTTTTCAAAGCGTTCCTTTAATTTTTTTGAGCAGTGTATATATTTTATATTTGTCTCAAAACATGGATGCACTTCATCTCACATTACTTGACGAATGAACTTTCTAGTGTCTTTCAATTACAATCAGGTGACTAACCGACGCATTTCGTCCAATCAGAGTATGTAGCTCTATACACTTACGAGAGCCCAGAACCGGGAGACTTGGCATTCAACCAGGGGGACAGCATCCTTGTTACGGAACGCGGTGGAGAATGGTGGAGGGGCTGCATTGGGGACAGGACTGGCGTCTTCCCCTCCACCTACGTCAAACCAAGAGAGCCTGACGTAAATGGAAAAATTATTTGTATATATGTTCAACGTTTGTATGGTGTTTGACTTTCCATGGGTTTTTTGCTATATTATCTTGAATTGTTGCATATCTCTGCATATTTTGCTGTATCTTACTTATATTAGTTATGGGGTGGCGCACTGGTTAGCACTGTTGCCTCACACGTCTGGGACCCAGGTTCGAGTCTCCACCAGGGTTCCCTGTGTGTGGAGTTTGAGTTTTCTCCTTGTTGTCATGGGGTTTCCTCCGGGTACTCTGCTTTCTCTCCACACTCTAAAAACATGCAGCGGTTAATTGAAGTCGCCAAATTGGCCATAGATGTGAGTATGCCCTGTGATGAGTTAGCACCCCATCTTGGGTAATACCCTTCTTTGTGCCCATAGCCTCTGGGATAGGCTCAGATCCCCCACAACCCTAAATAGCATAAGTGGATACAGAAAAGGGATGGATTGATACTTTTATATTTTCACATTTTGCTTACTATTGTATGGCGCAGATGTTATAAGAAAAGCTGATGCTAAAACAAATAACATCGACGCCTCTGTCTTTCCAGATCTCCAGTAATAATGGCAGACCTGGTGCCTCCGGCAAGAAACCAGGTACGGCTGTGTACATATTTCAGGCAGTTGTACAAATGGCATGCTTGGTAGTTATGCAGAATACGCAGGGCAGTTCAAGTAAGGAGGAAAAAAGCTGGTGTTTTATCAGTGTAATCATCAGCAGAATATGCCTGGTGTATGACTGCCTTGTCTAGCTGCCAGATGAACGCGTCTTGCAGGCTTTGTCTTGCTCTGTGCTTTCCAGAGGTGGCCCAGGTGTCCAGTGCATACACGGCCACTGGAGCAGAGCAGCTGAGCCTGTCGCCCGGCCAGCTCATTCTGGTGCTCACCAAAAACCCCACAGGATGGTGGCTTGGCGAGCTGCAGGTGAGTCGTGCCGGATAGCAGCAAAGCCTCAGGACTCTCTTTGGTCAGGTCTCATAGGTTATTGTTAATTCCAGAATTGGAGGTTGTTTTGTCATTGATTAAGAGTGACTTCCAAAGCCAGTACGATACAAATATGATCTAATGGGTATGTAAAAAATGTAAGCAATATACAAAAGAAATAACTATATATATTTAGGTAAACAAACTATAAAAGAGAAATTATAAAGAGACACTATGTACCAATAACATAAAGTACAGGAGTGACAAGTGTTTTTAGGAGGTTATTGCATGTACTTGTAAATTTCACTATGACAATGAATCAATGTAACATGCTCAAAAAATGTGTTTTGGATGTTTTTGTACTTAACACTTTTTCTGTCATTTCTTCCGTCTAGGCGAGAGGTAAAAAGCGCCAGAAGGGCTGGTTCCCTGCCTCCCATGTTAAACTGCTTGGTCCCAGTAGTGGGACGTCCACTCCGGCTCCTCTCCCAAGTAAGAGCGCTTCTACTGTAAGCCTACAGCAGCCTTGTAATCTGTTAGCCCCTCTCACCTTCTGGGCTTCTTGTGTCCACCAGTCTGCCAGGTCATTTCGTTGTATGACTACACGGCCGTCAATGAGGACGAGATGAGCTTCTCCAAGGGTCAGCCAATCAATGTCCTGGAAAAGATGAGCCCAGATTGGTGGAAAGGCGAAATCAATGGAGTTACAGGGCTCATCCCCACCAACTACATCAAAATGAGTACTAATGAGTCTGACACCAATCAGCAATGTAAGTACCAGCTTAAAACTGGTAAAAAAAAAAAAAAAAAAAAATGCTTATCAGCCAGGTTGTTTGAATCAATATAGAAGGGGGAAGACTGCCTATATTAATGCAGAGCTGGCTCTTACATTAGCATGTTAATAGATGTATATTTCAATACCTAAGTCACTAAGAAACCTTCTAATGGAAGACTATATGACCAGGGTATTTTTCTTTTTATTGTAGTGAGCTTGTCAAATATTTGAATTATAGATGAAGGTTTTCTTGGAAATGAGCAAAGTCCTGTGTCTGACAGCAGAGTGGCGTGCGTTAGAACATAAGAAATTTACAAACGAGAGGGGGCCATTCGTCCCATCAAGCTCGTATTACTGCATTTACTGCTCACTGTTTCCTTGACTAATCAAGGGATTCATTTGTCACCATCTGTTCTTAGATGCAGATCTTTCTACTCAGGGATGATGTTGTGTTAAGGGTTAGTGCTTTAATACAGGGGAATAATATATTTGTACCTCCAGACCTTTAGCTGATTTTAAGTCTGTTAAGAATGTAAAATACCAGAAGCCAAATCTTGACACATAGCACCATAACGACATGCAAGCTGGGTCTCTAACATTAGTTCAGATTAATTTTTATGTATACGCATATGTATGCATAATAATTAATTTGAATTAGGCGTTAATATTAAACCATCCATTATGGAAAGTGTTAGACCACCTGCTCTGGAAATAAGGTCAATGCAGATTCTCTGCTTTTAGATTTTAAATGGAAAATTTAGGTTTTAGTATTTAACATTTGCCAAAAGGTGTACCAATAAAAGCCACGTATTGCATTCACTATCTAGGAATTCCAGCAGTTGTTTAGTATGTTTAAAAGGTATGACACTGTTTTGGTCCAGTTTTGTAAGCAATATAGTTTCTGCCTGTCTGACAGAATAGTGTCAAATAAGTTGTATCACACTTGTGTATGTCTTTGTGTGTGAGAGAGGAAGTGTGTGCGATTCAAATGTAAAGATTTATTATAAAATACTAGATAGTTTGGAAGTGTGCTTTGTCTTTAATGGTGCATAAATTAGTTTTAAAAGCTTTTTTGACTAGAATGTATTAAATTTGAGCATGTACATTTTGAAGTTTCTGGGTACAGAAAGGAATCTTACTCTGTATGTTTAACCATACCAATAAACCAGATAATTCCTGATTTTACTTTGAAACTAATATTAAGAACTAAAAGTATTCCCACATGGCTTCTGTGAAGACTATAGCACTTAATCTTTAGTGTTATAGTTAAGTTCACAGTCAACTTAATTTCTTCCATCTCTCTCCATTCATCATCCATCTTTCTTGTTATTTTCTGTCATTTTTCCCCCTGTTGTTTTGCTCTCCTCCTTTCCCTTCCATCTCTGTTTCTCTATAGGATGATAGGGTTTCCTCCTCTTCTCCTTCGCACCTATCAGAGACCCGGTTTTACGTAGGCTCTGGGACAACGACGGCGACCCACCTCACCCATTGGATAGGGCCTTCTCAGCTCAGTGATTTTTAATATATATTTTTTTTACCCATAAGCCCCTTTTTGGCCTCTCTTGATTGGCTATGCCAGCTATGCTAAACCTTCGTCCTCTGCACTGAATTCCTTACTCTCCTGAGAAATTAGCAGGAAGCTAGTTTGAAAACATCTGAGACTTGGGTCCTGTTAACATGTTTGTTTGTGCCGCTGATCTAGTTATTTGTGGACTGTTATTTTAGCAGAGGTTTAGTGGGTCTCTCTGTGGCTTTTTATTCTGTGAGTATCCTGTCTGCTTTTGGTTTATTATTCCTGAGATGGATGGAATGTTGATGGACGTTTTTCGTCCTATTGATTTTGCCCAATGTGGGTCTTCCGTCATACAAAAACTCATTCTCTTTATACAGTTTGAGCTGAAATGCTTTTTAAAAGATGTCACCCCTTTTGGATACTGTGTGTGTGGGGAGGGTCTAGAATTTTGAAAATGGCCTTTTGTTTTGTTCTGAGTTCTAGTGTTTTTCTCTTATAATAATTTCTCTGTATGAATAAAAGTGTCACATCTCATTGTTGCTTTAACCTGATCATGTCTGGCTGTTACTGCCAACAGTGCAAGATTTTAATTTAGCCCCATTGTTGTTAACAGTGTTTATGAGTGTTTATAATTGCTAACTTTGCAAATGACTGCCAAATCGATTAATAGCCTTCATGCTGCAATGTAATTAATAAGACTTTTTAATCTTTTGCCCCAATTGAATTTTCAGAATTAACAATGCTGAAACTATTACTCGAAGAGCATCCATCTAATATTTAAATGTAATTTGGTCATGATTTGTTCAGGAGATTATGCCTTGGTATTCTTTACATTGCAGAAAATAAGATTCTGCAAACTATATTACATTGTGGCACGATCACTACATTTTACCTTGGAAAATTGAAAACAAATACAAACGACTGAAACAAACCCAAGGAAGCACAAATGTAGGCAAACTAACAGTCTTTGACATTTTTGTTATCTAGAATATATATAATACCTTTTCATGTTTTATGTCATGCGAACTACGTTTGGATTTTACAATCATTCTGAGCTTGTTGCTTAAGTGTCAGATATGGAATAACTACAATTTTTTTGCCATATTTTTATGAAATGTTCATTTCTGGACATTGAAATAAACCTCTTCTGTTAACCAGTCAAGTCAAGCTAATTATCTGTGCAGGCCAACTACTAACTGCATGGTTATGTTTAATATAGCACCATGTGACACAATTATGCGTAACATTTTTAACAAAATAATGATTGCAGTGTTTTTAAAGAGCATACAGATGGTAGTATTTGTACAGAGATGCTACTGTATTCAAGGCTGTTAACTTCATTGGAATGCTGTGACTGATTTTGCATTTTATTGGGCCCTTTTGAAATTGGTGTCGGGTTGTTCTAACACATTCGGTATTATCTTGTTTTTTTTTTCTTTTCTTTAAAACTGTGCTTTAGATTGTGACTTACCCTTAGGTTTATACACAACTCATGTATACATATAAATATGTATATAAAATAAAACTTAATTTCATTATTTTGCTTTATGTGGTTCAATTTTTGCTGCACAGACACTGTGAGCTTGTTTTCATGAGGCTGTCCTGGAATGCTGATAGGAGTTTCATTTAACGTGAGCAGAATTTGAGTTTTATTCCAGTAACGGTGGATCAGAAGACCGCGGAAACACCCGTGATCTGCCTTTTCCTTTTTTAAAAGGGGAAAAGGTCTTGGAAATATGGTATACGAATAATTCCATTGTTCTAATCATATGATTCTGCACAGTTCAGCTTGTTATTTTAGGATGTGAAGACACTTCATGTTTTTAACACTTCCTGCATGGCCTTGTAATCCTGTAACTCTGTAGGGGGGGGGGGGGTATTTTGATGTGGTATGACTATTTTTTTTTGGGCCCCACAAGGGGGAACTCAGTTTTATAAAAATCTGTTTCTGCAATCAAACTATAAAAGTCTTGTGTTTTGTTTGTTTACTCATGCATAACATTAGGGCTGGGTTGGATTATGTTTATATTGCATTGTGGGGACCAAATGTTCTCCTCAATGTAATATGAACCTGTTATTTTGATATTGTAGGGACCATTCTTCAGGTTACCACAAAGATTTGTGAATGCAGTCAAAAAGCCAAAAATACCAGAACTCATATTTTGTTTGGTTACTTATGGTTACGGTTAGGCCTGGGTGTAGGGGTTAAGGTCGTCATGTTGTTATTATAGTTTTCCCCCATGTAAATGAATGGAGAGCCCCCACAAAGATATAATTGCAAACCTGTGTGTGTGTGCGTGTGTGTGTGTATTACAAGCTTATTTTAAAGACCTCAGTGGGAGCTCATCTCATGGCCACATTTGCGGTTTCGTCACCAGGTGAGGCTGAATGCTATAATGTTTATGGCTGCTGGTCCTGCAGGGAGGTCTTTGGCATTTCAAGGCAGAGAAAATGTACAGTTCCTACGAGAAGCTTGATTCTGGGCCAGAAATGTTTGACGGCGATGCTCCATCCTTGTCCCGTAGGGAATGGGGACCCGATGAGGCTGGAGAGCATGAGCCCGCTGGAGAGGAAGCGACAAGGCTACATCCAGGAGCTCATCGAGACAGAGGAGCGCTATGTAGAAGACCTCCAGCTGGCCCTACAGGTGTTGTAACACTGCTTTAGCTCAGTGTGTTCCAGTCCGCTCCTTGGGGACCCTCAGACAGTCCATGTTTTTGCTCTCTCTGAGCTCCCTACTCCGTTTTTGCCCCCTCCCAGAAATAATGTGGATTGTCTAGCAGGAAGCTTAGAAGGAGCAAAAACATGGATTGACTATGGGTCCCTGAGGACCAGGTTGGGAAATGTTGGTTTAGCTGAGTGAAATGAACACGGATTTATTGCAAGCCGCTCAGCCACAGAACATGCCAGATTTCTCACTTTCGGGTAACAGATGCCGTGCAAAAAAAAGAAATGTGTTTAGTGTCATTTTTTTATGATCTTTTATAATTGCTGATGTGAAGTTTTTGAATTTCTTGTGATTTTATGTAAATTAGCTATCTTGCGTATACGCAAATAACAGTATCTTTGCAGGCTTCTATTTGTGGATCGCTTTTGTGTATCGTTTTATTGTTGTCATTTCAGGTTTTTCACAAGCCCATGTCTGAATCTGGCCGCCTGACAGACACAGAGATGAACATGATCTTTGTCAACTGGAATGAGCTCATTGCCTCCAATACTGCACTTCTCAAGTAAATGCTCCTCTGTTGCCTCAGCTGTAACAGCTAAAGCAGTCTCAGTTATTTGTAGAAAGTTTCTTTTGAAATGGGTTCATTTATTTTCATCCATGCTTCCATTTTCTGTACTCGCCTGTCCAATTTGGGGTCGGGAGGGATCATTTATTTTCATTACTTAAGAATTTCAATGGACATTTAATAACTGCAAGTGTACACAAAGTGTATCACTGTATACAAATGGCTGCCATTATTTTAATGAAAGAACAATATTAATGCTTTCAGTTAAATGATAAATTAATATGTTGCAAAACAGAGCAGAATGATTTAATAACCAACTGCACACTGTAGTGTGTTTACAACTGCAAAATAAATACTGAAGATATGCAGTGAACAGGGACTTTTCCTGGTGTGATGATGGGGAAGAAAAAAGCAGCTTTCAGAAGCTTGCTGGAACATAGTCTGCATGTCGCCTGCTGAGACAGAAACGCTGGCATCGAGCAGCATGGGGGTAGATAAGGTTGGGTTGGGGAGGTGGGGCCTTGTGCGAGCTCAGCGCTTCGTGTGTCTCTGTCAGGGCCCTGCAGGCACGGAAGTCCACCACCGGAGAAGAGGCACCTGTGCAGATGATCGGCGACGTCCTGGCTTCCCACCTGTCCTCCATGCAGGCGTACATACTGTTCTGCAGCTGTCAGCTTAATGCAGCCGCCTTGTTGCAGCACAAGACTGACCAGGAACCCGACTTCAAGAGCTTCCTAAAGGTAGAGAGGAGTGCAGTGCTAAGCTAATGAGCTAGAAATGGGGGTGCATATTAGGGCAAATGGCAGATGTATTTATTATTTTGCCTTATTTAGGAGGTGCTTTTATCTAAAATGATGTACAGTTGAAAAAGCAGGGTAAGCTCGTCACTAGGACAATTGGGAATTAAGGGCCCAACAGTGAAATGACTCTGCTGACCATGGGATTTGAACTGGTGACCTTCTGAATGGACAATATTTGTGAGTCATACCTTACTGAGCCACATCCCATCCCAAAATGAATGAACCATATCTTTTGTGGGATGGTTATATATTTAGAAGGAAACATGTTCTGAAGCTCTTCTGTATGTTAATGGATGTTTGCATCTGTTCTCCAACAGAATCTTTTGTAAAAGATTAATTCCCAGCTGTCTGTCATGCAGAAAATTGCCACTGATTATCGGTGCAAAGGCATGCCACTGTCTAGCTTCCTGCTGAAACCTATGCAGAGGATTACTCGCTATCCTCTCATCATCAAGAATGTGAGTCTCCTCCTCTATCACTCTGACTCTATTGAAAGTCTGCTTTTGAGGTTTTTTTTTAATGTAGTAAATGTACCTGCTGACAGTCCCTTGGCTGCTTGACAGGTCCTGGAAAGCACGCCTGAGACTCACATGGACCACAGCCATCTGCATGAGGCCCTGGAGAAAGCAGAGGAACTCTGCTTGCAGGTCAATGAGGGGGTACGGGAGAAGGAGAATTCGGACCGATTGGAGTGGATCCAGGCCCATGTGCAGCGTGAAGGTGTCATTGAGGTGACAGTGCTTTCTGTACTTGGATATCCAAATTTTGATTGGAGGAGTTCACCAAAGTTCAGCTTAAATAATTTTTTGATCTGTGATTGTGGCACAGGTGCTATGGTTACCAGTAACCTTGGGTATAAAATCCCAGAAAATCCTTATATTAACATGCACAGTCATTTGCTCAAATACCATAATAAAACCTTCACCCACAGAATTTGACCTTCAACTCCCTGACGAATTGCATGGGTCCTCGTAAACTTCTGCACAGCGGGAAGTTGTGCAAGACCAAGAGCAACAAGGAGCTGCATGTGTTCCTCTTCAATGACTTCCTTCTGTTTACCCAACTCGTCAAGCAGTTTTCTTCATCTGGGGGGGAGAGACTGTTCAGCTCCAAGTCTAATGCACAGTTCAAGATATACAAGACGGTGAATGACTCTTCTCCCTCATCCTAATACTGCTTCTCTAACATACTTCATGTAATGCATGTAGCAGTTGACTTCAGCCACTGTTGCGAGTTCATCAATGGCCCGTGTCTCTCTACTCTCATTGTCTTCTCGTCTGTCCCAAACCCAGCCAGTGTTTCTGAACGAGGTCCTGGTGAAACTTCCCTCTGATCCTTCCAGCGATGACCCAATCTTCCACATCTCACACATCGAACGAATCTATTCCTTCAAGACTGAGAACGTCAATGAAAGGTGTGAGAAGTCAGAGTGGCAGATCGAGATCTAATGGGATTTTCTTTTTGTAACCAGTGGGTCGACATTCAACTAAATATCACATAGGAAGTATCACTTGTTACTAAATTCCCAAAATAGGTTTTCAGAGCATTTCAAGTTCATCTTTTCCTTGCTGTTGTCAGGACATCCTGGGTGCAGAAGATTAAAGCTGCATCAGATAATTTCCTTGACATGGAAAAGAAAAGGCGAGAAAAGGCCTATCAAGGTGAGGTTTTCATTTTTTTTTTTCCTTTGTTCTGTGCCAGCTGTTAAGATATCAGAATTTAAAGCAAAACTCATATGTTAAATTCAGGTTACGCCATGCAGCTGTTTTTGGTTTGCCATACAAATAAACAAATTATACTCTTTTCAAACTTTCAGACAAGATATACTCATAATAGTGAAGTTTCACTGCATGATGACCTTCATCTCAGGCCTATGAGGTTTAGCTACTTCAGTCACGTATCTAAAGAAAAATCTCGTCCATTTGGATTGTTTTGTATCCTCTGGCAGTTTCTGCTGGCTGATATGTGTGATTAGACCCTAGAGCTCATTGCCTGTTAATCTCATCACCTGCGTATACATTTGCCTGCCAGCACAGTAACAGCTCTTGTCTTTGTTCCTGTGCTTATCTGGTCATTTACCTGAATAATTCCTCCCATGTTAATATATACCTTCTCTTACTGCTATATGAGCCCCAGGCAGCAACAAATGGCCCAGATTCTGAGGCCTTGGAAACGAAAGTGGGGCATTACTCTGGGGTGGACCTTGCATTTCTTTATTGTATATAGCACCTTTCCATGCTCATATATCACAGCAATTTACTGGGGGGACTTCAGTAACCCACAGATAAGCAGAGTTGATAGCTGAGGTTAATCCAGGACAGGGTGGGGTTACCTGGAATGAAACGGAAGAATTTTTGCAGTGTTTTGTTGAAGAACTGAAATGTAATTATGTCATTGACAAATAACTCTCTTCTCTGGGTTTTTTATGTTTTAGGAAATATGGAGTATTTTTGGCCCACTGTCCTAGTATTGCTTAGCTAAATGTGGATCCTTGCATTACAACTTAACTGTGGGCCTCGTTAGCCCCAAGTATTTTAAGAGAAGCCCAGAGTATTTTAAGCCTAGCCATGATTACTTTATACTGTACTTAGCCCTGAGTATTTTATCCCTGATGCCAATCTTCTAAACTTGATTAAGCCCCCAGCTTTTATCAATAGCTAGAGACTCCCCTGAACATAGACCATTGTCTTTGTTTTTACTTCAGCGGTTCTTTTGGTTCTTGGTTCTTATTTCTTTATTCTTCACATTTGAAGCGCGCTCTGTAAAGACCAGTGGTATTGGACGTCTGCTGGTGACGGTGCAGGAGGCCGTAGAGCTAAAGTCGTCAAAGAGCAGCGGTGGGGCCTAACAGCATTTTAATTGAATTATGAATTTCATCAGCATGATGAAGTCCGGAAGCAGAAATTCTGTAAATGGTTTTATGTCTTCTGCTTTCTTGCAGGAAAATGTAACCCATACTGTGAGGTATCGGTGGGAGTGCAGAGCTATACCTCTCGTACCCTGACAGACACACTCAATCCAAAATGGAATTTCAATTGCCAGTTCTTCATCAGAGACCTGTATCAGGATGTCCTGTGTATTACAATCTTTGAAAAGAACCAGTTTTCCCCTGATGGTCAGTGCAATTTCAGTGCATACGCCACTACCTG
This sequence comes from Cyphomyrus plagiostoma, assembly GCA_019775915.2. Classification (NCBI taxonomy): domain Eukaryota; kingdom Metazoa; phylum Chordata; class Actinopteri; order Osteoglossiformes; family Mormyridae; genus Cyphomyrus; species Cyphomyrus plagiostoma. Next base: position 9,018,885 of record JABFEA020000029.1, read on the forward strand.
CACACTTTATGAAACCGTATCTTCAGTGTTCACATTATCTTCTGTACATTAAGTTTTTTTCAGGATGCAATGGAAATTTGTCTGAACTTCCCTCCACAGATTTCTTGGGTCGTGCAGAGCTTCCTGTGGCAACAATCAAGAAGGAGTTTGAGAACAAGGGCCCATCAAACCGCCGGCTGCTGCTACACGAGGTGCCAACTGGGGAAGTTCTGATCCGGCTGGACCTGCAGCTCTTTGATCAGAAGACGTGATGTTTGAGCAGAAAACAATATGTGTCCAGAATCTACCATTGTTCCGAAACAGAAACCTATATTTCCTGATCATTGGTTTTTGACCATCACACTAATGTGAATTAAGTAAAATATTAGTGCACTTTTTGCCAAATCTATTTGAAGGCCTCAAAAATTATTGTATATTAATTAATATGAGGTAAACAAAGGTACTTGTATGAAGGAAAGTATTATAAAAGTGCACGTTTTGGAATTTGCATGTTTCCGCCTGACATAAGAGAATCTCAGGATTTTGATTTACTTTTGCTGTTCAATCCCAGTATTTTTTTTACCACATTCCCATAATTTTGTGTTGCACCGATACTCCTAAAGGGAATTAAATGCAACTATGAAATGCCTTATATTGTCTTTTTTCCCCACTATTTGTCTTAAAATGTGTGAATGTGTTCTGTAAATTCACGTAGAACATCGTTCATTTGCTTTCCTGTAATAACTAGACTAATTGTCAATGGGCTTTTCTGGAACAGATTGTGAATGAGTGCATTTAATTCTTCATGCCTTTTGTCTATTCTAAGTGCATGATAATCATTGAAGGTAAGGCTAAATCATTCAGGTATGTAACTGCACGCTTGGAAATTTAATATTTATATTAATTTATGCAAATGACTGTGACCATTCATAGGTCGCGGTAATGTTTTAACTTAGAATCATGGTTTTATGTGGCGCGAAACTTTGAGCTGCTTGTCTATCTTTAACGAGAGGTTTACTCATTTCACATGCCAGATGTATTGGAAAGAAGTAGATTGGTTATTTTGTGCCAAGTAGCATCATCTGTTTTTAACATTTCATTAAAATGATCATCGGTGTGATGTAATTTAGTGATGGGAGTAATGATTGGTGGGAAGAATGTACATTGTCTGTCACTGACTGGTTTCCAAGCTTCTAAACCAGGCAGTAACTGGCAATAATTGGTAAATCCTACACACCATTATTCTACTGTGATTTCCATTTGTAGTGTTATTTTTTGTCTCTGTGGGGGAGGGGGGGGTAAGGTTTTTATAATTACTTTGAAATAATACTGCATTTTAAATTGTCTAACATGCATCTGATTCATGAAGGGCCATGTATGATGTTAGGATAAATCTGGTATCTAATATGGATTGTATGATTGATTAAACATTGTGCCTTGATTCAGATTCAGAATACTTTATTGATCCCTGAGGAAATTGTGGTTACAGTTTCTTCCGGACAGTAAGAAAATAATTAACAAGTTAAAATACCAATTACAAATAATACAAATACCAAAATTTCAAAGGGCTGTAATACGAGGAACTCAATGCACAAACAATA
>JABFEA020000029.1:9026303-9047402 GCA_019775915.2 Cyphomyrus plagiostoma
TTTTCCCCTCTCGTTTTTGCTCTTTTCGTCTGTTGAGCTAGTGCTAGAGAGAGAGAGAGAGAGAGAGAGAGAGAGAGAGAGAGAGAGAGAGAGAGAGAGAGAGAGAGAGAGGACAGATGGAGGTAAATGGAAAAACATGGTCTAAAGGCAGCTTGAAATCAACCCTGAAAAGATCAAGTGAGGACACACGGCTGGCTATCAGAGAGAAGCTTTCGGTAATTTAAATCTCAGGTGCCGACATTAAAAACCCACCAAAACTGACAAAATGTTGCCTTCGGGGGGCTCCTTTATACTCACGATGAAATATTTGTCTTGGCATGTTCTTGAATCAGTTCTCCTTTTGGGTTGACTGTAAATATTCTATTTAAAGGAACTCCAACTTCCTTATATGCATACACATCCTACAAGGCAGTCAAAGGTCGAATTACATCTCAACAAATAAGACTGATTGAATATCACACTTTTTGTAATAATCTCACATAATTTAGAATTTACAGTTTTACAGTTTTAGAATTTATAAGTTTTACTTTCTTGATCATGTCATATCAAAGCACTGTACATATAGAAAACAGTACTAAAAAGGGAAGCTATTCTATATATAATTCAGTTGTAAGCTGTGTGCCTGACATTTTACAGTCTAACTTTATAGCAAATCAGAAACCAACAAATTAAGCAATAAGATTTATTTCAATTAATTCACATACTAATCCAACAAAGCAAAGGGTTTCTGTGCATGTTTTTACTCCTCTAAAACATTCAAAAGAAATAATCTTGATTACATAGTAGAAATTTAATTAGAAACTTGAAAATTGAATCCATCATAATTTTAATGCCACAGTGTAACAAGATCATAAATGATTGACTGACTGAAGACCATTGCGGAAAGTGGTCAAAACGTTTTCAAACCAGACATATGAAAACATCTCAGTATAGATCACAGTTTGATTACTGGACAGTAACACAATCATGCTGAATTATGTCCCTTCCCATAACACTGTGGTCTATTGTCGTCATGATGCAATCCACTTACCGTAGCTCTGTTTCCAAACGCTGCATAGAAGGGCTCAGTGTTTGGATGGAACAGGTTCTTAATATCGGTCAGACATTCAATTTTGAATTTCTCTGGTTTCTTTTCAATGACTTCCCTGAAGAGAGACGGAATAAAATTCGACCTTTTAACCATGAAAATGTGGAAATTCCAAGGATATAGCAGTTTGATGAGTCGGGGAAACTTGCCTGTGTAAGGCGGAGAAGAGACTGCTAGGACTGAGCAGGACGGGACCTTGGGGGAGCATGGTGCCCCTCTCCTTCACCCAGTGCAGGTACCCTCGAGTCATGTCTGCCATACCAATGGCCCGGGCAGAGCAGTACACAAACTTATATCCGTTTCTATAGGAATACAGAGACCGTGATCAAAGATGAAAACACCCTGGTAAATAACAGTTTGATTCATCTAGATGTGGACTACAAAGATTTGAGCTACGAGAAGAGGTGAGCTAGATGATTATGAATTCCAAGCTTTAGCTGAGGTTTAAGTAGACAAGTTTTCCCCCATGGTGGGATGATCTGCCAAATCACGTCTCGTCATCACATTTCCACTCAAGACTCGGCTGTTCTACGAATTCCTCTACTAGCCTGATGCCTATTTACATTCCCTGAATGTTCTTAATGTCTGAATGTTCTTTACACAGCGTGTAGTTAGAGTATGGAATAGTCTTCCTGATATCGTAGTGCAAGCTGAATCCTTGGGTTCCTATAAATCAGAGCTCAATAAGATTTTAACAACTCTGAGCTATTAGTTAAGTTCTCCCCAAGAGAGCTTGATGGGCCGAATGGCCTCCTCTCGTTTGTATAGTTCTTATGTTCTGTGCATTTCTGTCCTTTAAATAGTCTTATTAGGTGCTTGCTTTGTTAGTAGTTGTTGTGTGGTATCTGATCCAAAACCACGTATTCTACATTTGCATTCAAAGGAAACAAAGCCAAGCTTCACTTTTGCCTAGTCATCTCCACGACAGCGTGACTGTCTGCAGTGCATTATTTGCCTAACTTGTAACTCGTTTTGGACAAAAATCTCTACTAAAAAAGTAAATGTAAACATAAATGTAATACAGTAGCGTTGTCAATGTCTAGTGTTGCTTGTTGGTGATTTTCAATCAAGTTATCTTGAGAAGCATGGAGTAAAAAATGCCTTGGAAATGCCAACCTGGATCATATCAATGCAGATTCCCAGAAGCTCTATCTGAAAGAGCAAAGAAGCCGGTGTTCTGTAATGATGTACAGCATGGAATGAAACGTCATACTCACAGGCTAACATTGTGGTATAGTTGAGCGATGCCCTGGTGTGTCCAGTCTTTACCCAATGTTGGAAGGATATGCCCAAGGGTATCAGACCTTCGGGAGATGTACCACATACATGAGTGAATGGTCGGTTCAGCGTTCAGCCAAACATCTTTGGCCCAAACGCAAAGAGATGCATTTGCATCCATTGCCATCACTGTACCTGGTGATGGTGCCGTCAATGTCAGAAACGATAATCTTATCATCCCATCTCCACAAGTAAATGGTGCCCTCACACCGACAAGTGCCCTGGTACTGTGTGGTGACACTGAAGACGACATCATTGGGTCCTTCCTTCAGGTGCAGACTCCTCTGGGAGACAGTGGGCAACGTTACTGTACTATTCTGGAATTGTTACATTTTCACAGGCATTGTAGCCACAACAAATCCACAGTGCCCTAGTGAGAATGTTATTGAGATAAAAACTAATATAAACAACGCCAATATGTATATTGTATCTAATTAAAATTACATTCTTTCCTTGTGTTATGGTAAATAACTTGGCTGGCATCTGCAAAGAATTAGGCACAGGTGCAACGATGGGACACAAACTGTAAGTGTAGTTCTCACCAGCTGCTCAGAGCTCAGACGAAGCGTCTTTTTGTAGCAAGTTCCCCCTGGAGGAAGTGAGGCCTCAGGCTGGATAGAACAAGGGTTGGATTTAGCTCCTTGGTGTTCCTCATCGCTGGAGGACGAATCGTCTTTATGCCTGAAGAAGTGCATGAAAAGCAAATATCAAATACTCATGTATATTTGTTCACGTGTAAGAAACAAACACACATTTATGGAAGTTACATTTATAATACGCCACTCTCAGGCAGAGTTCCAGGACAACTATGCGTACTTTGAAGTTTATTCACCCGATTTCCTTAATTGGTCCAATTTGTCATAATACCATTACAGCTACACAAGATAAAACCAATTCTTTACATTATGAACAGCAAGCGTAGGTTATAATTCAACCAAACTACTAAATTAAACAAACAGTTGTACCCCAGCCTTGTGCCCTATGCTGTCTGGGATAGGCTCCAGGTATGGTGAATTAATCAATGTCGGGGGGGTAGCATGAGCTACTTCAGATTTTACAAACTACATTAAAACTGAAATTGTCCTGTGCTTGGCTAAATTGTACTTTGACTGGTTTGTTTCCTTGATTGAAAGACTCATCCAGCTATTTCACATTAACATTAATGGCGCATGCATGATTATAGGAGACTGACCAATCAGCACACAGCAAGGACTTAGTGCTAAACTGAAACGGTAGTGTGCAAACCCTTTCCTAGCTCATATTGTCTCCCCGCCAACATCGATTAGATGGTCACCCTTGCTTTAGGCCTCCTACCCCCCCATGACCTTGATTAGGATAACTCACTGGAAGATAGATGGATGCATTATGACAGAATTTGTATAGCATTAGTGATTTGGAATGCTATATGTCAGGCCTTCGTTTCCACATGCCTGATGGTACCTGTGCATTGGGTCACTACTCCCAGGCTGCTCTCTGTCCTCACTGACATGCTCTGCAGTGGTTTCCTGTCAAAATAAAAAATGACGGTTTATCCAATGCATTCAGCTGACATGCTGGAGACTTAAAACGTTGAAAGTATAAAATGTGTAGATTTATTTAAACCCAATAGCTCTGCAATGCTTCCTTCTAAAAATATTCCTTGGGCACTTGTCCTGCTTCCTGGTGTATTAGCCCAGAGGAGTCAGACGGCCCCAGTGTGTTGTGTTCGGATTCTGAAGTGTGCTTTGCGTGTCCGCCGGACAGCTGGCCCCAGCGTACCGACTTCGAGCCGCTGCTCCTCCCGCGCCAAGAGAACCACCATCGGCCGCCTTTCCTTGGCATCTTCTCCTTCATGATGTTCTCCTCCGTGGCCTACAGCGAGTGGAACACAGGCCCTGACCAAAAAGGAAGCTCAACCAAAAAGGTGAAACTAAAAAAGTGGAAATTGAGAAGGGGCCAGAGCAAGCTAAGCGGGGCAAGTCGGGGGTTCGGACGTACAGTTCGGGAAGCCAATACACTGGGCATACAGTAGGACAGGAAATCCATTGCGGAACAGACAAAACCAAAACATGAATACTGAAGACATGGGAAAATAAAAGAGGAAGGAGGGTGATTGAAAACCAGAGGACAGAACAGAGGGGAAAAGACAAGTTTACAAAACAACATTCACAGAACTTTATTCACAAAAACATCACAATGCATTTCATTAACGCTGCGGTATAATTTGGGTCACGGCCAAGCTAAACTGTGCCAGGACTGGACATTTCAATGGTTCCTAAGGCTTCAAATAAAAAATTAACAGCTGCCCTTCCTCCTTCATGACAGTCATGCTATGCCCATCTCTGAGAAGCTCAGCCTGGATCTGAGGACACTGACCAGACACTAGTATGTAAAATACATAGAAATGTGGACAGAGATGGTTATAGTGAACTTATAAAACAAAATCATTTAACGGAATAGAGAGGTCCTTCTACAAATAAATGCTACTGCTCTTAAATAATGATAACGATAAAACAATAATAATGATATTGTCCTTAAAAGCTACTGTTATCACAGCCCCAGTGAAAGTAGTGGCAATGACAGAACTCAGAACTTGTCTCACTTCAATTGTATTTGTGTAGCGCTTTAAACAAGGACCATTATGACATCATAATTATTGACATATGATGATAAGTTCCAGGCCCAAAGTCCCCAGAGAGAAAGCTTGAAATAAGGAAGAATTCCATCAGGAAGGGGAAGAAACCTTGGGAGGAACCAGACTTGGGGGCAGCCCATCCTCATCTGAGCAACATCGAGCAGCACGAGAACATACAAGTACCTTAGGCAAGGGCTTCTGAAAGGCCTGCATAGCCAGCATCAGAGGAGCAGCAGTGGTCCAGTTGTAACACCTGCAAGGTGGAATGACAGGCCTGTTTAGCATCTGTACATTCAGGTACAGGGAATCTAAAACTAGGGCTACCGTACTGCTCACTTGGTTCCAATCTTCACCACCAAGTTGGGGTCGTCGATGAGTGCAGGATTTTCTGCAAACTGATGGTAAGACACTGCCTTTTCTTGAAACTGTTCTGTGATACCAAAAAAAAGGTTTCTCAGTAATTATGGACAATTCATTTGTTTCATAAAATTGTCAAATTGCCTCATTTGTAATACTAATACTGCTACTCTTCTTATCATGTACTTAATCTGTACTGTCATCATACAGTTTCCACTAGTGAAATAAGATCCCTTACAAATACAGTTAAAAAAAAAGCTTGATATAAATATGTAGGAACACTGATAATAAATTAGAATATTTCAAATGTAAAAATTAATATGATTTGCAGTTACAAACATGCATACAGCTTACATGTTTACCTTTGGTAATCTCAATGTTGTCAGTAAGTCCCCCACACAGGGAGATGGCGACAGAGGGCAGGTCGCCTATCTGTTCAGAGTAACTATCAACTCCACTGTCCATGCCAGAGCTGCTAACCGACTGTGGAGAATAGCTGGCACTCCTGGCTCCACACTCGGAGCCACTCCTGACAGCACCTCCCCCATCACTGCAGAAAAAGACACTGTTGATCTCCTGGCCAAGATTACGTTGCCTAGGCCACTGGAAATATACATTAGGTTAAAATATACTTACAGGATACACACAGACACACATTTCAAAATCAAAATCAACCTTTTTTTATTACTGTGCACAAGCACACCAAATTGACTACATCTTGTTGGTTGTGGGTTTGGTTATTATACATTTTAAAACATGTTCATATAGGTCTCCTTCCAAGGACATGCTCTTCAGCTGAATTAGTTTTTCATAATTTACTTACAGAGCCATGTAGCCAACTGCTATCCCATCCACAGGAATGTTTTACATACCTTCAGCTAATTACTGATTGAAATACGTAATGCGGTGTAATGTTCTGAAATTTACACAATACTGTATAAGACCTACTTTTTAGGAAAGTACAAAGCGGCCACTTCAGGTTCCAGTTCTGTGATGTCATCCAGGTAAACACCATCTGCCCCCAGATGTCGACTCCGCTTCTCTGATGCAACAACATACCCAAGTGATCGTGATAAATTTTATTTCACAATATTAGCTTTGGAATTCATCTGATGCCACGTGTAGATCATACCTTTCCTTTTCGAGGGTGAGTCGGTTTTGCTGACTGGCCAGGACACCTGACTGTCCCCGACCTCATCCAGCTCAGAGAGTGGGTGGGGGGCGGTGACTGTCCCCTCCCCTTCCTGCCCTACAGCTACGTGGCCACTAGCCTCAGGCATAGAGGGGAGGACTGGGGTGTCCCTAGGAGCACGTTCCCCGGAGATGGCCCGGAAGTGTGTGCTCTCAGACACTGGGACAGACACAGGGGGAGCCCGCCTTTGAACCTCCACCTCATCTGAGACCAAAGACAGCTGAGGACAAAAGCAAGACATTGAAGCTCATTCATACCACAACAGGCCATACCTAACATATAATCATTTTACTACTGCTGAACACTGCACTCTCTTTTTAGTGTATCTTTATTGTCTCTGTAGCTGTTCCTTTCTTATTACTATTGTTATTTATCTTATATATATTATTCATGGGTGGCATGGTGACACAGTGGTCAGCACTGTCGCCTCACACCTCTGAGACCTGTGTTTCGGTCTCCATCAGGGTTCCGTGTGTGTGGAGTTTGCATGTTCTCCCCGTGTCCTTGTGGGGTTTCCACCGGGTACTCCGGTTTCCCCCCTATAGTCCAAAAACATGCTGAAGCTAACTGGAATTACCAATTGCCAATAGGTATGTGTGTGTGTGTGTGTGTGTGTGTGTGTGAGGGGGTGTGCCCTGTGAGGGGTTGGTGCCCCATCCTGGATCGTTCCCTGCCTTGCGCCTATGGGCTCTGGACCCCCTGTGATAGATACTTTATTCTTATCTTCCTTGAGCACAATCCAGAGCAAGTAGAAAAGCATTTAACTACATGGCAGTAGTGTATGATTCTATGAAACCACTGCGAAATGATTTCCAAAGACCAACTACAGCGTGAAAAGTTCCTGGAAGCCCTGGACTGGCCCAATTTCAATTAATTCACATTACCTGTCCACTAAATTATGCAAAACTTCAATAAAGTTTAGCAATAAAGGACCTACACTTAGGAATTGGGAAAAAAAAAACTAATTTCATGGAAGAATCCTAATCCTATAAACAAAATAACATTCCTAAAACTCTTATGTAGCACTGAAAACACATAAGTAACATTCACCACAAGTTCAGGATGGTTCTGACCACTTGCTGGCTACCAGCAGTATAGCTGAGCAAATGTCATTACAATGGAATCTATTATGCTCATAGGGCATTCATCCGGACAGCAGGTATGTGACGATGAGTGCTATGGCGTCACTGTGTCAGTACCCTGGCAGCATGGGGTAGCTCTCCCCACGTCCATAACATCTCAGGGTTGTCCCGTTTGTCTTTGTCTGAGGGCTTGGTGACCAGCTCTGAGTCACTCTTGGCCGTGGAGGACCAGGAGTCGCTGAGGTTTTTGGAGAAAAAAGTGTTTAGTTCAAATCTTATTATTTACTCTACAGTTGTTGACCACTCAGTTGCATTACATACATTTATTTCTAATACCAATCTGGAGACAGCTACTTTTAATGCAATTGTTTCTATTTTAACCATGTTATTCACTGTATAGTAAAAGGCCTCACATACGTATCAAATATTGCAACATATTTTATATATTGCAAATTTTACACTCTTCAAAATAGCCCCCTTTGGCATCAAGGATAGCATTGCAGACTCTTGGCATTCTCTCAACCAGCTTGCAGATGTAGCCATCTGGAATGCTTCTCCAACAGTCCTTAAGGAGTTTCCACAAGTTCTGAGCACAAGTTGACTACCTTTCTCTTACTCTTTGATCCAACTCAACCCAAATTTTGGGAGCCAGGTCATCTGTCACAGCACTGCCTCTCTTTCTTTGTTTACAAAATAATACTTACTACATAACCACACGGTGTGATTATGGTCATTATCTTGCTGAAAAAATAAAAGATGTTCAATCGGCGTGTCCAGACCTTTGACTATATGTTTCATAGGCTATTCACAATGTTGGCTTGGAGACAGACTATTGGCTATCGAGTGATGAGTGAAGGAGTGAATGTCATACCTGTTTGGAGGCTGAAAGAGAGAAGACTGCGGAGGACATGATACAGACAGCCCCTCGCTGGTGGGAATAGGCAGAGCACACGTCTGATGTTTGTGCTCAACTGTCTTGCTGTGGGTGTTTCTTTTTTAAGAAACAGACAGAAGCAACATGTGAGAATTCTAGAATCTTCCACTATTATCAGTGACTAAATTCTAGGGATCTACTGAACCTACATTCCGAAATGATAATAACCAAAGAGCTTTTCAATAATGTATTTAATATATTCATGAAGCCAATGTAGTTTTAACATTATTTAAAATTTTGTGACCAATCTGGCAAATTGTCTTTGAGCTCAACTACATTCTCTTCAAAGATGAGTCCTTATTCTGTCCTAGTGTCTGAGACTCTAAATAAAGACTAAATTGCTAATATGGAAAAGTTCAAAGGTTATACACTCAAAGACTTTTTCCCCTGCTGTAAAGATCATCTTCCATCAAGTCCAGAAAAAAAGTATTTTGCGTGCAGTAGACAGGAAGCATTGTGCACCAAGTGACAGCTTCAGAGGAGCACAGCAAATATCAACTCTCATTTTCTCTATCACAAAAGATGCGGGTCTATGTCCCCCCACCCTCAACGCTACTTAAAAGAAATAAAAATCACAGCATGTGGTGGTTTAACATTATATTTTAGAATGTTTACACACACTCACTGATTCATTTTCATGGTCAAAATACTAATAAAAGTAAACCTGATTGGGAGCATAAAAACTACTAAAGACAGACCCATTACAAATATAACTGTCATCCTCATCCTGTCCACAGGGAACTATGACCATTTGCCCTATGCTGCTTGGGATTATTCCAGGACCTACTGTGACCCTAACTGGGGTAAGCAGTTACAAAATAACCAGCCATCCATCTTCAGATCATTTAACCATGGTTGCAAAGCTAGCCTGCACCCTATGCCTGGAACCTCAGGGCAAAAGGCAGGGGAACAGCCTGGATAGAATGCCAGTCCATCATAGGCTGACAGGCATTGTGGCCATTTTTACAGAACAACAACAGCAACAACAACAACAGTGATAAAATAACATTAAATAACAACTTTTTAAATTGAAAACCTACCCCTGCAGAAGAAAGGAGTCTCCCTCGGGGCATAAATACGCTGTGCTTTGTTTGAAAGTACTGATGGAAAGGTCTCCCAAAGGTCCCGGCTCTGTGTGAACATCATGCATCAAGGCCCTAAAGAGGCACAAACATACCACAAAAACTCTATTTATATGCTGCTGATACACTGTGTTACACTAAAGACAATTTCATGAAAACAGCAGCGGGAAAGTATGAGCTCTTCATTTAGCTAGGATCATGAAGATGGAAACTGACGAACTGACGAATTAGACACGATGCATGCAACTACCTCTTGGTTATCTTCCAGCTTAATAACCGTTAAGGTGATGTTGGCATTCGCTTTTCCAAAGAAAGTCTACACAAGATGGAACTTTTTGCAGACTTGGCTAAGTTATTATTAAGCATGTCAAGCTGACACAAACTGCTGAAGACCACAAAGACAACATTCCTCCACTTTTCATTCTTTCTCCAAGTCTGTAGCAGAGAATTATTACTGGGATAAAATGCATACACTGAAGTTAGCGTTTTGTATTTGTCTTTATACTTCATTTTGACAAATGAAAGGTTTGTGATAAGCTGACAGTCGCATGCTAGGTAAGGATGACAGCCAAGTCTTGCCATGGAACTTCTGTGATGCTGCCAATATTTCTTTGCTTTCTGGGAACACATCCTAGCACTTAATCCGAAGGGGAATAGTTGTTTATGCCAGCAGTATAGCTGAGCTAGTATTACATGGTAAGGACTGCCTTCTTGTCTACTACACTTAGAAAGCACAAGTAAATACGCTCCCAGGTCTCTTACTGTAGGAAAACCAAGCTTTTCTTCTTGACAGATATTATGCAAGAGTAGAGATGACTCACTGATCAATGCCTTATGTCTTCTCAAAAAGCTGGAGGAACTGTGAAGACACACATCCAAACAATCTTGGTCCATTTAAGTTAACTAAGATCAAGCTGAGTCGAAGAGGCATTCAGCTCACTCACAATGGACCCTACTGATGTTCGTTTGTGTGAATCGGTGCCTCGCTACTCCCCTTTCCCCACAGCTGCCAAAAACAAGCACAGTGTGGGAAGCTTAGCAGAATAGCACACATTCTGATAGGCTCTGCTACCTAGCCGAGAAAAAGTCCCAGCTTTCATGCTGGTATTCTGAGAATTCTGAAACGTTTACAAAACCAGAAGAAGCAATATTATTATTAAACCTTGTTTTCTCAGAGTAGCAGACACCTTTAGGCAAAAAGAAATGCTGCTAAACATGGTTCCAGTCTTCAAGACCTTAAGTTGTTGCCTCCAAGAGCTAAAGTTAGCCTCCAGTGTAAACAAATAAAATGGAAAATGCGGAAACACTAAAAAACATAAACGGCTACTGAAAATAGAGTAAGCCTCTACAGCAGAGAGGACTTAGGAATGCTGTTATTGTATTAGTGTTAAAATGGCACAGATTTCTCCCAGTTCTCCATACTCACCTGTCATTGTTCGGTTCCTTCTCCTCATCGGAGCTCAAATCGAGTGTAAACATGTCCTCATCCTCAGAGTATTTCCCATTGTCCCCCCGCTTCATGGTGTCTGCTTTGGTCTTCCTCCGTCTTCTCCTCCTCTTCTTCAGGGTCTCATTCTCCCCTGTCATCTGCGAGGGGCCCAGGCCGTGGACGGGGGACCCAGATTCGGAGTGGCGTGCCAGGGCCTTACCCCGCTGGGCCTCCATGAGAACCACACCGTCAGTGAGGATAGGGGACGTGGCCAGGTAGGAGGGCACCACCTCCTATGCCAAAACGGATTAAGCAAGAGAACAAAATACTCACAAACCACAGATGGTTTCGTTGCGGCAATACTACAGTATAATGTTTCTTTCAAGGCTCAAGGTTTTATTGTTGTTGTATTACACAAAATGTGATTACACTAGTGACTTTTATAGCAGATGCAATACAAATATGAAGCAAATAATCTATACAGTATATTACGCAGAGACAGGCTGCAGTATGTAACTTGACATAAAATGCAGGAGTGACAAGTGACCATTATCACAGATTATTGCACATAACTGGATATCGCGCAATAAACACTGATTTCTGTAAAACTGCGATGGTCCATTATTGTACTATTTATATAAAATGCATCTTCTTTGAGTCAGTTCTGACCCTCAAGGTAGCCAAGTGAGTCCTGTGTTTTCAAGCATAACCAGTGAACTGGGGAGGGAAGGGACATTTACAGACAAAATGTGGTTAGCAACATTTAGGCAGACTCACTTTTCTGAGAGGACTTACAAAATGGCAGGAAATCTCAATGTCATATAGGACACAAGACAAGCCTATTTTTGCACTAGTATTGATAATCTGCTGAGATTTGAAGCAAAACTGTTAAGCCTAGATGCACAGGTATTGCACTACTCTGGTGTGGCTGCTCCCAATAGGCTATCATCCCAAATAAAGAAGCTTCGCAGATTTCTGTGCATGTGGAAGGAATTATACTTACTAGAACTGAATATTGTTTGGATATACAAGCCTGTAAATCATTAAAGATGGAACAAAAAACTTTGCATTTAGTGGTAAGAGATATGCTAGAAACAATCGCACTACTTAACAATAATCTAAAATGGTGCCCAAGTCTGAATCTACTTCAGTTGTAACATAGATGTAATACATTTCAAATTAAAATTATAAGCTTCCTTATAAAAACAGTAACATAAAATTACAGTAGTTATACAGGAAGGCATTAATTTTATCCCTCTGTAACCCCCATATACTACACTATAGTTTTAAATATTTGAAGTATTTCAAGAGATCGCAGTTTCATTTTGAAATGCTGATAAATAAGACATTAGGAGAGAGAAGCAGAATAGGGGTCAGAATCTGGTATTTCAGATAAGCGGCACAGTAGAGAGACCAGGGTCCTGTCACATGGCACCAGGGCAGGCCGGGACCAATCTTTTGATAAAGGGAGAGGCTGGCTGCGTTCTCTGTAAGAGCCTCGGATCTGTGCCGCCCATCCTTAAATAGAGTGTTATTGACATGAAGGAGTGCAGTCTGGCCAGCATGTCTTAGAGCAGAGATCATTTGTTACATGTTAGCGTAGCGCTGGATGTCAACATAGCTACAGTAAGATGGCACAAGTGAGTAGCTATTGAATCATAAACTCTCGCTCACAGAGAATCTGAATAAAAGTGAGCAAGATATATTATTGTTGATAATTTTCCCAGAAGGAACATAAATTTAAATAAATTGAATAAAACCAAGCCAATAATTGAGTTATCAATCATGTCTAGACCTACCTCAACCGGTTTCCAGTAAATGCAACTCTTACTACTGCATACTGTTGTCTGGAAATTTCTGTCTCAGAACCACATGCCTTCACCTCTGTGGTCTTTCAAGTAAAAGTAGGAGGCCAGGGCACATACCTGGTCATTCTCCGCCTCCTTGACAAAGAAGGCCTCTCCATTCTCGCCCAGCTTCATGTGCAAATTCACAGGCTCCCCATTAATCTCGATGTCCACCTTTATTCCAGAAAAAAAAAAAAAAACAATCAGTGCATGCGATGATTGCCCAATTACCACTAAACAACTACTGAGGTCATGAGTAAGTTTCGGACCATGCGGAGAGTCTGTGGTAGTTCTGTGCTCTATAGAGTTCTCCATCTTTCCATCAGCTTCCATCTTCCCATGCATCTACAGGTTGCTCCTCACCACTTTTTCCCGTGACCTCAGCACCCCGATCTTCCCGAAGCGCACGTGGAACGGGGAGCACTGGAAGGATCCGTCAGCCCGCTGTACCACAATGACGTCGATGCATCCGGACAGGGTAGCCGGGTTAAGGCCGCGGTAGAGCTCCTTCACCTGCACGAACACCTGTCCGGCCAGCTGCCCCACGTAGTTCATGGTCTGTGTCTATGGCACAGCAGCGGGAAAGTATGAGCGCCTTCATTTAGCTAGGATCATGAAGATGGTAGTCAAGGGACCTGACGAGTCCGAAGGTTATCATGAAGTCTCAATCAAAAGTCTGGGCATACCTACTGAAAATTAATTAGGTTATGTATTAAATATTATCTTGTGGACAAGGAAATGGATGGGGCAACACTTTATTTGAAGGGGCACAAGTAACTCAGTAACAACTCAAGTACAAATCACAAATAATTATTGCAATTGCATAAAATACATGAATCTAACATGAGAAAAATTGGACATAATGAACACATCTCTTGGTCGTTACAATATTTGATATGTATTACTTCATTGCCTCGGGACCTTTTACTATAAGTTGAATAACATAGCTAAAACAGAGACAAGTACTTTAAAAGTAGACGTGTCCAGAGTTTTAACTGCCACTGCACATACTGGCATAGCATGTAAAAAAAGGATCAATAAAAACATAAGTATTTTTAACTACAAGTTACAAAAGATATTTTAAGATATGCCCTCAAGCCTGCATGGGTTATACAAAATCACCACAGGCTGTCATATGACTCATACACAAAATCTGATTGGAGATAGCAGATTATGCAGATCTCTGTAATTACATTACTTTTGTAACCTGCTGTCATAATTGCATGAAATTGTGTTTGCAACAAACACCCGGGCCTCTGCCGTCACTTCTGCCATCCGCTGGGACGGGACTGCTTATAATAAAGCCAGCCCCCCTATCTGCGAGTTCATCCTGCAAGGTCTGGCTTTCAGGCAAGTGCCTGAGAGAATCTTTCTTTTTTTTGTTCAATCACTGAGCTGAAAGGCAGAAAATTCAAAAGAGTATGAGGAAGTGACTCATCCTGGTGACCAAACAAGCAGTGGGTGGCTGTTTATACTACAAGCATACATATCATGCTGATGTCATTTCAGATCCGAGTGGTGGAATACCAGTTAATTAAAATAATGTATGAACCAAGTAATTACTATTAAAGCAGGGAATCTATAATAAGCACATGTTCTAATTATGTTATTTCGTTCACTGATTCTCATACATGCCTAAATATTATAACATAAAATTCAATGTGCGTTTTTTTCATAAATTTAAACCCAGCGTTGATTGGGACTTCTTATGTAAACATTGTATGAATCTGTAAAATGCTTCAGATGCTTCAGTGTCATAATAAAAGTAAGCTTAAGAACTGTTTTGCCAGTGGAAGTATTTTCTTATTTTTTTCCATTAACTAAGAGGTGTCAGTGGAAATACAGTAAGGCCTAGTGGAGAGATTGCTCAGTTCAGAGCCCGTGTTGGGCATTTCAAGTCTAGAAGCTACAAATCCAGACCAATTAGGAAGATAAGACAGAAAAGTGTCTTGCGAAACCACAACCCACAACTGAGCTTCTAAGTGGCACCTTTTCACCTTTATTTCGAGAGTGAGGAAATGGACACAACGCAAGGAAATAAGCATGAATCTACAGGCAGAGCTATTTCTGCATCACGTGCAAATCCTGGACCTTTGTTCAGTTCCCTGAAATTAACAGCAGCTTTCCTTGAAATCAATGAGACCATCGTTGTCATTTCAGTACATTTCACATTACAACACTATGAGATGGACCCCATGGAGGTCACAGGTACATGTTGTCACCAAAAACCGTTTTACTGTGTATAAAAAGGAAACTTTAAAAGGGCCCCCTCCACAGTCAAAGTAAAAATGTTTAAGTATTAAAATCCTCTGATCCCTCTGTTTGTTCTTAACTATTTCCGGCCTCTGGTTTAATAAAGGTTGAAAACCCCACAGTAAGGGTACAGACAGGTAGGTTTAGGTTAGGGGATTGATTTTAAATCTGCTAGTCTCCAAACGCATTGCATTACATTTATAGTAAATCTATAACATTCCATGATACCCCGTGATTCTTGAGAGAGGCTCTATGCTCAGTTTGAACCTAAAGTGGATGGATGGATGGCACAGTCTGGACTAACGGAACCACCGTCAATACAATCCCGCTGTCAATACACGGAACCAATGCAAATTCATTTAGACTAATCCCTTGATAGTTAATTGAGTATTTTACACGAAGCTTTAAATGGAAATGTACATACAACTGAAGTCATTCTGTATTATACTGCCATTTTTATGGAATCAAGTACGGCCATCAAAAGCGATTCCAAAGAACATTTGGCCAGAAAACAACATAAACCCATACATTTTTTATTTAAACTTGTTTTAAACCACCATAAACATGGTCTTCTCGACTGGCAATTTTAAACAATCGCTATGCTTTCGTTTCGGAACGTATATCAACAGTCAACATGAACAGGGATAAATGGCAACAAACGCACACGCTACAGTTAATTGCATTACATGCATTACATCAAAATATATACAGTATAACATCCACTCATCGTTAATTTTACTGATAACGATGCTGATACGTACGTACACGGGCCGTTAATCAGTTCAGGAACTTGCCGGCGACCATCCAGAATAAACCAATGCGGAAATACAAAAATTATAGCTGAAGTCTGTCAGTAATTCATTGTGATCTGTTCAGCCTTTAGCCTTTCCTGCATGCATATGGTTTCTTGTAGCTGCTAAACCGTTTAATGCTCTGTTTAAATTCCTTTCCCTGGAAAAAAAAAAATCCCTTGCCTACCAGTGACGTCACCCACGTCATGCCCTCCACCCTTCTTCAATTAATCTCCCATACACATAGCAGAAATACAATTCCTTTTTAGATGGAAGTAATGGGTAACAACATGTAGTGACACATGCGTACCGTAGACTGAAGTTTGGATGAATCAGAACGCAACATGAGTGATCGCTATCTGCTCTATAATTCGGCCGAAATGCATTACTCCCGGAGATTTTGACAGCACCAAATCGACACACTGCCAAATTTCACTATAATTTCCTATCTTAATTTACATTTTCTTTACTCGTAATACTTTAATAAACATATTTTAAATGCAGTATATAGGCAGCGCGTCTCTCTGTACCTCACAAAATACTGCTCTATACACAACAAGACGCTATTCGACACACTACCCAGAGTTGTACAGCCATCCACATTACTAACAATGAAATAATTGTGTGCTCAATTCCCAAATAACTACTATTGGATAATCAACGAAATTTATCAAGCATGGTTGTGGGGCTCAGGTTGAGTGGAGGAAACACAAGATGGCAATTGATTTTGACCACGTGGCCTTTTCTAATGCTTTTATCAGTAAGAGGTTACTACTGTATTCTGTTGTCAAAACTCAAAGCAAGATAGTTTCGTAAACACAGATGGAAACACATACACACATTTAAGCACAAACGGATACCACAAGCCAGATACATATCAAGTATCAAAATCCATTATTACCTGATGTAAAATCATTTGTTGATGATTTTTGTGCAACAACAGAAGTGTTGTCAAACATGACTGCACAATAGCTAAAAGCTAGACAAGGACATCACGCTATAAGTTATTGCTACATGGCTAGTATGTCAATACAAATTAATCTGTATAATATATCATGTCATTTACAGACTGGGGAATCATCTTTGTGTATCATTTAATTTAACACAGGTACTTTTCCTGTGAATCCATCCAATAAACAAAGGAAATAAGAAATGAGACTGTGGGGTGTCTGAGTAATTAAGTGGTTTAGCAAGGTGCCAGATATCTGAAATGAAATACCAGACAACTTGAAATAGATTTGGCAGGACACAAACGGGACTGCATGTTCCCATGTTGATTTAGACTTTATTTAGTAGGTTGAGCAACTATAATTAAAACTTGTGGGTGACGTGTTTGTATATATATATATATATTTGTTAATCAATACAAACTGCAAAATGTATTTGAACCTAATACTACATTAAATCAATTAAATCATTACTTAAACATGCCAGACTTTCATGAAAATGGAGTTTTTTTATTCAACAGTTTTGCAACAGTCTGCCAGCATGAAATGGATTTGCCTATTGAACACCGTTTTAGTTCTAACGGTCTGTAATATTTTTGTAAAATGAAGCTCCAGTTAATATCATCCATCATACTGTCAATTTATGTAAGTGAAACATTGTGTGCAGTATATAAGTGCCACTAATCACCACTCTTGCACCCTTATATTGAAAGTCAGTTTCGGGGCAATTTCAGTGTAACCTTCCCAAGCACACCAGGTCAAGAATACAAATGTGTTCTCAGATAAAAGGTGGGAGTTGCCTGGGATGAGCTCTCTCAGCCAATGAGAAGCTGGGATCTTCTCTGACGGGGAGTAAGGAGCAATTAGCATGTGGCTGACACTGAGTATTCATTGGCTGATTCTCAGTAGCTGAGAACGACATGTTCAAAAGGAAATTTCTTTTATTGACTGAGAGATTGCAAAACAGTCTGTTTTAATGTGCCCTTTACAATGAATTTCAGTCATGTGGAGAACCGTTTGCTTTTCAAAGAACTTGTGCTGTACATGGATGACATTTCTGGAAGCACATTTAAACTGAATTAAAAATTCATCTTTACAGTTTCCATTCTTCATAATAATGATGCACTAATATACACGCAAAAAGCTTATGTAAAAATAACTAAAATAGTTTTTTCTCCCTTCCTCATCTATTCTAAAAGATAATTACTGGGTTTTCCACAACTGGAGGTTCAGTTTAGGGACATAAATCAGACATAATATTAGAATGATGCAGGCAAGCTCCCAAAAGCAATATATTTTAGCCATACATGCCCTATACTATGATAGCCTGAGCTTAAATGGCACAGCAATATTGACAGTGCAGAAAATGAGATTAAATCTGTTAAGTCCCACAGTTTTTTAATGACAATTCTGGTCTCAATAATTCATTTGCTCTGAGTTGCTTTGAATGTTAAGTGTTAGATTACACAAAGTGCCTAATACCAGTTCAAATATTCCAGAACTTTCTTAGTATGTGAAATGTTAGATTATATAAACATACCACTTAAAAATATTCCTTTTTAGATCATGCCCCACATTTACACATGGTATACCAGCATCTTGTGCACAAGCAACAAATACAGTGATTCCCACTTTCACTCAGATTTAGAACTAAAACTGAAAGAAATCAATACATAAATGCTAATTTGGCCATGGAGATCTCGGTGTGGGTCCCCACTGTGTTACATGCTCTTGCTTCATTTCACGTTGCAGATGTCACTCAGCAGCACCCAGCACTTCCTATAGGAATTCGCATGCAAATGGAAACCAGTGGAATAAATGGAATTACCCAGGACCAGGCCGACGCAGTGGGGCTCCCATTATCGCAGAATCCTTCTGATTGCTTGGTTGATACCATGATCCTCATCTCTGTTTTCTCCTCACATAGTTCCATGTCCAGTGACGTTTCGATCTCCTCTCATGCTGCGTGAAACTTAAAGGCTTGACTCTGTGGCCAACCAAACTCACATCTCTATATAGGAGCACTGGAGGTTGTTTTCTTACTAATTTTATCGACACTTCTTAGGGAAGAGTCTTCCAAGTAGAAACATGAGCTGGCCATATGTCCTTTAAGTAGGACTGCTGACTCTCTGTGGTCACCCTTCAAAGGAACTACAACTTCCTGCAACGGCGTGATCGAATGACATAAATCTTTACAGCGATCGTTTTTTCAAACCGCCTAATCTATAGTATTTAAATTGTGCTTGAAATGTATTAAGTAGCCTTAAGATATCTCAGGAAAGTTGGGGAAATATTACTCGGGTCATGAGCCAGTTAAAAACCTTGATTAACCCTGTAAGCCTAAAAGAAAAAAAAAACTATTTTCCAAGCATTAATTCCATGTTTTGTAACACATGCCTGCAGTACAGTACTGTCCTTTTTTCCTTGATGCCATTCAGACCATCCAGGTGCAGGTACACACACAGCAGGGATTGCATTACAGGCCACATTCCAAATGACATGTCATTCCCACCCTTTGGCCAAAAGCGGAGCCATCAACCAACCTTCGCGCCCCAAAACCAGCACATGCATGCGCATTTGGTTAAGCACAAGTTATTTATTATTTTTTCCTTGTTGTTGAATAATGCTTATTGCATATTTACATTCTTGTATATAATTCCTGTTGGATTAAACTGAAGTTCGTTTTAAGAAACAGATCGTGCCAAAGGAATTCTGGAGCAGGCTGGTCTTCAAAGTTTTCATCTAGGTGGCTAAACCTTTTTACGTAGTTGGGAAATTAATAAACAGTATTTGGTAAAACATCAACATGAATGACTTATTGTATACCCCAGGCTCAATATTTTAACAATATTATTCTGACCTAATCTATAGGCAATCATTATAATAATATAAAAAGTTTACAAATGTTTTCAGAGCTCAACATTAAGAAGATGCAAACTGAGATAATCAGAATAGTATTTAAAGGTGTCTGTTAATCAGCTGTTTTTGTGACATGAAATGTAACTGAAATACATATTTACATTTTCATACATGTATTTAATTTATCAGATGTTTTTGTCCAACCCAGCAAACAATTGAGAAAGCAGGGTCAAACAGTCCCTGGAGCGGATCGGTATTAAGGGTCTTTCTCAGAGCTCCAACGGTGACGTCACTCTGCGGACTGAAAGCTGAACCAATGATTTTTCAATCGCAAGGACAGCGCCCTACCCTCTTGAGCCATACGCCGCCGCCAGTAATTGCATCTATAAGCATTATATGAATTTCTTTAGGCAATGAAACACAAAGTCACTTGTATGTCGTTTTTGTCAGAAGTGTCTACTAAAAAAATGCAAATTTCTCTGCTCCGTGGATAATTAAGCATGTTTCAGAAGCTACACAACATATTAGATAAGGTAATAAATAGGTATTACACAAGTCTGATTTCATGAAAATGAAGTAGTGCATCACAACCTTTAAGACTAATTAATCCTGAATTTACTATTTGCTATACTCGACTTGAGAGTCCACAAGCTGAGACTAAATCGGAGCATTATGACCGCACTTGCTAGCGTTGGGGTATGGGGCACAAATGTGGCTTTCCAAATAACAGCGGGCTTATTATCTGCCACAGCTGTCAGTGGTTTCACTTCGGAAAGCTTCATACCACACATCGCGGAAAGCGCCGTGGGATTTCAACACAGGCACGCTCTATTATTGTGCTGTAATGTAGCTCTTTGTTAATCACCGTGTAAACTCGCCGTAGGCACCGCTTAAATTAATTTTGCAAGACAGCAGTTCCAGCTGAAGAATGAGGATCTACACTGTACAGACTTATCACGTTTCCCTCACATTCACAGCAGCTCCTGGTGCAGAACGCATATCGCAGAAAAAGAACACCACCCCCCTCTGGTGGATAATGTAGATATATCTATCCTCCATTTTCCATAACCGCTTGTCTTGGACAGGGACGGTTGACGGGTTGATGGTAAAAGTTGTTGTTGGGGGTGGGTGGCAGAGATTTGGGGCTGTACGCCCCTGGGAGATACCGGGATTATTTTATGAATCAAAATCGGATAACAGACAATGTTCTTGGCGGATGGAGTTTTTATTTTTTATATATTTATTTGTGGGGTGGGGGGGGTGCATAGCAATTTTTAATTATAACGATACTTTTATAAAAAAAATATTACATTTTTTTAATCTTGTAAATTTTATTTTTGATTCATT
>JABFEA020000029.1:9050676-9067523 GCA_019775915.2 Cyphomyrus plagiostoma
GGGTTTCCCTGCTGAGACTGCTGCCCCCGCGACCCGACCTCGGATAAGCGGAAGATGATGGATGGATGGATGGATGTAGCTTTACACTTTTGTGGCTGACAGATACGAGCATCACAGGACAGACGTGAAGGGCCTCTTAATGAGCACCAGTAAAAAGACCTCTCGAAGAAGGCCACCATCTGCTGTGATGAAAAGAGCATCAATTGATTTTTCCAGATTGTGGGTCATGGACTGTGAAGGAAGCTTCCTGTGCAGAAGTGGAAATTTCAAGAAAGTAAAACTCCAGACCAGGATTTTGGTTCAACCAGCCAGTTGAGCATAAAGAGTCACAGCCACAGAGTACTCAACTGGTTGGTTGAAACAAAACCATGGTCTGAATTTTTACTTTATAGACCTGAACGTTCCACCTCTTTTGCTGTGTTAGTATGTGAATTTGTGCAGGTCTGTATACCTCTGGGCCCAGGTTGAGGTAGCAGTCGACGGAGAGCACAGGGTGACTGTAGTTGCGCATGCTGAGGGGGAACAAGTGCTGGCTGGTGTGCTGTAGGTACTTCTCTAGCAGGAGCTGCGCTGGGGCGGCCAGGAAGGTGTGCTTGCTGTCAGGGGCACAGATGTACTGGGACGGGGGCACTGAGGTAGGAATGTCCGTTACCTGAAAACGGTGGAAGACAGTAGATGGGATAAGGCAAGAAATATTTCATTTGCCACTTGTGTATATAAGAATTCATTAGTGTCAGCATACCACATATTGCTCTCCAAGAGAGGATTTTGGAGTTTTTTGGGACAGAGTTTGTGCCTCTGGAACAGTTTAGGTTTAGGGCCTTGGTCAAGAGCCCAAAGGTGAGATGATTACTCTGCAGACCACATAATTACATAAATATGCCTAATATGCATATCACTTTTATACTGATGTGTTTTATGGTCATGGGAGTTTCACCTGCACAAAAACATTCTGAGGGCAGAACGAATAATAATCGAAAAAATCAGATTGTATAGGAGATGGGGACAAGCAAGTGGAGGAGGTGGGACTAAGACATCGGATTGGTTGTTCCCAGCTCGTCTTGTTGCTTGAACCCATCTCCTATGCAATCTGACTGGTTCTCTCTCTGAACCAGTCAATTTTCATTCTGCCCTCAGTAAAAATCCCATGAGCAACTTTTATGGTCCAGGTCCTCCAAAATTTTGTATGTATAGACAATAATACAAATGCTCTGATTTATCCTCATATTACAGCCCTAGATTTTAATTTCTTCAGCAGAAACTGTGCCTTTATGATCTGCAATACAAATGAAACAATACAAAAATGACACCTGCAGCAGTTACAGCTGATTTATGGTGCCCATCAGTGATATACAGGGCAGGATGTTTTCACTTATCTTTGTGTGAATCTCAATACTAAGAACGCAAAGACTATACTTATGGTCTTGGCAAGCCGGTCTTGCAAACTTGCCTCCCAAAAATGAACTTAGGGCGCAATGAATTATGGGATTGGTGTCATTCAGTGAAGGGTACAAATCCTTGATATTTGGGGCAGGGCAAGACTACCATCTAGGGATTTTACTGTTCTCTGTACTTGGGTTCATAGAATTGCAGCTGGTCTGCAGCAATGGAAGATGACGTAAAACGGGTCCATGAACACACAAGTACGGTCAAATATGCATATTGAGATTCACCTCTTGTCAGCAGAACCTGAAACCTAGTTTATGATCTGGGCACAGTTACCATTTCAGATACTCAATGCATATTGCTACGGTCAAGGAGAAAATCGAGACCTTAGACATGGGATCTGAGGTGACCTTGGTCTTGATGATGAAGGTACGGTGTCCACCAATAGCGATTTGCTTCTTCATGACACTGAAATTATTGAAGCGGCAGATGAGCAGCCCAGCGCTGTGAACGCGCAGGTTGAAGTCCACGTCATCACAGGTGAACCTGACAAGACCCAGGAACGTTACAAAGAGCCCATCATCCATTTCATTTAATTTCTGCATGACATACAGCACCATGCAAAAGTCTTAAGCAGTCGAAGAAAAAGTATTTATCTGGGTAGTAAGTTTATATTTGATCAGAAAAAAAATACAAAAAATACAGAAAAAAAATCCATTTATTTGTTAAATTTCACCACCAGCTCAATTAAATGATTAACTAAATTAGTTAAATAATTTGATGAGCTGCTGATTAGCTAAAGCATGCTGTGCTAGTAGGTGAGTTAGCAAATTGGTGTATGGGATGGTTGCTACAAATAGTTGGGTTATTTCAGAAGAGGTTTTGAAATGATTAAGCTGACACACTGGCAGTTTTCAGAGTTGTGCACCGACATGAAGATCATTTAAACATTATTTGCTTTTACATAGTACTGTAGGTAAATATTCAACACATTGATCAGACACGGAAGGTACCAACAGGCAAGATGGCTTCCCTACCGGTTCTGGTTGTACTGGACGTCCCGTGTAACATCCACGTTGAGCAAGACAAAGTCATGAAGGTGACCACAAGAAAAGGGTTCCTCATGCTGCCCCAGCCTGGTGCCTTTGCTGGACCATTTCCTGAGGCCGCAAAGCCCGTAGCCTGTGATATCTGGCGAAGACTCCATGTGCTGTAATACCTGCTTCAGTGACACGTTCCTCTCCACAGCCACTGACCCCTCGCTGTCCGAGAGAACCGAGACATGTGGTGGTGAAATTGGGTACAGGAACGGAAACAGGTCTTCACTTTTCATAAGTAAAGCACACAATAAAAACAAGGCTAAGAATGATAATTGAAGAGAAATTTTCCAAAACTCACTCAGTCCATGTTTTGTAGTTTTTGAGGCGAGACCGCCAATGACCTGAAGTCTACTAGATCAACTACAAATCAACTACAACCAAAACTCACTCAGTGCTTGTTTTGTAGTTTTTCAGATGAGAACGCCAACAACCTAAAGTCTACTAGATCAACTACAACCAAAACTCAATTATGTGAGTTTTCACATAATCCAAGGAACTTTGGTTAAATTTACAACACTCAAAGAAATAATCACAAAAACATACCTCATGGACTGAGTTGTGGAAATTTGCTCTTCAAATGTTTTGATATACTTATTACAAACTTGAAATTTGCGCCAATCAAGAAGCATAAATATTAGTTAATCAGTCAGTTACACCAGACTTGTGCACTTGAGGCATACAATTAAAACACTGGTTAAAACCACTGCACGGACAAATCGATACCTCCTAGTGTCAACTTCCACAGAATTCCACATGACACAGGAGTCATCGGCCAAGACGATGAAGGGCCATACGTCCTGCGGCCGGCTCCCCTGCTCCACCTGCCGACTGCGCTCTAGCTCTAGGTTGTGGTAAGACAGCTCCTTGATCAGGAAGTGGGCTGCACCTGCAGGTACCAATAGAGAGGCTCCAAAGATCAGGGCTGACCCACTTTTGGTTAATTTGACAACATAATTTGGAACACTTGATTCATCTAAGGCAGGGGTCTCCAACTCCGGTCCTGAAGAGCTACTATCCAGTAGGTTTTCTGTCCCACTTGGCTTCTAATGAGCCACATGTTCCTGGTATTTATCTGAGAACAGGTGTGGCTCATCAGAAGCTGGGTGGGATAGAAAACCTACTGGATGGTAGCTCTCCAGGACCGGAGTTGGAGACCCCTGATCTAAGGTTTAATAAATACAACAGGTAAGAATATATGCTATTATGCTATGGAACCAAATAAGATTACAAACCAACTAATAACTCTGTAAAGAATAAGCATTTACAGTATTAATGGCTGGGATTAAGCAAACCAATAGGGCTCATCAGATTAGTTGTATCATGTATTGTGTTTTGCAGGAGTGTTATTAGGTATTTTTGGGCCCCACGAAAGTTTATGATATTGGGGCCCCAACCTAGACCAATCCAATTATGTTCCAAATTTTTTTAGGGTCCTTGGAACTGTCCTAACTGTCCCCCCTTTACGGCGCCCTGACGGTTTGTAATATTATACGTGTAATATTATATGTAATATTACACTGATTACATATAATAGTAACAGAACTTTTAACCCAACTTCTATTATGAATTTAATATGAGACCTGGACAATACACAGATACAGAAAAGTCATAAACAACAGACATACTGGCAAACTGACATAAGGATACAATGGTAAGATGTGTGGAATCAGGAGTTGCACATACCAACACCTGCCCCATTGAATACAGAAGGCAGCACCAGCATGATGTGGTTGGGCCAGTACTTCTTGTAGACCGACAGCTCGTACTCCTTGATGACCAAGACGTGGAGGTGGGCGGCCCCATCCATGGCATGATAGAGGTTTAACAAGCCGTGCTCGTGTCGTCCTGTTGTGGGAGTGAAAATGGGACTCTTGATGGAGTCGGGATTCTGGGGAGAAAAAGCAAAAAGATCAAAACTAATCATGAACTATTCCGTCCATCCATCCATCCGTCCATCCATCCATACCTGCCTGCCACCAACCATGTGAAGTGTTATCATACTAAAACAACAACTCAATTGGAAACGTCATTATTATTATAATAAGAGGGAGTCCGCTCAGGAGGCCCGGAATTCGACGGTTTGCGGAAGTATGGCCTACCCAATCAGAAGTGAGCGGGAGCCTCATGCTTTCCAGCTGTCCGCCAGGCTGACTGAAGGCGAAGTGGTGCTCCTTGGACTTGGGGATGATGAAGTAGAGCTGTATTTCTTCTCCCAGGAGCAGGTGAGAGAAGGTGAAAGCGTGCAGGGTGGACTCATATGGCTGAGGTGACAGAGAACAGGGGTCATGCTTGACGATACACATGGGCACCACGAGGGGAGGAAGCTTCTAGCCGACTGGCAGCTAGACTGTGGTGGAAGAAATGGTGGTAGCTTCCAGGGATATTAATGGATGGAAATATAAAGGAAGAGCAAGCTGATCTGAATATGCCTTTCTATAAAACACAGTCAGATGAAGATTGTGGGGTTGAGTTCCACCCGTGATTCTGTGTGTGAAGTATACGACAGTTTTAGTGAAAGTGATTAATTGTCATTGTTGACACTTCATAACACGCAACGATGAAATGTCTCCTCTGCGTTTAACCCATATGTGACATTGTAACATAGCAGGGGGCATGTAATTCAGCGCTCGAGGAACGGTGCATGGGGGCAGTACATCAGGGTACCACAGTGGTGCCTTGCTGGTCGGGGATTCTAATCAACAACCTTTTGATCACAAGCACACGTCACTAACCAATAGGCCACCAATGAGACTAACTTTTCTCTGTATCCTTTTGGTTTTCCACACAGTTCATAATCTGGCAGTGTCTTTAAATTGTTAGTAGGTTGTGAGTGTCTGCCTTGTGTTTCACCATCCCACCCGATTTGTGTCCAGTGCTTCCTGTGATATGCTCACAGTGATTCTATACTAAAATAGATGTTGTTGGACAGGGGTGGGCAATCTTATCTGCAAAGGGCCAGTGTGTATGCAGACTTTTGGGATAACCATCAGGTCAGCTGTTCAAACCCAGGTGTGAGGACTCTTCAGCCAATCAGTCCTTTAATTAGTGACCTAATTATGGAATTACAGCGAAAACCTGCATATACAACGGCCCTTTCTGGATAAGATTGCCCACCCCTGTTGTAGGATGTGGGTGTGCCCTCAGAAGGCCAGCGGTGCTCACCTGGAATCTGGGACTGAATCCCATGTATTGGTGACACTGCTCACAGTGATGGTAGGTGTTGTAGGCAGCATACTTGGACAGCTTAATCCTGGTGGTGCGGCGTCTGAGATACACATCATCCTGCCTCCTGGCACTTCCTATTTGGCATTGAAAATAAAAACAAACAACAGCTGAATGAATTGCGATTGATAGGGACATGAACCGGCTGCCAAAAAACATTACCTAAAAGTTAATTACAAAGCAGCCATTTAAAAACCATCTTCAGAAGATCATGTGACATACAGTCAATTAGTGCGCTATAGCACTTGAGTAATAAAGACTTAAAGTGCTAACCTTGACCTCCAGAGGTGCACTCTGGGGAGTACACTCCACTGATGTCTTCATACTTGGGGTCATGAACCGTATAGTCGAAAGGTATGACTTTGAGGATGTCAGCATTTGGCCAAACTGTACCTGGCTGGTGATACTGAATGGTTGTCGTTTGCAACTCTGAATAATGACACAAAGAGAAAAAAACAAAAAGAAACATGCTTCGTTTGCTCGTCACAACATTAGATAGGTAGACAGACAGACAGAGGCTCAGGACACACATTTAGACAGTAAAATACATTTAGACACTAATATACTGTACAGTGAAAATAAATAATAAACAACAAACTTTGAGACTGCAAAGATGTATTGCTATGTTTTATACTTTTTTGAGTAGATCTACACAAACATTTTTCCCAAACAAGAATGTTCTGTAAGACCACCTACCTGAATTAATGTCTTCCTCATCATACACATCCACCTCCATCAGCCTGATGAGCATCCGTGACAATATGCCCAAGAACTGCATGTAAGCTCCCGTCTTCCCAACCTTCCCGAGGAAGTGTGACATGCAATAGACACAACGTTACATTCTGCACAAAAACAAATTCTTTTCTTCTTTGCTCTGCATATTTAAAGATTGGAAATTGCAAGTGGTTCAATTTACACTTTACGCTGATTGACAGATCATGCTGCCATGACTCTGGTGTTTGTTTAAGTGTCTGCTTACAACCACCTTCATTTTGTTTAAGTTA
The DNA here is from genome assembly GCA_019775915.2 of Cyphomyrus plagiostoma. NCBI lineage: Eukaryota > Metazoa > Chordata > Actinopteri > Osteoglossiformes > Mormyridae > Cyphomyrus > Cyphomyrus plagiostoma. The sequence continues at coordinate 9,057,389 of JABFEA020000029.1, forward strand.
ATTCACAAATCTTTGGGACTCAGTTCTGTGTACAAATTCGGTTCTGTCGTTATATAATTTAAAAGTTACTTAACGGATCTTTTAAAAGTAAAAATACAGATGAAAGAGGATAATCTTTACCCTGGAGTTCAAGCCTCCAGTGCTTTGTTGAACAATAAATTAATTTCTAAATCATTTTGATAGATATTTATTTAATTCGAATCAGAATTCACTTTAATGGCCAGGTATATCTGGCACTCAAAAACAAAACTGAACATAAATTAAGAAAAATACTAAGAATACATAAAATTATATAGAATAAAATGGATCTGAAATAGAATTGAATAGAGTATGAAAAAAATCTATGTATAGATTCGAACCAAGTTCCCAAATATATACATATAAATAATAATGTGCAGAACATATAACATTATCTATTTGTATATATTTACGGTTCAGTTGCTAATTATACTGTTAAAATAAATTATCCCCATAATGCTACCAACGCTTCAGATGTTAAACCATGAAGGAGCATCTTAGACAGGCATTTTGGGACAGTACTGTACCTGGGGAGGTCCACTGAGCAGAAGGCGGCGGGGGTGGAAGTTGTCGGTGCGACCCTGAGCCCTGTTGCTGCTGTCCATGTGCTGGGGCTTGGGCACGGTCCACTGGCGGTAGTAGAGCGACTGCTCCGTGCAGGTCATCATCTTGCTGAGCAGAGGGCGGAAGGAGCTGGCCCACTCGACAGCACGGTGCGGCAGGAAAGACGAGGACTTGGGCAGGCCGCTGCCGTCCACCGACGCGATGACGTCATACACCACCTTGGGCACCAGCACCACGGGCGGCCGCTTCAGACCGTGAGCCCAGGAGCACTGGAAGCCCCGCGGTGACTGCGAGGAGGAGGAGCCCGATGACGTCGACTTGGACGGAGTCCTCTGAGGGCGGGGCTGACTGCAGGGGGCGCCGGCGGCTCCGCTCACGGCCTGGCGGCCCCCATGTTTGTTCAAGTCCAGGACGCTGCTGTCAGGAACCTGTCTGGCCACGAAGGAGGGCTGCTCCAGGACCGGCGGCTGACAGTTTACTGCTGGAATAGAGATCAACCAAAATAAATATACAGAAAGTTCTAGAATTATGACTGTTTAAGTTGCAGTTTTGGTCTACACAAGCCATTTTAACAACCTATACCTGCTAACCAGTCTGACGCATTTCCTTATTTTTTTGTCTTATTTCCTCATTATTTTGCAAGTAAAGGATATACTGGATGTCAAAAATAATAGTATGCTCATTTCATGGTGAGTGAGTATTTTTTTGTGCGGCTGCTTGCTTCCATTCAGTTGATCATTAAATACTGCCTTTTAGTATTACAGTATGGCCATATATAATTCCACCTATATCTATACTCTAGTTCCCAACTTCCAGTCTGTGTACTGGTACTGGTCCGTGTCCAGTATTCCACTGGCCCATGGAATGCAGGGGGTTTTTACAAAGGGGTTGGTTAATTTCAACCAAATTATTTATTTTCAATTTTTTATGATGTCCCCCCCCCCCCCCCACTACATTTTATTGGTCCCAAAATTTTGTACACAGTAAACCAGTCTGCGGACGTGAAAATGCTGGAAAGCCCTAACCTAGACCCGCGTAACAAAGTATAAAGCGCATGATATGCAAGGATAATCGGTCAAGTTAAAACTATGGCTACAAGACACAATTTCAGCTTCTTTGAAATTAATAAAGCAAATCCAATACAAGCATTCAGGGACAGACAGAAATAAGTAGCATGGAAATATACTGCAAGACAGCTCTGTTTAAATATCCACTTAGGTTTGACAATTGTGTACTTTCTCTACATTCTTTCATGAGTAGCTGGTTGCTCCTGTGGTCCTACTAGAAGTTTCTGACGACAGAGAAGCACTGGCAGAACAATGACAAACTGGGAGGTGGGAGAGCAAAGAACATTGAGTGTGATGTAACAAAACGCAACGGGCAGCCTGACTCGCCTTTTCCATTCCGGCCGGTGTCACAAATACTATTCTGGCATCCAAAGCATTCTAGACTGAAGGTGGCCACCAGGCTTAAACAAAGTGAAAACCTGTGAACTCCCCACCGATCAAAAACGCAGAAGCTATTATGTACGAAATTCAAACAAATCACTTGGCGATTCAGATTCGCGATGCATCCGTTTTCAGATCACACTTGACTTCCATGTTGTGACTGGGCCGTACATTATACAAAGTTGCCCTCCTGATGTTCTTTTGGTTTCCTGTAGATGAAACAAGGCTGCAGCTACTCACTATCCAGCAGCACCACGTCGTCCTCGTTGTCCGTCCCGCTCATCTTCTCTGGGTCGCTCTCGGACAAGTCGCTGAGGCCCATCTGCTCCCCCTGTGGGTCGGCCTTCACCAGGTAGGCCGCCAGGCCCAGCTCCTGCTCCAGGGTGGTGCGCTGCAGGTACGACGAGCTCAGCAGACGTAGGTCACAGTATTTCAGGGATCTGGGGGGGGGGGGGAGACAGAGGATGCTGTCCAGTTAAATCACAGACATACACAATGAAGACAACTCAGGTCCTGCAGGGAGATACTGGAAGTCTCTCTGCTAAGAATAAAATCATGTTTCAAGCCAAGTCACATTTACTTATAGAGCATTTAGAAAACAACAGGAGTTGAACCAAAAGTGTCTTACAAACCATATACCAAATAACACAATGAGACAAAACTACATAAAAGTTTCAAGAAAATGAAACAAAGAAAACAATAAAACACAAAAAAACAGGGCAAGAGCTAAACAAACAACTATCAAACTCAGTTAAAAGCCAAGTCAGTCAAGAGTTCACATTTTTCACGACAAACAAAACAAGCACAGAGATAACAGGGACTGACTGCCACTGTCTTGCCCTTCACATTTTTTTTCAAAATACATCATACATTTTCTGATAAGCACTTTGCCTGAAAATCTCAATAAAAAAGTCTAGTTTTGTTATCCCCATAGGAATGTCTTCCTTTCCTGAAACTTCAAAAGGATTCTACAGCAGTCAGTAAAAAATTTTAAAGATTAATAACACATTAATGGCATTCTGCAAACTAATTTCTGCTTACAGCCAGTAAAAGATAACGTTTCAACTAAGACTGCCAACAAACCTCCTGGATTAAGTGCATCCAGAACCCTGTGAGCTGACACCTGGTGATTAATCCGTTGTACTTTTATGGTACTTACAATACATGTGAGTGCATATAATTCCATAATTAAAAACAGAGGCAACTTTACCGGGGCAGTGATTCCCCCTGAGGGTCCATGCCGGTGAAGATTAGGATACAGGGCAGAGCCTCTAGCTCCAGGTACGTGCGAGGAACCCAGTCTGAATCCTGGATGTTCAACCACATCTGAAAAATGGCAGCGATGGGATGATTAACAAACTGTCCACCATATCCAAACCAACCCTGTGAATCGCGCATTCAATGGGTCTTCATTTACATTCTTCAATTATTTATTAGACGCTTTTACTCAAAATGACAACAAAAGGGTCGGCTAGTCCCGGAGCAAATGAGGGTAAGGGCCTTGTTCTGGGATCCAACAGAGAAGTCACTCAGCCAACCCTGGGATTTGAACCAGCAACCTTCCAATCAAAGGAACAGTATCCTAATTTGCTAAGCCATAAATGGCACATTGTAATAAAACAAACAGGGCTACAACAAACCTTGAGCTGGTCCAGGAACTTCTTGCCTATGGACAAGGGTGCTCCAGGGCTTCCCAGGATGATCTCGAAGCGATCCTGAAGGCCCAGGCCATCACGGACCTGGCGGAGCCGCTGGAAAGCCAGAGAGGCCAGGGGCAGCGAGGGGATGCGCAGGAGCACCATTGGCCCGTGGTGGGCAGGGCAGCTTCGGGAGGAGCAGAGAAGGCTCTGCACCATCTCCAGCGTTTCCACGGAGGTGTGCTTCTGGAGCCAGGAGCGGCCCATAGCCGCCATCAGTGCCAGAGCGTAGTGCTGCACCAGCACGTGGGTCCGGATGATGGCACTGTGCAGCTGGGGAAACCTGAGTGGAGAGATGGACCAGTCCCAGATTTATTTAAGATGCCTTTGTCCAAAGAGACGTAGTGAAGAAAGCTTGTGGGCAGAGAGCAAGGACAGCCAGTATCCAGAATCCCTCAAGCATCTGGGGTTAAGGCCTTCAAGGGCCCAACGGTTAAATAACTGTTCTGCCAGAAATGGGTTTCGATCCCACAACCTTTCAAACATGGGCATAGATCTCTAACCTACTCAGCTATAGATCTGAAAAACAACGTCTCTATTAAGACATACAAAAACGCGAATTATAAATTAGTTATTAAAAACTTAATTAAGCTTTTTTAAACTGACGGCAAAAGACATTATTTATGGTTAACGCTGTCTCAATACTTTCAGTAATATAGAACATATGTGTCTTACAGAAGATTTCTTCGTTGGTACCATCAACTATGAGAGGTATGCATTTGAAACGCCCCCATTTCCTCTAACACCAGTTCATTTTAATGTCCATAATTTTTTTTATTCTTATTGAGGCGGGGAGGATGAAAAGTTACCTCTCTGCTAAAGCAGCCGCCATGCTCTCGAAGGAGCTGTCATATCGAAGGGGGGGCAGGCCACTCCCTGAGCGAGGTGAGTCCAGCAGCTCAGACACCCCGAAATACTTGGTCTTCTCATGGTACAGGTCCATGTCCTGCCAATCAACAAGTCACATGACAGAAAACGCAAGCATTTTCATCTGTCGTGTTGTTTATTTTTATACACACCCCCCTGTATCAGTTATGCTTAAGAAAGCTGGAAAAATTTACATGATATGCAATTGCACAAAATTAAAACATATTTAAAAACTAAATATTTCTTTACATATACTGTCATTATACATTAAGGCGCAGAATGTCATGAGGAGTGGCTAACCAGAGAGCAAATGTGAACACAGCTTCTCCATGTGCGATTGTTGTTATTCCCTATAGGAGGCGATCTCAGTGTAAAGGGTACTCAGCACTCACGTTGCTGAAAGTGGAGGGCCAGTGGACCTCGTTGTAGGGGCTGATGCGGGTGTACTGGGTTTGCAGGGCGAAGGGGAAGGACGTGACATGGAGCATCAAGATGTTCGGTGTGTCCCAGATGCCGCGACAGTTCAGCAGGCTATCCACCAGGCCGGTACTGGACTCTCCACCACTGTAGGGGCCCCTGAGCGAAGACAGACAGATTGCTTAAACCAACCAAAGAAACAAGCTCATAGAAACAGCACGTCCCGATGAAGAAGGTGCCATAAATTAGATTCAAACACCTGAGTCACGCAGACAAAACTGGTAAAATGAGTGTCACAGCAACAAGCTGTTCAACTTATAAGCAAGTTAAATATACAAATGAAGGTTATGCATGTAAGATATAAGAGTAACTGGTCTGCCGGACAAGGGTTTTGATCTCGCAACATCCCGGACATGGGAACAGATCCTTGACTTACTGCTGATTGGTTAATGTATGTAGCAATAGGATGGCACAATGGCTCATTTAGTAGTGCCTCAATCTGCCAATAAAGTTTTTGGACTGGTGCCTCCACTGTTTGTGTGTACAATTTGTGTATTCTCCGAGTGTATACACTTTCCTTTGGGATGAATGAAATATAATATCGTCCATCCATCCATCCATCCAACCATCCATCATTTCATTAATTAATTTCATTGCTATGGCTTTAGTCTGGATGCCTCAGTTGGCTGCCACAATCAAAATACTTGCACTTAAGTTAACTGCAAACTTTAAATTGCCATAGTGTATGTGTCCTGTAATAGACTGGAGACTGGAGACCCGTCCAAATTGCAGCCCTGCCTTGTGCCCTATGCTGCCTAGGATAGGCACCCGTCCCCCACTTTTGTCCAATAATGAAGAAGCAGTTGGAAGATGAGTGATGCACAGATCATTAGAGACATGATCCAAGCAGTCTCCTCACCTGCTAAGGTCCCAGTGGGCGTGATCATGGACGAGGACGAACAGGGTGGAAGGATTCGTTTTAGACTTCTGGATGAGCGTGGTGATCCTGCCCTGGGCCTCGTGGTTCAGCCGCACCACATACTGCTCTGCTTCCGTTAGCGACGTGCACTTCGTGTCCAGGCCAAGTTCCTGCAGGATCCCTATTAAGCCAAGAAGAGAAGCTCAGATTTCCAGGAGCACTGGTGTGTATGGAGGCCATCAGCAGCTCAACGTCAAGATACTTTGATTCTTTTAAGTCTTTGAGTAAGTTCTTTACTTATGTAAAATTATATAGGCCCCCAAACTACATAAGAGAACCATACTTTGCCCAACAAAAAATAATCAACTGCACCTATCACAGAGGAGTAAATGTTCAATGCGATTTCTGAGTGGTAGGAGATAAAATCGATAGCTTATTTGGTCTGGCAAGATGCCAGTATGAGCCAAGCCAACAAGAACTGGGAAGCTCACCTGAACTCCACAAGTGTAGGACAATCTGATGGAAGGTGACCTCAGAGGGGGGGACGAAGATGAGGAACTCCACCTTGTTGAAGGAGCCCAAGTCCAGGTTCTGGGTACTGGAGTCGGCGATCGCGCACACGTGGGACAGCAGCTTCCGGGCTACCGCCAGCTGAATGGGCCGGATTTGATGCCACTCGACTCGGTACTCTAAGGAGCAAAAAGTTCCTGTCAGCTACAGCTCATGGTTAGGCCCCGCTCACTGAAAACACAAAAGTGCCTGTATGTGCGAAAGACTGCAAGAACTTTCCAGAAGTTCCACTGCCTCTTCAAAACCAGTACAAAGATGGATCTTCACCTGCACAGCAGCCTTTGAGAAAATCATCTGAAGATTCTGGACTGCTGGAAAGTGAAGACTGACTATTCTCCAGGCGAAATTCTCCCAGCAAGCCATCCACGTCACCATCTGACGATGCAAAACTTCAGCTCTTACTGTGCCACTGATGACGTGCCTGCATTTTAGCCTCACTGGATTCCAAAAATTATTCACATACTGTACAACATATGGTCTCATTTGGCATTTTTTCTTACTGGTATAATTCTCTACACACAGCACAGTAATGTATAGCAGCATATGGTACGACTCCTAAAAATTAAGGACGGATGGATGCACCAAGGGAATAAAAATAATTAACAAACTGCCTTATATCTCTATGTTCTAGACAGGCTTAGCTTCGGTTCTTTAAAGCATGTGACATTTATGCTGCGCTCACCTTGGCCCAGCGTGCTGAAGAAGGCTCCCAGAACTCCCACTTTCCCCAGGGCCAGCTGGTAACTGATCTCCTTCAGGGACTCCCCGGGGGTGTACATGCTCTCAGCCAAAGCCCGAGCCTGCCGCTTCCCTGGCACGAAGAGCAAGAGAAACCGTCACGCCATGACCAACTGCTGAGCCGCAAGAAGGACGGGTGAGAAAGGAGAAGACGATGGCGAAAGCTTCTAATTCTGCTGGAGATGGGAAGAGGCTCCCCGCGGATGGACACACGCTGCCGACAGTCAAGAGAAAGCTCAGGGGCTACAGAAACACCACCTGAGTTAGTGCCTACTTCCGCTGACAGGTCTCATTTCAGGTTCTGTTTTTCCTCAAAAACCCAGTTTCACATTTTCACTACAAACGACCTGTATAATACAGTATATGGCTCACTTTTGTTTGTAATTCAGTTATTATCGATTGATTATTAATTCAGCTGAAATGAAATGAAAATGAAAATGAAATTAAGCTTTACATGCTATTCACAAAAAGTATGAATACGGGTGCATTGGAATGCTTCACATACCCCTTAATGTTCTCACAGGTTCAGGTAATTGGGGGTTAGGGACCTTGCTTATGGGCCTAAAGCATATTTTGCATACATACCGGTAACTACGATGCAGGACTCTACCTCCTGGCCGCTGGGTGTGCAGATGATGATCACATAATTGGTCTGGGCCAGTTTGCCTTCAAGCAGGCCATGGAAAGTCTCCTCCAGGCCTTCAGCCAGAGAAGTAGGACTGTCCAGCACCAGCACCACCGGTCCGCAGGAACTGGCAGCCAGCTTGGCCAACCAGGGAAGCTGGGAGGCCGTGAGAGGCTGTCCTGGCCCAGGGAGAATGGGCGGCAGCTGAGGATGGGTCTGCTGGTACTGCCGGATTTCTGTGAGGTGAGACTCGCGCCAGGAGCGCATGAAGATCTGCTCCAGGTCCTCCACAAGGGGCACCTGGTCGGGGGCTGAAGGGGAACAGATGTAAGGTTAAAATTCACCCCCAGACTTCAGCTACATCAGCTCCCTTGAAGCTATGAAATCAACGATGAACTGTACATCTCTGAACCGGGGTTCCCCAATCCCAGTCCTGTAGGACCAAAATCGGATACAGTTTTCAGATTTCCTTGCTAGAACACAATTTATTCAGTTAATTATCAGGTTTAGAAGGTATGTTTAAGCAGGAAAATCTGTTGGGAATTTGATCCTACTTGATACTCATGTGTGTATTGAGGTTGCATGTTCTTCCCTTGTTTTATGGATTTCCTCCATGTACCATGCTTTCCTCCCACAGTCCAAGAACATGGGGCTAGTTATTTAAATTGCCCTGTGTGTGTGTAGCTCTGCAGGTTAGAAATTTGATCAAAAGGATGTTGGCTCAAATTCCAAGGATGACAGAGTAATGGACTCAACTGATGGTCCTTGAGCAAAACCCTTAACCCCTATTGCCCTAGAGATGATGGGGACACACGCAAATACACACACACACACACACACAGGCAAGCGGACACGCACACCACACACACACACAGACACACCACACACACACGCAAGGCCTCACCCAGTTGCACCAGGTAGTAGACAGTGAGCAGGATCTGCATCTCGGGGGACAGTGGCTGGATGGATGACGCCCCGTATTGCTCATAAACCCTGGGCAGTGCCTGAGACTTGCGGTAACAGGTCTCCAGCAGGGGGCTCACGGTGACGTCGCTCACATTCCCACACAGGGCGGGCATCCTCCCGTGGCCTGGGGGGGGGCGGCACAAAGCGGACAGTGAGCAAGCTGGGGGGGCTCGTACCTAATATTCATCAGCTGCTGTCTATAGTACAAACTGTTCTGGAACAAACTCGATAGGATCAAAGATCGTATTCAGCTACATTCACCATTAAACAGGCTGCTTTGAGACAAACAAGAAAGAAGAAAACACAAATCCCACATCACCCCTTACGTAAAATATTAGTTAAAATGTAGCAATTTTCAGAAATCCTGACTAATGTTCAACGTCCCTGGACAACTTTTTAAACAAATTTCATAGCTAATTTCACTTAAACTAATTTCATTCTGTTTGCCGTACGATTTGATTTTATTTGATTTGTTTTAAAATATTTTCGGTAACATCATGGGTTTTTGTAATGGCTAAAATGCCGAATAAGTTTTAGGAACAAGGTTTGTGAAGGGCCAACTCATGGAATAAGCAAGTGCTTAAGGCCCACCGGCCACTAAGGGGCGCTCCAGGTTCATCATCCCATTAGAATGTGTAGGAAGATAACAACTGACAAATAAGTCAATCAAATTTTGCTTAGAGAACCAAAAAGGAGCCTTCGTCATACCTTTGAAGACGACGGGCTGCAGTCCGCAGGTTTGTAGAAGGCAGTCTGGCACTGAGACGGAATCCGTGAGGGGCAGGAGGGGCGAGCACCCCTGGGACACACATACGAGGGCTCCGTTGTCTGACGCACAAGCATAACAATACTCAGCATGATCCTTGGCAAACAGCCCCAAAGACCCAAACGTGGCAACAGCGCAACCCAATGGAGACCAAAAAAATAATTGCGTCCAAAAACCGCAATGCTGAATCATGCAGCCCTGTGGCCAATTTGCAATAAATCTTCTTACAAAAGTAAACTCAGAACAAGCATTGCTTTTAATCACATATAGTCACAGTTTTAGCTCAATGTGGTGGCTCAGCCAGTGACTCACCAGGAGTCGACACCTTGACCTAAGGTCTAAAATTGAATTCAATTCATTTTTATATAGCGTCTTAAAACAGACGCCCCATGGCACTTAACAAGAGTGTGTGGCAGTCTGTTACTACATCATCTGTACAAAATAGTGCATGAATCAGGGAAAAGGTAAAGTAAGAAAGTCAAACTAAAACTAGCCACTGAATGTGCATGTCCTGCATGGGTAAGTGTTGGTGTTTGTAGG
>JABFEA020000029.1:9100544-9119279 GCA_019775915.2 Cyphomyrus plagiostoma
CATACACACCCACAGACACACACGCCCACACGCACACACTCATCTCGGGGCCCGGCAGCAGATGCCCTGGAATTGTCGAAGGCCGGCAGCCCCCCCGCGAGCACCGCCGCCCCGCACCCAGGCCGCCAACCAACACCCGCCGCCCCCGCCATCCCCCAAGACCCCAAGGTTGAAACAAAATCTTGGTCTGGATTTTTACTTTCTGGACCTGAAATCTCTGCTCCATCTCCGCTGTTACTCATGGCTTCAGTACTACTGTAGCTGCGGGCCGTACAGATGCAATATCACTGTGCTGCCTTCCCTGTAGAATGAATTTTGTCAGTGAATGAGCTTTTCTGGATTGGAGGAAAAGTAACGGATATCCCCGCCTCCTGAGACTCACTGGGCACATAGATATAGGAGTGAGATCTGAAAGGCTGATCAAACACCAGCTGTAAGCCCTACAGTACAGTAGGTGTACCTCTCATAATACCCATGATTCACTCACCCCCTGCTGTGGCACCTCTGCATGCCCACCTGCCTTCCCCCAGAGACAATGGTGTTTTCATTGCGATGGCTGCCAACATGTCTGGTAATCTTGATGACAACTTGTATCCTGAATCTGAAGTCTGTACTGCCTGAATGAGGGGAAAACTGCTACAAAACTGCCTGAATGAGGGGAAAACTACTACAAAACTGCCTGAATGAGGGGAAAACTGCTACAAAACTGCCTGAATGAGGGGAAAACTACTACAAAACTGCCTGAATGAGGGGAAAACTGCTATAAAACTGCCTGAGCTTTATGAGGTGGAGACGCACTGGGGCAGCCTGACCCCAAACCCAACCCCAACCCAGCCAGTAGACTGTGGATGTGAAGGGCACATTTATACACACGTACACGCACGAATGTGTGCACACACACACAAACGCACACACACACACAAAAACGCGCGCGCGCACACACACACACACAAACGTGCACACACACACACACAAAAGTCCACAGACACACACACAAACGCGCGCACACACACACACATGAACGCGCACACACACACGCACACACACAAACGCGTGCGTGCACACACACACACACAAACGCACACACACACACACACACACGTACCTCTTCCAAGTCTTTGAAACTCACTGTAACTGATCCACACTATGCCACTTCTGTTATAACAGATCTCTTCTTTACTTCAGAAACTGCAGCCTTATGCAGACGAGTTCCATAAATAGGGAACAGGCTGGCTACTATGCTTCTGTTTCCTAGGCAGCCCCCGACTTGGTTTCAGAGTAATTAACTGTAATCCTGCCAGTTCGGCTGCACGTCTGCCAGGGAGATGACAGGAGAACCAAGAGGAGCCTTGCAATATTTTTGGGCCAGGGTGTGTGAGGGGTAGGGGGTACAGCCTCATCATGCAACCTTCAGCGAATCAGAGGCTGGATCATTCCTGTTCAGGGGAGAGGAGTCATACTAGGAGAGGAATGATTTTCTTATTTAACTGATGACTTACAAGATGCGCCCACGTAGAATCTGTATTTTTTTCTGTTCAATAGACCTTTAATACAGATTCCTTTAAAATGCTCTTATCAGACTATGTCGACGCAACTTATGTGTTATGTCAAGACGTAGTTAAAGAAGGGGAAGCATAACAGCAGGATTTCTGAGAATCATTACAGGACCATTCTTAAAAAATAAGCAATTGATCAAAATATGACTGTCGTTCAAACCCAGATTTATTGTTTGTGAGGTGTGCCTGTAATGGAGATGTATGGACACTTTTCCAAGCGCTGATTGCCCACAGTCGGTACTGGCATGAATCCGTCCTGCTTTTGATATAGTTTATCGTCATGTTTTCTCTTTCGGCTGCCTTCCCGGCTTCCTTCCATCTCCATCCATTTTTTTTTTGCTTCTTTTGATCCATTTTTTTGCCCATTCCTGGCTACAGCCACTGGCTTTATGCGCATAGCTGCCATGGCGTTATAGCGTTTGCGACGTCCAGCTGGAAGAAGGCAGCGATGGTGACTTTGACCCGCCCTTGGGCGTGGCAGCCTCACTTAGAGGCGCCGGCTGACATGTTTGTGCCGCCATTTGCAATGGGAGGCAGGACAACAGCCGGCCTTTCAAATACACCAATCCCATGAGTGCCCAGGTCTGCTGTAGGACTGCAGCCTCTGACAGACACACACAGGGAAACTACGTCCAGCCGGAATACTGCTGAGCTACAGTAAATCCAGCTAAATTGTCCTTTTGCCTTTTTATGAAACATCATTGCACTTTATTTCACAGCAGCTATATCTGTTAGCTTAATCACAGACTCTTGATTTACACTTGATCTTGGGCATCTTGTCCTCATTTACATATATTCCTTTAACACAGCTGTAATTCTGTAATGTTATTTCCCACTGTCTATTATCTGTCATTATGAACTCTAATTTTGCTGAATTCATGCCAGCTTTTTCTAATTTTTTTTTCCTACTCGGACACTGACAGACTTTAGTCATTATGAAAAGTCCGGGTTGCATTTTTGCCACAAACGTGGCTGTGAAATCTGAAATCAATGCTGAAAATTGCCTCCGACGGGCAAAACAATCTTGCATGTCCTACTTTCAAAGATGCCTTTAAAAATCTTTTGTTAATTCCTCCCAACTCGCAATGACAAGTGCATCCTCCTTTAAGGCATCGGGAGAAAATGCCGTAAATTGGTGCCATTTTGTTTTTATGGCCGCGTCCTGACATTTGTAAACACGGAAACTCAGCAGTAAAGAAAAACGAGAGTGAGTTGTCAGTTTTAATTTACCCGGACGCTGAAAATTGTCCACAGCAGTTCGCTGGCCTAAAGCCACAGAACTCGCAGCTAGACAAACCATGTCAATGATGTGTCCTTGAAGACTGCAGGTAAAGATGGGGAGCTGGGAATTGTAACCACAAGGCTGATCACAGTGTTTTAATGAACAGCTCTTCATGCTGTCACTCAAGCATGGGTTCTTGGGAGGACATGACTACTGGCTCAATCAGTAACCCCTTAGATCTTCATTTCATAACAAACCTGCAAGACTAAGTAGTCTAACTTTTGTATCATTTCAGAAATCAATACAAGCTGTACATTTAGCTTATACCCAGTTAATGATATTTGTGAACTAGTGAATTAACTGCCATCATTTGTAGCATAATAAAAATCTATAAAAGTTTAGTTAAACTTTAATTGAAGTTTCACAGAATGGCAGAGGAACAGGCAAGTGGTATTAATACATAGATCAGACTGGCATTCGAACCCTCAACCCAGAAGGTACGAGACAGCAGTGCTATCCATGGAGCAGCCCCTATATAAAGCGGCAGAGGCCACATTGATCTGTAGCTCCTTAGAAATGTGTTGTACGTAGGCAGAAGGGTAGCTCAGATAGAACTGTTACATGCCATCCTCACCTCCAAACCTGTCTGATGCCAGGAGAGCCTTCCATCTCTAAAGGCAATATTCCAGCAGTTATCTGGGTCTCTTTTCTCCGGTGTCTTTTTCCCTGGATGTGTCAGCAGTATTTTTTAGGGGACACCACAAATGCTGGGTTTCTGAGTGATCTCCATTGCCCATTTTTTCGGCAGCGTACAGCCTGTTTTCGCAGGTGCTGGCAGAACCGGCCCTGGGTGCTCTGGCTCCCTAGTCGGGAATCTGCTGAGTGTCCCCCGGCCACAGAGCAGGAGAAAATCATTTTTGTCAATTCATTTATATTAAAAACATTTCAGCAGCACAAGGAATCTGGTCGCTAACTAGCTAGCTCACGTCTGTTTCACAAGAAAAGTACTGAAATGTTAAAACTAGTGTAAATAGCCGTAACGTCACGGAATGCAACCATTTCTTCAGATTTTTTCACTCGCTCTGTTGCGTCAACCTAATCAAATGGCGCCCTAGGCGATATTTTTTTTCATTTTCCCAGGTACAGTTAGCATTGTGCACATTCATCATCACTGCAGTCAAACGGTGATATGAAACCGGGATACAAAGGCTATTGCTAATGTCAAAACACATCATTTCAATGCATTTAAAAAAGATACTGAGAATCCTGATCTCACAAGGTTATTAGAAGAAGTTGGTCATAAACCGGATAAAAGTGTAATGCTGCAAGCTAAAATATCTTCTACTAAAGAGGGCTGTTGGATCTGAGAGGACTTCCAAGGTAGGATCAAAGGGTAGAATCCCCAGAAACGCCATCTCTAAATGGCAACGACTACACACTCCATCCCCCCACCCACCTGCATCTGGAGATTTGTAAGAAAAAAATGAGGACAATACATACTTGTCTCATTTGACTGCTTGACAAAGTGTTAATCTAATTGTGCTGCGATCGCGTTGACGACAATGTGACAAGACAGACAAATTTGATTTTATTCTCCCCGGACCGAGATGGAGCGCTACATGTGGGTGACTGTGACACAACTGAGGGTGGAGCATGAAAGGGGTTCCGGAATGTACCTGTTTTCATTGTGAACAGCAATGACATGTCAATGCGAGGGAACATGTTCTTGGGCCTGGCGTGACTTGAGTATTGAGATGAATGGATTTGGGTGGAGACCGTTTGCTAATAGATGCTCTGGGAGACTGACAGTGTGCGCTTTTCCTAGTGAAAGAGAAGGTTGTTTTTTTTTGGAGTGAAGGGCAAAATTTGAGTTCTAGGCATGATGAGTAATATGCATAAATGGGAATGTGAGGGCGCAGCAGCAAGGACGGTCGTTTTAGTTTTTGTAAAATGTTATTCTTACAAAGAACGATACATTTTTCGTAGATTCATGAATGAGATCGAGCAATTTTCAATCATTATTGACAAAATGTAGATTTATACATCTGAAATTAGTGCCACAAACAGCAAGTACAAAAATCTAGGTGCATTAAGGTAGATGCTAAAACACTCTCCCAAATAAATTAAATAGCTAAATTTTGTAGCAAGATTTTTTGAGAATTGAGCTAAATGATAATATGACAGAATTTTGTAGCTTCATGGGTAAGCACTTATTTCTGAAGAAAGTAATTTTTACAAGTGTTCAATATGACATGTTAAGTGTCATTTGAGGTGCATCGGTACAACAACCTTAAAATTAGTTAAAATCTTATAGTGCCCTCTAGAGTTTGGAATTATACTCACATTGATGCCGGTTTATTTAACTTCGGTTTAACTTTTGTTTTACTTTTACCCTAACACGATAACTGACTGTCACAGTCACAGAATCAGGCCAACCCTCACCACCAGTTCCTCTCAGATTTTATTCCAAGTCCCTGTTGCTGTCCAGACTTCTCTAACTCCCTGCTGGCAGACCTCCCTGGATCATCTACATGCCCACTCTGATTCATACAGAACCCTGCTGATTGCCTTGTGTTCCCTACCCCCCGCCACACATGCACCGCTCCTCAGCTCCGTACCCTGTGTCGACTCCTTATCGCAGTCCAAATTCAGTTAAGGACCTTTGTCCTTACCTACTGTGCTCTGCTCCTTTAATGTACGCTCTCCCCATATGTCTCTCCCGGTACCCTCTGCTCTTGAACTGCTCGCCATGTTGCAATGCCATTTTTCATCCCTGGCCAAGACATAAGAATTGCAACGTCGCTAATGATCTTGAAGCATAAACAGAGCACACAGAGCTCCAAACTCCATGACTACATGATGGTAGACTAATCCAGGCAGCGACACAATGTTGCATTACCAAGGGCGTTTTAAGCTTATCTTATGAGAGTATGTTTAGTTTTTCTTGAACACTGGATCTTGATTTCAGCTGTACACCAGGTATTATAACAAATTTTAGATATAATTCATCGTTGCCATTTCCTTTGATACTGAAGAGCTGATAGTATTTAGACATGGTTTGCACTATGTTTACTTGTTTTCATTATGTGTACTGTTTTGGCACTTTATTTCGCTCTATACTGTATATGTTTCCATTGGTAAGCTTTACGTACCTCGTTGCCATATGCAAAATAAAAAATTCTGCCTGAGATCAATGGAGTATGTCTTAGCTTTTAGTGTAGAACTATTTTGTTTTTATAAAATTTCCCGCTATATATATTTAGGATTATGTTATAGAATTACAGAGTTATTGTCCACCATAAGTTTTGAATGTGACACCCATTGTCAACTTTCATCTGCACGTGTCAGGTGGTAAATGTACACAGAGGGTCTTTACACTGCAAAGCCCCATTTCATTTTTTTGTAGGTTTTTCTATCAGCTGACTACAGTGCAAACACATAGCAACGCTGACCGCTCATGCGGTGGTGTGATCTTTACCTGACCTGATGACCGCTGCAGCCATGCAGTGAGTTGTGGTAACAGATCCAGGTCATAGATCCTGGGAAGAAGTAATGTATAGGCTCCTAGGACATACAAGGAAGAGGGAAAGCCAAGCCGTATAGAATGACTATTTTATGGGTGAGTGCAGTGCTTGAAGTGGGCCGGAATGCAGCGGAACGCAGCGGAACGCAGTTCCGGAACTTCTGTATCCTAAAGACTTGATTTTTTTTTTTCACCGCACAAATGTCATGTCGGAAAATTAGAGTTCCTGCACTTATTTTTTCCCACTTCAAGCACTGTGTGAGTGTATATGCAGAGGCAAATTTCCATGAAATACAAAGGCGCCTCAGATGGCACAAAACAAACGCAACAAAACTGAAATAAGTGCAACAATACATTGCCATAGACAATCTATCAAATGTCACCATTTTATAGAAAATGTATTAACCTCTGTCTTATTCTATAAACACTGATGTTTTACTTTGCAGGAAAATTAAATAATGAATATAATAGTTCTGGCCGTAATCTGAGACAAGGCATCTAATGATTAAAACTATGCATGCGATTTTTAACTATATTTTCTGTAAACTTAATTTCTACTTGATTTGTAATAATATCTTATCAGTTATCCCAGTGTTTCCCAATCCGGTCCTCAGGGACCCAGGCTTCTGCTCCCTGTCAGACAGTTCCAGGAACCGGGGGGGAGCAAAAATGTCGGCTGTCTGTCGGGGCTGTAGCCAGGGTGTGAAAAACAGTGAGGTCCGGGACTCAGGGGTGGGGGGTAGGTCTCAGATATATTATTGATACCATCCCCTTCATAAGTGGCTATTTTTTAATTAATTAGTTATGTGAAGCATTAGTTAGCTTAATTTTTTATCCAAACGAATATTTCGCTTCAAATTTTATTTTTAGCCTTTAAAAAGTTACAGAGATCCAGACCTCGGTGACATCATAGCTGGCTTCAACCCTCCTTTCTGTGGGTCCCCAAGGACTGGATTGGAACACTGAGTTAACCCATTATAAATTGTATACACAGTTACAATAAGTATCTCTGTACTCACACCTCCTGGCTATGGAAGTCTGAATCCTGCCCATGTATGTATAAGTCTCCCTACAAACTACAGTTTCCTCCCACAAACTAAAACATGAGATTATGTGACTTGGTGTCCCTAAATTGGGTGACAGCATGCTCTGTGATGGATTGGCATCCCATACAAGATGTCCCCTGTCTTGTGCCCCCTGCTGCCCAAGTTAGGTGCCAGGTACATGGTGACCCAGTACTGGATACGCATCTGTGGAAGATGGATGGATATTTATATATTTATACAGAATTGTGTATGTGTGTTTTACTTGGACCACAAGCTATAAAGCATGGATTGATATTGGCCTACATTAAGATTTTACATTGTCCGTATATAAATAACCCAAATACAAACAGCGAAAATACATGAACGCATGCACAAATGACAAAACATGGCAGAATCTGTTTATAAGTTCATTTTATTTGGCATTAATGCCTGTTTCGCAGTCAGTTTAGACCTGCCACTGGAGACAGTCTTGGAGGAAATGCTCACAAAAAAAATGCTGATACCTGTGACATCTGCTAGCTTGCAGCCAAAACGCATAAGGAATGTGCACAGGAAGCAACGTGTCCCTTTAATCAACTGAATATTGGCGACGTGGGAAACAAAGGTAACTGGATATTTACACTCATGCGTCACGGCAAGAGATTTCATGTGACATTGCGAAAAAAGAGAACATCCCACTCTGTCTCTGCGCATCACTTCGGCAAGCAGAAAGCTGCCAGATCAGGGGTGTCGGTGACGGTGAAGGGTCACGCGTCGCCAGTGACATCCTGTCTGCTCCTGTCATCTCCTGCTGGACACCACCCTGCCTAAGCCTACCAGGGGTCCCCGGGCCACTGTTCTCTTGTGTGTCCTCCCCAGCAGCTCTCTCCTACGCTCCCCAATTCCAGCTCATGTAGCAAACGCTATTATTAACCTGAATGGTCCTTTTTTCCCTGACTGGTTTTATTTACCTTTTGCTAGCTTATTATCACATGCACTGAGTGAGTGGGCAGCCCTGCTGACAGTTAGCAATAGGAATGTTATTCTTTCTAATTCATGACAAAATTACCATTTATATGGCAGAAAATGTTTTTAAATTATACTTATTATTATTATTATTTATTAAGCACTTGCTAGTGTTTACATGTGTGATTCATGCAATAATACATGATACAATGGAATAAATTACTCTAGTTTAGAAAGTAGCTAATTTGACAAAACGAGTAAGATTTTACGTCAATGGGGTTTTTGTGCACTTTAAAAATTTGTATTTAGCACATGTAGAGGTGGGCAGTAGCATAGTTCTGCAGATTCTCATGTCTTCCTGAAACTGGAATCAATTCTCTGTGTGTGTGTGTGTGTGTGTGTGTGTGTGTGTGTGTGGATTAGGTCTATATTACATTGCGTGGACCAAATGTCCCCCACAACATCATAAAAATCTGTTATTTTGATGTTGTGGGAACCATCATTTAGGTCCTCACAAAGATCAAACATATAAAATGTGTGTGTGTGAGTTTTCTTTCCCAGCACTTGCATAGGTTTCCTGTCACAGACTGGTTAGATGGGGTTTTTTTTTTTGAAAACAAATTTACAGCATTTTTCAAACAGTATTATTGCCACTTTGAAAATTTTTGTGAAAAATCCTAAAATTAACCCTTTAAGTTTCTGATTTTCAGCTGGTGACACTTACACACGGCAAGCTTTGGATTTAAAGGCTTTTGGATTTTAAGGGTGTCAATCTGTTTGGCCGGCTCATTCCAGCTCTATGTGAATTGGATTCATTACTGCCGCACCCCCTGGGTAGCCCATCTCTGTTGTGTGCTGATAATTTCCTCACAATTACCTCCCTGTCTTCTGTTGCCGGCTGCTGAAATGTTGGAGACTGTTTGTCAGGCACTTGCCTTTCACTTTGGCTCCTGCTTAGTCTTTACCGTTTCAAGCCATGAGCCACAGGTAGCAGTTAAGGGCCCAAGCTTGTAGCTGACAGGCTGGCTGTTCCAGTCCCGCGAGGAGCCCCACCTGTGTGCCCCCACTTGTGTGCCCCCACCTGTGTGCCCCCACCTGTGTGCCCCCACCTGAGCAAGGCACTCAACTTATAGCTTTCCTCCATTAATTCCAGCTGAGTAAGTTGGTGCAGTCGATAAAAGTGAACCACGTCACATCATTAAGCTAACGTTTCAATTTGCGCCCTCCTTGTGTATGACGGTTCCACTTTCCGCTAATCCTGAGTTTATTAAGATACACTATACCCATATTAATAGTCCAGACCAGGACATGCAGGGTGCCTTTACAAATACGCCCAGAGCGAAGACAGGGGAGCGACTGAACCAGAGCCAAAGCTTGTCACGCGTGCCAAACCTGGTGCGTGCCATGCACTTGTCTGTTCACTCAAATCTGCTCTTTCCAAACAACTCTCCAGTACTTCCAGGGGGGGAAGGGGTGGGGGGTGTTTGGTGGAGGGGGGGTCCATGCCAACAAAGGTGTTGGTGCCAAATCCTCCCAATGCCAGGCAGAGATGGCACTGTCCCAGTGGACCAAATAATTAGACTACCCTCACCACCCACGGCCTACGAGGCGGCTGAGACAGAGGAAGTCATATGGATGTGTGGTTTTTTTTAGCTAGCTATTTTTAGCAAGTGCTCAAAAATGTCCCCATCCCCATTATTGAGTGGCTGGCATCATTAAAGTGTCATTGACAGGCGACGCCGTTTAATTTTAGAAAGCTTCAATTCACCTTTGCGGTAGCAGAGGCTTGGGGGGGGGGGGGGGGGCAATTCGGATGGGTTAGCGTTATTTTTACACCACACTCAATGCTTATCAAACAATGCCGCCGTGCAGGGCGACAGCGGATCACCAAAACCTGGCTCGCTTTTCCAAGACAATCAATAAGTATTCTTTCTCCCAGCGCATGTAATGAATATATTTCTAGGGACATGAAGTGAAGCATCAGAGGCTTCTGACCAGCCTTATAAATACCTCCGCTTCTGAATGTGGGGCTTTGGGGTGACTGATCCCGAAAGGCCTTAGAAGTTAAACACAGCTGTCGACCTTCACTGGCCCAACAAAAATGTAAAACTTTTGAAAAGCGATCATAACTGAAAACAGTTCCGTACACAGTTCTTATTTTTTTGATGGGTTTTGTTTGTAGGTAAGATTATTTTTGTTAATCTAGGAATTCATGACGGCATAGGGGATCTCTTATAGATGAGCAATACATTTATTTATTGAGCAGACACTCTAATGAGAAAGCAGAGTCAGCCAGTGCCAACAGCAAAATCACTCTGCTGACTAGAGGTATTTGAACCAAATACCTTCTGATCACAGGCACACCATGCTAAACACACCGCCACACCGCACTGAGAGATTGTTAAACATTAACATATTGTCTTGTCAAACTAAAAGCATGAATGGAGAACTCAGAAATGCAGCATGATTTTACACGCAGCCAGAAAAGAACACTATGCCCTGTGTTCTTCCCAAATAATCCGACAAGGTGAGAATCTGTAATACTGGAAAGCACAGTTTAGCAAGTGTTTCAAGGAGGGAGGAGGGGATATAGCTGTCGGGGGGCTTTCTTTTCTGTTGTTTTAATTCCTCTCAATTGGCAAAGCTAAAACGGTAATTAAAAGATCATTTGACACACTGGAATTGGCAGGCTGTGTGGCCCGTCGCCCTGGTGTCATGCTAGTCATTTAGATACATACGCTGAAAATGAGGTATCAAACTCCACGAAGCAATAACTTTAAGTTTTCATTCAACATCATATTATAAAAGGATAACCATACAGCATTTCTCTCTTTGGACTTATAATTAGTTCAGACTCAAATTTTATGGGTAAAAGGTATCTTCTCTGACTTTCTCTTATTTCCTCGCTACATAAAATCTTAATATATTTCATTTTACTTTTATGTGTATATTTCTTTATACCTTTTTGTTGCCCCAAATGAACAAAGTCCTACAAAGTGCAAAATATCTACTATTAGTACAATACATTTTAGAAATCTATAAACGTACTATTTTTGATAAGCTTTGTATGACCTGAATATATTTTTGGTTATCATAGCGTGGCCATCACCTCACCACCGTAAAGACATCCAAGCCCTGTTCTGTCCCCATTGTCCCAAAGCCTGTCTTCTTGTCTGTCTTCTTGCCTCGTCTCTGCCTGACCAGGAGAACAAGAATAGGGAGCCCTCTTCCGCTTTCCACTTCCAAAAGTCACCCGTTTTTACCTTCAAATCTGATGATGTGTCAAAGTCATTTACCAGTAATGAGCTCTCATCGCATTTTTTTTATTTTTTTTTTCTTGTGCTCGGGATTTAATTAATGGGCCGAAGACTTTCCATTGTGATTTGAGCAAATGAATAATAAATCAAGAAAGGGAATTTGTCAGGGAGGGAACATCTGTTTCTTACATGCATTACAACACGACTACTGCTCGCTTGCGCGTTACCCGCGCGGAGACAGTAGGAGTCCGGCACTCAGGAGCCTCTTCATTTATTGCTCCACTGAAGGTGAACAGAGAGCATCCTAATGGGCCCGCCATGTTAATAAAAGCACCGCGCTTCTACGCTTTCACCCGGGGCCCCCTTCCTTCTCGCTATTTTTCCCCCCTTTTTTTGGGTGCCGCCCGTCCTTAGTCCATGCTTTGCCGGGCAGGGCGGCGATTCTGCTGCGTCGGTGCTTTTATTGGATGATTAATATGAGCGCGGAGATTCATAAAGCGTGGACGATGATGATGTCGCTGCCGTGTCGGTGACAGGTGTGCATGCGAATATGGCTCCAGCACCGTGCCGGTGTCCATGGATGCTGATCGGTGTGCGGCGAATATACGGTCGGCGGCGTCTCGATGTCCAGGCAGGTTGATCGGCGAGGTGTGGATATACCTCCAGCGCCTGGACAACTTTCATTGCCTGCCGGCGGGCGTGCAGCGAATAGTCCTCCACCACCTTACAAATGTCTGGTTCTCGCACGGCGGCGGGAATCCTAGCTTAATATTATTGCTGCAGTTACATATTACGCTCCTCTTTAATATCCAGACTTGTAAAATTTCGGGAAATGAAAGCTCACCGTTCAAACCGCAAGCCACTTATAAAAGTGGTTATGGAGCCTTTTAAGCAGGAATCCTGCCTGATAGTTATCGGCTCACGAAATATGATAATTAACATTGCTAAAGGTTATCCTGAAAGCTCAAAACTGCAGTTTACTTTCATTTCCCACCAAGGAAAAATAAAATGCCTCACTAAAGCGGCATTAAAATGTGCTTCAGCAACTTAAGTAGTGGAGTGGACTAAATTGCCTTCCGTGGCTTAAATTCATCGGGAAGCACTCTTATAATTGCCTGCCTAAAAAGTTTTAAAACAATTATATATCATTCTTAAATTAAAAGTTTTATCTCTGCTTTTTAAAACGCTCAATACTTCACTTACTACTGCTGTCTAATAATAAATCATGGCATTGAATTGAAAATGTAACTTTTAACGGAAAAAAATGATTTTACATGCCAGACTTTCATATTTTGTTTTCTGTCTTCTTTACACGTGTATCCAAACATCTGTTATTTTGATTTTTAATGCAGTGCAGCTTATTCTTGCGTTTATTAGATACTAATAAATAGTTCTGCTATATTTTCGACATATTTTCTATCACGGTGTATTGGCCAGTTTGCCTAGGAAAATGTTATGATACGGATCTGCATGCAGTCATTCACCATCTCAGATACATCAGCGATCACACCGCTGCCAGGTATGATACAGGGAACATTTTGCAAGGGCTTATGTGGCACTGAATAAATCCAGATGCCATCCTGGTGCAGACATGCAACTCTACAGAGAGCAGTGTTTTACTGCCGGGATCAGTCAAGCTAACGTTCCAGAGTTCGCACACAAAAGCACCTCTCTAGCCATTCATCAGCTTTCCGAGGGAGCAGCCATCGGTTCCACTCTCTGGTTTAATTGTTAATGCTAATTGCTATTTATTGGCTCAGATGCAAATGATAGGCCAGCCAAAGTGAAATTTTATGATGAGTGAACTCCCCCTTTCGCGCAAATTGAAAAAGTGAAACAAGAAGGAGATGAAATGAGGCGAAGAGGGTCTTAATGGCCGCTTTTTAATGGGGAAGGCAAAATTAAGACTGATTTACGTGGCCGAATCTCCTGTTTTCCCTCATCAGCCCATTTGGCAGGAAAAATGGAAAAGTAATTGTTGGGCTTTTCGGCGACGAGCCTCAAACCACCGTTTATTGACTGAAATTAATCGCTGTTTATCCTTCATTCACACGGAACGCGCTCCATCAGCATTATGGAGTTACGCGCTTCACTTTGTCACAGGTGAGTCTTTTTGGGGGGGCTGTGAAAACTGTCACCTCACAACTTAGAGATGTATCCCCAAATAAGCATTTTTGTGCTGCAGCAACAAAATCTCTTAGTCACCATCAAGGGCTTATCTAGAAATTCCGGGTCCCCCTAGATAGATTTTGTTTGGCGTTATGGTACATTTTGGGGTCCCTATAGAGCTTGCTGGGACCCCAGAATTTGACAGGGTGTCCATGCCCCTCCAACAACCCTGTTCGCCATTTCTGGGAGAAAAAAAAACTTCATTTTGAACAATATTGATTCATTAAAATGAAATATGGATGACCAGACTTTCTGATTTACCCTGAAAGGCCACAAGTATTTATTTTATGTTTCAGGACAAGTGGGTGTAGAAAATGGATGGAGGGATGGTATATAATTAGGATAAAATATACATAAAGAAAAATGCGAAATTGAATCAAAAACTTGATATTACAGTAACTAGAAAGTAGTTTCTTTCGACACCCCACAAATGTGCCTCGAACCTTATTGAGATGTTTGGATGAGTGACGGTATAATTAAAAAGCCAGCCAGAGGGAAAGTGTCATTTGTTTCAAATGCTAATACGATGCTAATACTTATAAACAATATTTATGGACATCAGCCTTTTTTAAGCTAATGTTTGATCTCAAGAACTTGATGACCATTCAGACAGGTTGTGGATGGTGTACAAATTGAGCAATGCTACGCATCTAGTCCTTTGTAGTGAAATGAGAAAATCCGAGTCATGCCAGGGGGATTTGCCTCATGTCAGATGAATATATCGGCCATCACTCAAGGCTGTGAAGCTGTTTGTGCTTTGATTACATATGCATGGGAATCTGAGGCAAAAATGCATTTGTGTAAAAGACATTCAAGGAAATTGCTGATTTGCAACTAGTGGTATACAGGCTTGGACCAAGCTGGAGTTCTGCCTTCATTAAGAGTGTGGAATTAATCATTTAATGCCATTTAATTCTTCATATCTGGAATCTGAATATTGTACGGTATATGAGTGTAGGTGTAAGACCAACATGCTTTCTTGTAAAGTGGATTCTAAAAAAACAGGCCCAGATTTTTTGCACTCTTGATAGAAACAAATTTTGTTGCCATCGTGTGAAATTAAAGGATAAACATAAATAGAGAATAAATACTAATATGTTCCTCTTTACTGATAATAGTTAGGATACCTATTTCAGAAGGCTATATCTATGTAATGTGTATGCTGGATGCCATCTTTTGTATGCAAATGGTATTGGCACAAGTGAGAATTTGTCTTTGTTGTACTTGGCTGTTTTGTTTATAGCTTTCACACAAACCATTGGTAATCTGCATTTCTATGTTAGGCTGTCATGTTAGTGCTGGAGAAAGGCTTGACTTCCCAATCTACCAAATCATTCAAATCACACATGGTAACAGACGTTGGGAAATGAACACGGTAAACGCAACAACAGATATGTCATACTGTTGGCTAGTTTTTGCTGCTTCTCTGTTGGGTTAATTGTCACCCAAGGCACTGGAGGTCACTGTAGCCCGGGGAATCGGCAACTAGTACTAGCCAAGTAAACTGCACTAATTTCCATCATCATAACATTGAAAAATGAGTCTAAAATGTAGAAGTATCTATACTATCTCATATACACAGGGATGATAGTGTTGATCCTCAATTTTTGCAGTATCATAACATTCTCTCCAGAGATTTTTCGATAAGTGTTATAAAACAAGTATTTATCATTGCATGTATCACAATTGAGAGGATTTAACAGATTTATATCAGGCGCCCTTAAAACAACATCTGTATTCAAACAGCTGAAGGTATAAAGAGTGACATATTTATTATGACATTTACTGTATACAGTGAAATCAGTGTTCTGCTCAGAGGATATAGTGCTGTAAATTTGCATGAGTAATACCACAGTCATTATAAGAGAACCAACATGGATATCAAAATGAAAAAAAGAATACTGGCTTTTTTTTTTAAAATCTATGTTTCACATTATTCTTCACCATGACCCCATGCTTTAAGAATGACAGCATCAAAGACAGTCAGATGCTTTTCAATCAATAGAGAACAGAGATAACACCTGTTAGAATGTGCATTTAGGACTTTAATACCAGCTGCCAGAACGTGAAGAAGAATATCATCTAACACGATCATATGAAATGCAGTACCCTTTGTCTGGCCATACCATTCCGTTAATTCATGGCATATCATTATGCTGTTCAGTCCAGGAAGTTCAGCATCAGTCACCTTTATGCCAAGGCTCCATATCTAATGAGTTCCTTTCTGTTCTCTCTCTGCAGATTAAGGGTAATAGGTTTCTAATTGATCAGCTTTATGATAACTTCAAGGCATTTGGCCAATGTGACCAAACTCCCTTGGGGTCTGCTTTGTATTCTGTTGAAGGCTGATGGCTCAAAGACACATTTTGCAATAGACGTAAGGTCCTGTACTCCAAACAGTTCTTGAGGTTTGCACTGGTTTGTTGACATTGTGTATCAACTGCATGCACGTTGCTTACATGAAGACATATGGCTCTTACTGGAAACTTCCTGTGTGCACTGCCAAAAGAGCATGCTCGATATTGTCCCCAGAGGTTGCACTGATGGTTATTTGTATGACTGTGTCAGTTTGTATGTCATTATTTCATGGGGTAACTGGAGGTCCTGCCTTTGACACAGTACAGCAATCAGCTACTCAGTGATCCTAACCAGCGACTAATCACAAGACTGATGGATGAGACATGCATTAGGACAAAGGAATGTGTCCTAATACGACAACATAGTAACACAACGGAACCATGCGTGCAGTCTTTTTTATGGATGAAAAATGTGTTGAGAGCAAAAAAACAATAGTACAAGTCAAACAGCTAGGTTGAAAGACTTTCCTTTACATTTGATTCATGTAATACGTTAGGGAAAAATATTAATATTAATGCAGTATGTTATACATTACTGTAAAAGATTACAGTACTGTAATTTCACACCAAAAAGTTTCCATTTCTTTAAGTCGTTTGCATGTCTAAATTAAAAATATAGACCTCCCTTTGTCCCTCGTTGTGTGATTAAGTTTATTATTTGCCCCCACCCCCCCTTATAAAATCCTCTCTATTTTCCTCGAGGTATACACCTCGAAAATTAAAATTCAATCCAATTGTATTGTGCCCATAAAGCAATGCGATTCAAGGAGTGAAAGTGTGCGGCGCGCCTTGTGATCTGGGGAGGTTAATGCATTTAGAGTTATTTCACAGTCCATTAAGGAGCTTATGTTGACCCCGTGACCTCTGAGCCAACAACACCGAATCCATTATCATCACAATGGAATAGCTGCGGGTCCGGTTGACATGACAATGGGTCCAGGAAATCCCAAGTTAGCACTTAGGAAAGAGGGGAAAAAAGAAGGTCCCTCTATTTTTTTCCTTCGCTCTTCTTCCTGCAATCGAGGTCTAGCTATTAATAAAGCTCGACTGTAATTTGTATCATTATCATCCAAAAGGTACAGAGAAGGACGATAAAATGGACACGCTAAGGGAGGGAAAGTGCTGACTACCATTTTTTTTTTGAGTACTTCATTTAATTACAATAGCAGGAGCTGGGAGCTGATGTGCAGGTCCATGTATGAATAAAATGGCCTCGTAATAAATATTTTTGCAGAAAAGTATACTTGTACATGTATACATTTCCATACATTTCATTTATTTGTATTGTTGTATGTACTGCACACACAGCGTTATTCATAATGAATATTCATAATAATATCGACTCCCAAATTAACAATTTTTTGGAAATAAACTCTAAAAACTACTAAAACATATCGGAAAAATGTATGAGTGTGTTTCCATATTGACACTCAAAGGCCGATCTGATGCAACTAAAGTTTAATTAAAAGACAAGTGACAGCGATAATTATATGTAAGTGAAAAATGCAGATAACCGGGAAAAATGAGCAGGAGCATAATAAAAATAAATGCAATTAGACTGATATCTGTTAATTAGCATTATTATATACTTATGTTATATTTATGACTAAGAGAGGTACTGATTTTAGTTCCCAGGGTTACAGGGTGGATTTAGTTATTTCCAGTAACTCTTGAAGTGTGCAATGCAGTAAAAAAATATTGAATGTGTTTATCATTTTATTTTAACCGAAAAGCTTTCAGTGTTTTTTAAGTATTAAATCATTTAAACTGCCTTCTCAGTATTGCACTATACTTTAAAACTGTACATTTGCTACATTAGTTATACATTATTGCCATAATGATTTAAATATTAGAATAAAATTTCAATTAAAATCACTGTGGCTGCATATTTTAATCATTTTATTAATTATACACATTCTTTCTGTTTTAATGACAAAGTGCTAGGTATCTATATTGATAGTAAGTGACATAATTGTCATATTACATTATATTTATTAAAATGTATATTACACTTAGTTTTCACTTATTTGGATTTGTTTAAAATGTGACAAATTTCAGTTTTTCTTTTAATGGCTCCCAGTGATAATCAGAAATAAATGTTGTAAAAAATATTTCTGGTGCCCTTCACTCAGTAAAACATTCTGATATTTACGGCGGTTGTTTGCATCATATCAGAAAATCCAAAGTGCTGTTTATATTTATTTGTCGAAGGCTGTGTCAATAACCCTAAATCTCACCTTGCCCTGCAATCCTCACCTTTATATAGCTATCGATTGGCCCAAGCCTCATTGTCATATATACCACTAACAAGACGCTGTGGTCTTTAGACTTGCTTCTTTGCAAAGCTGACACTTGCAGGGAGTCGGAACTGGCTTGAAGTGCTCTCTCTGCACAAACGGGATGCCAAAAAGTGCTGTATTGGGGGGGGGAAATAAGTTTGAGAACATGTCATTATAGAGAGAGTCATTGTCCGGTCTTTTTCCACCAAAGAAAACAGATGTCAGCAAGTAATGAAACTCAGCATTTATTAAAACTGCGTTTGAAGTGGAAAGAGCTCCAATGTGCCCAGTATACACCACATCTAACAACGTTGGGGGGGGGGGCGGGGCGGGGGGCGCGGCGCCGGGGGGGGGGGGGGGGGGGCGGGGGGGGGGGGGCGG
>JABFEA020000029.1:9119379-9137824 GCA_019775915.2 Cyphomyrus plagiostoma
ACCACATCTAACACCGTTCCCCCCCCCCCTCCCACCCCAATACCCCAGTGATGCTACATCCTCTGTCCCCGTCACCTCCTCCTGTACCGGCGCGCACCTGCCCCGAAAGCTGCACACAGTGTTTGGGCGGCCAGACAGCAGCATGACACCGAAATTGATATCCCTCCCCGTCCGCTTCTTGGGCAATATGTCGCCTTTCTAGGACTTATCAATGTGATTGATGGGGGGACTCAGATCCAGGAGGGACCCTTGCTTTAATCAAACACACCACCCTCAACAAATTGGACAGTGGTTGACTAACAAGTCAGATACCACTCCCCCCTGCAGGACCAACACCACCCTCAAACACACACCGACACACACCAACCTTAGATTCCTCCCCGTTTGGGATTTCTTTTTCCTTTTTTTTTCTCTCATCCTTTTATAAAGTTCTCCTTGGAACCTGCTGCCGCAGCTGCCGTTATTGAGGTGGAAAAGGAGAGAGGAGGATAAAACAAGATGGCAGCACGAGAACAGGCTAGTGAGGAGCTAGCTGGCGCAGAGGTGTTTCTGTGCTTAGCCCGGGCGTGCACATCTAGCTGCACACAGTGCATGATTATTCTTAGTACACACTACGTTTTACTTTTGTTCTTAAAATAAATATCAGCCACTATATTATATCCTGAACTGAAAAAATATTATGTTGTGTCATGTAAAGTTGGTTCTGAAAGCAGGCATCTATGTAGCGAAAGCTAGCATTACAGTATACGTGCAAACATTTAGAACAAGATTGAATTAAATTGATTATGCCATTTATTTTAGTAAGATCCTATTCACTGAAGCAAATGAAGTGTTCAAAAGTATGTTTAACGTCTTTTGCTTAGTGTCAAATTTGGCTAGAGTATCACATGGCAGGATGTCCTGTGGAAAATGACAGAGAAGAAAATTTATGTTGCTCACTTAAAATGCATAGATGACTTACCAAATCACAATGTCAGACCGTCAGCTAATCTTCTAAATAATCTTATTAATAAGATAATTAGTTTAGCTATTTAAGTAGTATTTGATGTTAATCTATTAGCCTGTTTGCTACTATGAATTTACTAACAGTTTTCAGAATGACAGCAGGTCAGTTATCTGTTATCACAATGTAACCTCTATTACTGAAATAAAGTAAAGCTATAATACATGTGAAAACAATCTCTTATATTATAAAGTATTATTTTCCTAACTCATTAGAAAACTTCTGACATTGACTCAACCAATAGCACAAGTAAATATAGGTGACAAATCTGCTGGAGACCTGAACAGCATTCTTTTGTAAATCCTCTCTGCTAATATAACATTTTTCTATTAAAAAAAAAAATAATAATTTCTAGCATTTCTCATTTACCTCTTGCAGCTAATAAAAATTCTTTGCCACCAATTTCTCTTTTTGGTTCCTCGCATGTTTACATCAACAGTGAAATATACAAAGTTCATGTAGTCTTTACAAGAAGAAGCAGGACCTTATCTCCAAGGTTACAGTAGCTCAATGATTTACTCCGTGACCCTAAAAAACACCATATGTGATAGATTATATAAACGAGTTTCATTTAGCTAGCACTTAGTATTGTTTTTTTAGCTTCTGGTGGAGGACTGCCAAGTGGTGGCTCTTTTTGAACCTTTTTTCCCCCTTTTTTTGCTAATTGAATTAATTTTTGTAGCAGTGCACTTGTTTTAGATATTAAAATTAGCACACTTGTCCTTTGACTTCATTAAGTTGCATTTAGTTCTTGTTCAATTAATATAAACAGAGAGTAAACAGCTGTTTTATACGGGCCTGCTGTTCACCAGCACAAAATATATTTTTGATCTGTAGTTTATTAGAAGGTTGTGCAGTTTCGTGAGGATTGAAGACGGCAGCTCAGTTGAAAAGCATCGTAATGAATAACGTAAATATTAGCTAGAGTGTGTCGCGCTAAGTGCTTTCAACAGATTCAGAACTGTGTCATGAGTCTTACTGAAATCTAATCTTTCAGCACCATCGTTCTCAAGGTGGAACCCTGGATATATGAATGGATCTTGCTGCCTCTGGATATCTAGATCACCAGACACACTGAAGCTTATGTGCGTCAGTTCCTTAGTTTGTGCAAAACATTTATGTAGCAGGTACAACTTTGCATCAGCAAGTCATACATTACAAAAATAATAATAGTAACAATAATTTTAGCTGTTTTGGTGTTCTAAGATCTAGTTGGTGCTATGCATTACAATTCACACTACCTCCTGTTTCCAGAGCATGGATTTTGAATATGATTAATCTTCTATTTAATCCAAGTCGTTTTTGAGAGCCTGACTTTTCTCTTCTTGTGGCAGCGGTCAAAATTGCACAATACATAGCATCAGTAATGCCCAAGGCAGATAAGAAAGGAAGGTGATCTTTTTGCTGTTCAGCTGTTTGCCCTTCACATGTAACCATATTGACCACGTCAAAGTCTGTTTTCTAGTCACCATTATTTTCAAATTGTTTCTCAGACGGAGCTCAATTGAAAAACATGACCGTCTCTCAGGCACCCCAACATTTAATTGATTACCAATAACCTGTCTTGCACTTTCGAGTTTCCCCCCATTCTGCTGGTTGAGATGCACCTGACAGCCTCTTCTTTTGATTTGAATATCCCAGTTTTTTTTATTCTTCATTTACATTAACATAACAAACAAGGAAATCAATTAGAGCCAGTCCTTTATTTTGGATCTTAACAGTCACAAAAGGCAATAAGACTGAAAGATAATGTCTTTGAAAGTGCAGTTAATTTTATTGGAGGTTTTCCAAAGATGTTTTACGATGACCTTTTCTCTTTTTGTTCTGAGTTTTATTTCATTGAGCTGCAAACTTTAAGAACAACATTGAAAAGAAACTTTAGTTTAATAAGAACTTGAAATCACTGAAATACTATACATGATACAATGTATAGCTTTAAATACACCACAACCCCGATCAAGACAAGAGGTTGGAAGATGGATGGGTGATAATTAATAATATATTGTTTATGTATCCAAAAACATGTATAAAAGTGTTTTTTTAATGTTAAAAGTGCCAGTACAGATTAGTGGTGGGGATCAACACCGGTACAGTGAGTTGGCGCAGGATTGGCCAGTGGACTTCATGTAACCGCAAAAAGACATGCAAAAGCCCAAAGCCAGTTTGCAAAAAAGCTTCCATTCGATGCTACCTTCATGGGCTTCACGGGGGTCCCTGGGCCACCCCTTGCACCGCCCACCACACCGTGGCGTGGAGTGGTCTCACCCGGGAGACTGAGCTGGGGTTGACCCAGCCAGGACTTGCGTGAATGTCGTAGGGTCATCTCCAGTGGTCCGAAGGAGGAAAGGGATAAGGCATCGCCCCCCTAGTACCCCCCCACAGCTCCCAGGAGGGAAGTGAGGGAGTAGGGGAGTGTGACAGCACTCTGTTTCTCCTTTCCTGTCCATTGTCTCCTTGGTGACCGTTTGGTGCAGTAAATAAATTAGAAGGAGGAGAGGCTGGGGAAAAGCTATGCGACGGGGGGGTGGTAGGGGGGACAGGACGGCGGCATGGACCCGGGTGGTCGCTGATAAGGCCAGCTTCGGGTCGCTGCGAGAGGCCCGGTGCCGACATCAGTTCTGCATGTAACGCGTGACAGTATCTCCGGGAGCCGGGCCCGGCCAGATTGATGGGTACCACCGACTTGGCCGTTTCTGTGTGGAATGGCCAAGCTTCTTTGCCTAATGATGCCACATCCATCCTGCGGGGTGATGTACAGAAGCGCTGCGGAGGATGGGTATACCAGGCTCTGATCACTCTTTATTTGGCAGTGAGCGGTCCGCTCACAACAGCCCTCCACAGCGCCCATTAATATTATATATAGATACCCTTGTCGGGGATTTGCATTCAGTGATCTGAAATCCAGGAAACGGGGAAAGAAGCGAAGGGGGGCACGGGCCCTGATTGATTGCGTGGGAAGTTAGAGAATTGTCGGCGAGGGGGGGGGAGGATTATATTTATCACAATGAGCTTCACCATTTCCCCCACAATCCTTAGTGGTTTTATTGTTTTTATTTCTGTTGAATGTTGCTACGGTACAATCAGCAAGTGTGTTCAGTTTTTCTTATGAGGAATGCACCTATTTTGAGATCAACAGCAATTTAATCATGAGAGATTGTTTTATACCTTTTAAACTTAAGTTTAATGCTTAGAGTGGCAAAACATATAAAAAATGAAAGCAGCTTTACCAGTGTTTAAGGTCGTGTGATCAAGAGCTGGAACCTCAAAACTTGTTCAAAGGTAATCAGCGAAACTCCAGATGAATCAGCTGAATGTTGACTAGTGGATTATAATTTAAACCACCACATGTATAGTAGGTTACGTGAAAAAAAGGCTACAGATTCACCAAAACCCAATGGCCATACAAATCAAAGTAATGTGTTTATTACAATAATTACCTCTGAGTGTGATCTGTACCAGGAAGCAAATGTTGGTGTGAAATGCCTCAGAAAACACTGCTTTCTTTTCTTTTTTGTTATACAAAAAAAATAAGATACAGAATTAAAACTAAGTCTGGAATGAAATAAAAAACAACATCAAAGGGAACTGAAATCAAGAAAACAGCCAGCTAGCCTGTCCTGTTAGCGGTGGACCTTTATAATGCACATTAAAAATATTTCTGACAGCATTATTTTCTTTACAGGACAGCCTAATTCCCAGTGATGTGTTATTCTAAAGAATCGATGACAGCAAATCAATATCCTACGTACGTAATGAAGTAATAAGTCTTCCCCCAACACCCCCCAGGCAATCACATACAGCTTAGCGGCATCCCCAGAGCTAAACCCACTTTAACTAACAACTTAATTTCCCTCCGTTTGATTACAGTCCAACGTCCTCCGCCTCTCTAGATACTGGCTACTTACAAACACACACAAATAAACACCAGGATTGCTAAACGGGTTGTTAGGCAAACTAAGATGGATGTCTGGGGCAGATTTTCCCAGAATTCAGTGCATGGCCCTAAGGTAATCAAGCTGCCAATCAACAATCAAAGTCAAGAGAAAATTAAACATTTTTTTTTATCCTAGAATAACTTGAAATGCAGTGCAGATCACCAAAAAAAAAAGTGTAGAATGATTTTTGTATAATTAGACAAAAGTGCATGTGTGTGTATCATTCCCACTTGTTTTTTTCTATATGTAATGTCTCAGTGTAGTGCACTGGTGCACAGCTAATTGTTGGGGAAGCATGTTCTTTTACATTAAGTTCAATCTAAAGCCAAGTGGCTTTGCTATTTAGGTGACCTTTTAATGTATACACTGTTGATTGACCCTGTAGAGCTAACTCCTAGCCACAATTTTGTGTTATAGATTGACTGCACTTCTACCTCATCTGGTTTACTTACTCCAGTCGTGCTTTATATCAAGGTATATATTTCACCTTGAGATACATTTCTGTGCTTATTATGAACGTGAAAGCAGATGTGTGATATAAAGGGTAGGAAATCAATACCATTTGATGCTTTGTAGATGTTAGCAAACATGTTAGGACTTCAACCACGTCTTGCTGTTGTGTTTGAAGACAATGTCTCTGCCAGATGAGTTTTAATTCTTTGACTGATTTATCGTTTGTTTAAAAAAATGTAGGCTATTTGAATGTTGGCGTAATATTTTATGTAATCTGAAATACTAGTTTAAGAAATATTTTTGAGAAGAATACCAAATCAACAGTGAAGCACTGTTAAAATATTTCCACTTTATAATGCAGTGGGCAATTCATTATGTTTGTGTAAGACACTCTTATATATGGTAAATGTAATATATCGCGTACCTGCGACTCTGAGCAGGATAAACGTGTAGGAGATGGATGGAGGTATGGCTAATATGTTTATATAAATTCTGAACTGTGTTTTTTTTTTATTATTTTAATGACAGTACAATTAGGACCTGAAGATACAGTAATATATGAGAGAGAACTATGTTGCAGAATTCAGTGGAATTTTCTGAAAGCATATTTATTTTATGCTATGTTTTGAATAACACATTTAATACCTCTGAGATGGAATTAGTTTTGTTTGTTCGTAACTATGATATCCTAAAGATAAAACTGACAAAACAAAAACCCATAGCAAATGGATAGAAAACGTTTTTAAACATAATTCATTTTTGTTTTGTTTGCTCACCTAGGATGTGGGCCTTTGCAGGTCAGATCACAGGCTCTCACCTGGTAGACCTAAGGCGGGCAGAGACATGGTGTCAATAACATGCAACGCGCTCCTTACGCTTGGTCGTTCTAGATTCTTTACATTTCAACACCACCCCACCCACTTCCTGTTGCCTTCCATCCTTCCGGTCCAAACTGACCACGCAGTCGTGGCTAACACTCGGTGTCTTTTGCAGCAGCCAGGATTTTCTTGCGGTATGAAAAACATCCCAGACGTGGGGAGATTGGAGGAGAGAAACCTGGCAGCCTCCTTCACGTTTCAATCAACCAATTAGACAATCGGGGGGAGGGAGGGGGGCTCCGCATCGTGCTGTATGACAATCAGCTCCCCCAATTAAGGCCCCTTCTGTGCCTCGCGCATCCTCCATCGCGGTCCATTAAGGCGCACTTTCGCCGAAGTGGGACCGGCCCATCAAGAAAAATTATGCCACTAATAACATCGAAACGAAAGAAATTTGGACAAAACGACTCTCCGCATCACAGATTTTGTTTACTAGTGGGTAATTAATTCTCCACATATGTTGGGAACATCTGTCGCGATGACCTGCCATCGTATCAGCGAGACAACTGCTGCGCTGTTTCTCCTCAGGTCATTAGCAGAACTACTCAAATTACTCTTCCTGCACCCCCACCACCCCCCCATATCCAAAAGTGCTTCCAAGTTTGGTATTTTTAAAGGTACCACATCCCCTTCTCTCATTTTTTATTCCCAAATATCCCATGGACAAAGAGGTACAATTATTTCTGGCTCACTATAAGTAGTAAAAAAAAAAAAACCTCACAGCAAAGTTTACTGCCCCCTTGTGGTTTGCATCAATCTTTCACAGTGCTGGTCACTTTCCCAGCAAAGCAGAGATATCAGTTGCCTTCCAGTTAAGTTAGCGGGAGTTATTGCAGTAGAATTGCTTAATGACCTTGAAATAAGGAATAATAAAACAATGTCTTTATTATCCTGATTCCTTTTCTTTCATATATGAGATATTGAGACAAAAAAAATCAACAGTGATGTTAATGATAGTTGATATTGTTCAGTGTTGTTAAATGTCAAATAGTAATTATGTGTAAGGTACTGGAAGAACCAGACTGATGTTGACTGGCTCTGTATATGATTCTCAATTTGGGGTGGGTGACCCGAATCTGTGGAGCTTGACATCTTGACTTGTGTTCAGCCCAATAAATCCAAGTATTGAGAAAAAACATAAGTCAGCATAAATGTTATTAGATAAATCCATGCACCTGTGAGGAAATCTAGCAGGCAAAGGGGTCGACCACATAGATGATCTCTCCAGATAGAAAGGCACGTTGACAGTAAGTACTGGCCAATTACTCGGAATGTATCCCAGACGGCTTGGTATAAAGTGACAGGTCTCGGGTTCCAAGAAGAGCAAACAGACCCGTAAGACACTGTCGTGTGACGGAGAGGGAAAATAACAGCATTAGTTAATTGACCTTTGAACTCAGTCACATGAGGTTTTGAATTATCAGACTGCTGAAATGTTGAAGCTTCTGTTGTGAGTTTCACAATTTCCGAGTCACCGGGCATTTTAATGTAATGGAGTAAAAGAAAAAGATAACTAATTACAATGCGTATTTTACTTTAAATGATACCAGCATTGGACACAGTCTGTTCAGTAAGCTGATTAAAAAAAATTGTGACCCTCTGACACACATTATTTATTATATTATTGCATGTGGACCACATGGTAACTCTGTGTGATGCGATACGCTGCGTTTGGCTGGATGCAAAGAACGTACATTTCGCACAGCAATCTCCTCTGTGCAGCTCCCTCTGACATCTCAAAGATCTCGAATCCCATACATATTGTGTACTATTAAGTTGAAAAATGTGCCATATGTGTCCAAGTACTGTGGACAGTGGGGTGGTGGCGCGCAGCTTTACATTTTGTGTGTATGAGGTTTTGGGGGGAATGAAATTATGAAAATAATGATCAAGGGTTTACATATCTTAACCAAACAAGTCAGGATCCTTGTTGACTATTATATGTTTGTTTTTCAATACAAAATTTAACTGGATATGTCTATCGCAGTGACTCGATTAATCATGATACTCGATTATTACAATGCATCAATTAAAATTTTCCTAATAGATTACTTGCCGATAAAGAGTGAAAACATCACTTGTGTGGAAGCACTTCGAATTAAAAGTGAATGAAAATGCTGTCAGTATTACAAAGCATTACTAGAGCACGACTGCTATGTGAATACATCTTAAAAGAAGGCATTCAGGTCTGCCTCAGCCAATAATGCAAGGCTAGCCATGATATGCACTGTTTAGTCTTTCAGAGTAGCTTAGCCTGTCTTTGCCAGCAGACTTAAGTCATTTTGCCTCAATTTGCTTGATTCTTGTCCCAATCGCTTAGCCATATCATCTTCCATAATTGTCGGTGTAGGGTATACATAATCAATTAATATAAATTGTTTGTGAAAGCATTGCATGTTAGGGCTAAATGACACTGGAAAAAGTACGAGATGTACTTATGAGTGATATTTTAAGTTTTTGCAATACTCTGGAGTTAAAAATTAAGTATACAGCCAAATACAACTTCTCTGCCAACAGACTGTCAAATTTGCCAGTACCTTGAGTCGTATCAGCAGACACAAGGAAGTGTCGAAGGATCGGTTCTGTTGAATATCATCTCTATGGAAAACAAAATATATATATACAGCAGAAGATGATTGTCATTTGGTGACCAGATCTTTTCTCCACTTCAACTCATTTTTGTTTAATTTCTTGCAGACCGTGTGGCACGTTTGTGAGTCCAGCATATACTAGCCTGTAACATATCTTCGCCTAAGCCTCGATTAATGTTAAAAAGGAATAATCATTAGATTAGAAATGCTTGCTAAGTTTGGTTTCCTAGGACTGAGTAAAAATGTTAATAATTTGAGCCCTGCAGACTATCGCGGTCCTTGCACTGTGACAATTCCACGAGAGCATATATTTGGGTATGAACAATCGGGACATCCACACCAGTACCTGGGGAGTACCACACCAGTACCTGGGGAGTACCACACCAGTACCGGGTGAGTACCGTATGTGTGTTTAGGGGGGTTGGGGGCTGTCTGCTCCCTACCAGTTTTGAAACCAAACATTTGTCCTTGCAGTTGCATGTGCATGAAATGCCATATCGACATTAACACCGCACATAGTGTTAATCAGGGCGGTACAGTGGCACGGTGGGCACTGCTGTCACTGCACACTG
Source organism: Cyphomyrus plagiostoma (assembly GCA_019775915.2). Classification (NCBI taxonomy): domain Eukaryota; kingdom Metazoa; phylum Chordata; class Actinopteri; order Osteoglossiformes; family Mormyridae; genus Cyphomyrus; species Cyphomyrus plagiostoma. The sequence goes on from JABFEA020000029.1 coordinate 9,128,812, forward strand.
CTGCTTTGTGTGTAGATTTTGCATGCTCACCCAGTGTGAGCATGCCTTTTTTTTGTGTATCCACTGCTTTCCTTCCACTGTCCAAAGACATGCACCCTAAGTGAACTGGAATGCTTAAATTCACCATATGTGTGACTGAGCATGCCCCAGCTACAATGTATATTATATCATGTTATATATCATATCTTAATCTTAATAATTACTTGATAAACAATCATTTTAATTGGTAAGTTACTTGACTATTGATATAATCGTTAGTGACGGCCCTAGACAAGTCACTCATGCACACTGTCTACTCCAAAGCAAATGGCTGTTAATGCGCTATGATATAATCGTATGCATATTACACTTCATGTAGCACACTGTTAGGCTGGCCTAACAGGAAGTTATTCCTTCTTGTGGGGGATTCTGGGATAGCTCTCCTGTGGTGGGACAGCACCGCCAGGTCACACAGGGAGCCTCCATGACCTTTTGGCCCCAGTGGCCAGAGAGGTTGACGTTAGGTTGGGGGAATGCGGCGGAGTGCCAGGCAGTCAAGGTGAGCCATCTTGCGCGATAAAATCGGAGGTCGTGACGGCTAAGAGACAGCCTGCAGACAGACTCGCTGCGATTCCAGTCTCTTCTTCCATCATCTCTGAGTGGGTATACTCTCTGCCTTTTCCTGATGACTGTCACAAAGCACAAAATAATAAAGATACGGCACCTTCGCGAAAAGAATCTTCCAGAAAAATTACAAACTGAAAAAATACAAATTGAAATGTTTCCTATGTTGTATGTGTATTAAGTATATATGCTGTATAACTAATAAAGTATATAGCTAAGTAACTTAGTTTATTGCTCACAGTTATACTTGTTATCATATATACTGAAATACAAATTAATTTATTAAATTAGATTAAATTTCTAGCTGTTAAAGCTGTAAATGCAGAAATGCTATTGCTTTTTTACCCAAAGCGCCATATATTTTTGAGAAAACAGGGTCAGACAGTCCCTCGTGCACCTGGAGGTTAAGGACCTTGCTCAGGGGCCCAGTGGTGAAATCACTCTGCCTGCACCTTTGGAATCACAGACACCGTGTACTAACCCACTGAACCACACACCGGCCCCAATCACATATACAAGGAAGCAGTAGTGTGTACCAACTGTTACGAATTAATTGTGGAAATTGACTTTTTGGCTTAGTGATATTATACGCAATGGGCAGCATCATTAACCCATTGTTACCCTGGCGAATTGAAAGGTTTTAAAATGACAAACATCTCATTTCTCTCCTTGAACTTTTGAGCATCACGCAAAGCTCACATGCTTTCCCCACCAAAGAGTGCTGACGAAGCACTTCCGAAGTTAGCTAAATGGTAACAGTGGGTATCCGAAATCCATCTCTACTAATTTTACGCGGAATCAATTAAATCATTTTCGGGGGGAGCGTTCTTTCCTTCATCTCATCTTTACTGTAATGCAATTGTCCGCTTCGACTCGTGCTGCGCGCCGCATAATAAAATAATAAGGCTAATCTTGTTTCGACGTTCCCCTCCGGATCGACACGCCAGTTATTGTATTAGATCTGTAATGAGATTCTGCACTCCATCAACACGACTGCTAGCTGAGCTGTACGCCGCTTTCCTTGAATAGAAAAAACATGTCCATTTACATCCTATCATTAGCTTTATACAAATGTGCCCTTGAGCGTGCTGACCCAGTCTCTGTTGTTTGCAAACACTTTACTTTGGCAGCAAATGATCGGCAACACCCCCGCCCCCCATAACCAGAACGCACCATCCCCCCTACAGCCCATTCTTCGCTTTCTTTTTCAGGCGGTGGTGGAAGTAAGAGACGCAAACAAGGGCAAGAGTGTCGTCGCTTGTTATTTCACTTGCGTCCCCAGATGGTGGAGTCGCGGATGTCCGACCGCTTATTGCAAACAGCGGTGCCAAGTGTAGGCGGCAATGCGATTGCCATTGGGCGACCGATTCGTTGGTAACGAATTAGGCTCAGCACCTTGAAACTTAAAGGATATACAGCCATTTACCGCAAATCACGGCCTGCGGTAATTAATCGTTTACCGACGTGATAAAGCGACGTGGAGGGAGTTTAACACAATCCATCCATTTCCCCAGTGCAGGACTCTTGTGTCAAGAAAATGTATGAAGCATATTTTAAGAAGGTAAATTATTATGATCGCACATACATCGGTTGTTAAATTAGTATAACCATTTCAATAATACTACATTACAATATAAATATGTAGCTGTAGCTATCAATAACTTAAAAGCATAGCTGACAGTGCAGTTGACTACCTAGTAATAAAATACATTGGTTGGGTATCTTAAGCAGGTGTGTGGAAAAAGTCTAAATTGCGTAACTTCAGAAAGCACTCGACCAGACTGAAATGTGTTAAAACCCTGCCTGCAAAGTCCACACACTGCCCATCTGCTCAGAATATAGGCCTTTATTAATTATCATTATGAATCCGGCACTCCCGGGAACACAGGCAGAATAAGCGCTCTAGACGTTCCAGCTTTCTGGAATAAAAACAGATTTGGGCTAAAATGAGCAGAATCCCGTGCTGATTGCCCAGTAATCGATGCCCTTGTCGTAGCAGCACGTCTGAAACCGTGCGCGCAAGGCACTATGTCGTTTTCAACTTTTGGAAAACTGTGTTTGTGTGCGTGTGAGTGGTAACCAAAGCATGGATTTCACTAAAACAATCTGTCAAACCTAATCGCTGTGGAAATACGCAGGCTCCAATTGTTTGTTTAATGCTCTACAAAACTAAACATTTTGAATATGTTTGGAATAAGCTGTTTTAGATGGTGGGGTTGCCACAATGGAGATGTACTGTATTGAGTCATCAACTAACAACAGGCCACTCCGGTCCATTAGAAACCAAAGCTAGTGCGGAACTAGCAATAGCATGCATATGATGCTTTAGGTAGCACTTCCCCATGTTTTGAATTCCCATGTTTTTTTTTTTTTTTTTTTTGCATAGTAATACAGACACTGTTTTAAGATATTAATGCTAAATATCTAATAATGACTTTGTTTGAAGAAAGCAAGAGCTCACTTAATAAGCAAGTGATTATGATAATCGAGGGTCTGGACGAGAGCCAATACGAATACATTACTGAAACGTCTTCACTGTGGGACACAATTCTAATAAATAATGCAATAAAAAAACAAATAAAATATTCAGATGTTATTATTTACTTTGAGCCGTCATGCGATAGAGATCAATGAAGCCAATTGTGCATGATCGTGTAGAAAATGTTAGGCGCTGTCTCCGCTTTCCTTATTGTGCAATGCAGACACTCGTGTTGTGTCTCGTGAAAATTTTGAAAGCGGAAACAAACGAGAAACATATCTGGGGCTTTTAAATACCGACCTCTTCACAGTCGGCTTGAAGATTTTAACTTCGGAGCGGACCCCTGCCTCTTTAAGAAAAGCCCTCGCTTATAGGAGTCATAGATCATATCTAAAAGAGAGTGTTTGCTCTCTGTGCAGATGCCATCATTACTAACTACTTTTCGAGGATCCTTGAAAGCTAAATCATTTTGCAATGCATCATTGAACATTTATTTGCTTCGGTAGCAGATGGTTTTCAGCGGTCCATCTGTTTGCGGAGATGTCTTCAACAAGCCCCCTTCACCTTCACAGAAAGGCAAGGAGGCGTACGGATATTCATCCCGTCACCGTAGGCTCCGTCAGGGTCGGGGGGCGGTGGTTGGGTGGCGGAGGGAATTGGTCTTCCGGTCACAACGGATTGTGATTTGTGGTCTCAGATGGGGTAGGGTTAGAGTTGTGCTGATCTCACCCACGAGCTGGACACCGTGACTGGAGGTACAGGTACTGTGTGTGTGTGTGTGTGTGTGTGTGTGTGTGTGTGTGAGAGAGAGAGAGAGAGAGAGAGAGAATACACAGCTCCGTTGATGATAAGACCCATGAAAAATATTTTTCATGAAATAGATTGTTTAGAAAATTTAGAACAAGCTTTTGGGAGAAGAACATACAATAATTCTACAAATGCTAGACGTATCCATAACGTGTATCTAACGGAAGGGGAATTAAAAAAATTCTTTGTGTACTTTTTTGTTAATTGTTGCATTTTTTAAGGAGCACTCTGAAAAGACAGAAATTATTTCAAAGTAGAACGTAATAACTTTTCTCTCTGGAGAATGACCTTGTGATGTGTATCATGATACTTTGGTCATATGGTAATAAAGCATCACAGCTACGATGTGCTATAGGTCTATGACATGCAAAATGCAATGGAACTAACATAGTATAAATTACCATGGAAATACCGTGATGGCATCTGGCCGTTCCACTCACTCCGTTCATTCATCTTCCGGAACCGCTAATCCAATTTTGGGTCAAGGTGAGGCTTAGCTCACATACACATCAAAGCAATATAGAACCCAATCCAGTGGAACTAGATGTCTGGATCATGGAGATAGGAGCATCCAGAGGAACTCCACACAAACTAGGGAAGAACATGCGAAGTTCAGACAGAGTAGGAATCAAGCAAACAACTGCTGAGATATGAGGTTACAATAACACATTTTTGAGTATATGTGTGTTATTCTGTAAACAGGAAAATAAGTCCATCAGTTTTCCACAAGTCATTCTCCAATACAGTGCCGCAAGGAAACTGGATACTATTCCTGGGAGTGCATGGCTCAAAGCAAGGGAATCCCCTGGAGAGGATACTGTCCCAGGGTGGACATTTCACGTCCCGAAAGCACAAATCCAGACCAAGATTTTGTTTCAACCAACCAGTTGAGTTTTAAGAGTCACAGTCACAGAGTACTAAACAAAATCTTGGTCTGGATTCGTACCTGAAATATCCACGCCTGCCTGTCCCACACCATAGAGCATTTAGAGATGCAGATTAGTCTAATCATATGCTTTTGGGTTGCAGGATGATCACAGAGCACCTGGAGAAAATCTACAAAAAGGGACAACATGCAAACTCCACTCACACAGAGCCAGGGATGGAAAACCAACACTTATACGCTTAGAGTTACTGGGTGACTGGGCTACCTGCTGAGCAAGCAGGGCACCCCAGTAACAATAAAGACAGTCATAATAATAATAATGTTGGGTGACGTATATGTAGAAGGAGCTGGTCTGCTGCAGTGCTCACAGGAAGTATTGAGTCACATTGCATACAGAAATATATATGTCAAATAACCTGTAGTTTTAAGTAAAAGATTCATTTAAAGTAGTAATAAATTGGAATCCAAATTATAGTTCTAAAAGTGCAGTTCTGAGTTAAAAAGTGCATTGACAAGCAGTCTCTTTGGGTGCTTTTTAACTGGTAACACGTTTGCAATATCAAAACACCAGACATTTGTGTTTTAGTATCCCTTTGGGAGCCAGTCACTGCAATTGCAAGTAATAGCAAATGAGAAGAACAGAACTGAATGCGTCAGTCAGAAACTTACGAGAAAGTGAAACGTCTGTGAGGAAGATATGTTAAAGATATTGAACACTGTTTGTCAGTGCACTTTTGATATGAAACCAATAAATCTTTGCCATTTTTACAGAATTAAGCAAGTGTCCCAGGGCTGTGAGCACTGTACTTATAGGCAGTGAATTTTGAGTGCGATGAGGCAAAGAGTCTGGGGTCTCCGGTTTTCCTGGGAATCAGAGCCTGAGTAGCCATTTCATAACAGAGCCCTTGGAAAACCTCATCTCCTGCAGGCTTTAAAAAAGGCCTTCCGCCAGGTGATTATGGACCAGCCACAATATGCTAACCTCTCAACCTCAATTCAACATGTCGACGCATTATTTTAACCAAGGTCCTTTTGGAGCGCTCCAAAGAGCCCAGCTGGTTTATCTAAATCATGTTGACCTTTGCTTCGAAGTCGAGCTCTCTCAGTCACGGTTGAATTAAGTTATCCCATCATGCTTTGCTCTTTAGATCTATTTATGCGGGGAGGAGGGTCAAAGCATGTCCCAAATAAACCATTGGGGTGCCGCCGACGTGCATACGTCACACATATATATACATTGCATATAGATGTTTGGCAAATTACGTTTGATGGGGGGGGGGGGGCGCTTGGCGATGGGGGCAGGTCTTTGGCAGGCTCCCCCAGCACCAGGCCCCCATCTCACTTCCAATTTAATGAAGTTGTTAAAGTGCTGAGACTGACAGGTTAATTATCTTTTATGAAAGTGGGACAAATTGAACTGTGTCTTTCCATCAGTTTTTGATATAGAGAGAAGCTCCTAGGGTCCCCAGTTGACACTCCAGTGAATCACAGAACTAATCCACTCTTGGTATCCCTCCCTGACCCCCCCATACCCTGATGGGGGCCGCTTCTGATATTGCAGTCAGATTTCCTGCCTTTTTTTTGTTTCACGGTTCTAACTTCCGTTATACTCAATTCCCTCCACCACCCTTTTCCACCTCATCTAACATATCTAACCCCCTTTTACTCCCTACCTCCCTCCACCTCTTTCTTGCGACTTACACGTCTGACGTCCATATGTTAGCTGACAGCATGGCCAAGTAACTGATGACTAAATTTAAAATCCCGATGACAGTGAGAGGCGGACAGGGGCTCCTTTTGCACGTGAAGCGCCGTTCCTTGGGCGCAGGTGGGGGTGTTTGCTGCAGCATGGCAGATGTCTCTCCGCGGACGCTAATGGTAGCTGAAGGGCACAGCTAACAACAACTAGCTCCCGCCCATCACAACATGGCACCTGACGGGACAGCCTTACGACCAAGTCAGTGAACCTGGGTCAAGGTTGGGGCCCATGTTTACCTATAATAATGTTGATGATGAGTACAAATAAATTAGCTGACTTGGTTTAGCAGAAGAAATCAGACGCCCTGAAGTCAGGTGTTGACCCGATTTGTATTACCTAACGCAACTGCTGTCAAAAATTTGATGTCTTTTTTTTAATGTAAATAAAAATTATGCGCATTCATTTAGGAGTTCCAATTAAAAGTAGTTGTTTGAATAATTTTGACAGAAAATATGCACAAGCTACATTAACAAGGATAAAGATTTTTTGCTAGTTGTGTCTTTTGAAATGAAAGATAAAATAAGGATCAAAACCGGTAGATCCGTGTCTGTATGTCTAAGTAATTTAGCTTGGAGCAAAATTTAACAAAGAAAATGAAATAGATTTCAGAAACTAAACAGTTAAAAGCATGCATAAAATATTTTATATACTTTTATAAATAAATTTTTTCTTGTGGTGAAGTCCTAGCAGCTTAGGTAGCGCACACGGCTTTAGAAAGTCACATATATGATGTACATAGGTAGATTTTGGATTAAGACTAAAATCAAGATTGAAATATATTTATTTAATTATCTGTTCAGATGTTTCCCATTCCAGATATTAAGGGTCATCAGTTTTACTACTTGTCCTGGTTTGTTTAAAATACTGTATCGAAGAAAGTACAGGATTGTTAGTTACAATGCCATACATTGTCATCTGTGATCTGAACAATGATTTGCTTTAGACTGTTTTGCTATATATTCTATTTATAACCTTGCTGGAAGCTGTACAAGTACAGACTGAACACCAACTGCAAACAAAAACTATAAAAGTCAGCAACAGTTAGAACAGTTGGCTATTGTTATCATTTCAGGTTTTTCTCTTTTTTAATAATCCCACAGAGAAACCATTGGTCTCTACAGATGCAGTGTTGTAATGACCGCAGAATATGTTTCTGTGCTGACTTTATAAAGTTGGAAACCACTGTGCAACAAGCCTAACAGGAAAATGATTTTTTTGTTTGTTTTTGTGTCAACCAAGATAAGCATGTACATTTTAAAACATAAGATGACTATAATATATATATATATACATATATAATCTGATTTAAATTGTTTCATTGTTATATTAATCCATGTTGATGAACATGGCTTAATCTGCTGATGTTATAAAAAATTTGGTTACTTCAGTGAAGGATCTATACTTTTGCAAGTAAAGGTAGGTCCTATAGCTACAGGTGGGTGAAGAAAATAAAATGAGCAGAAAAATGATGAAATGGGTTGTTGTAAGTGCCTCTGGATAGCTTTAAGAGATTCCTGGTATATCAGAACATTTTCTACTTCTAACTCATGTGAGTCATGCAACTTGACAAACAGAGCATTGCGCTCGCAAGCGAAAGGTTGTAGGTCCAAATCCTACAGCGCGCACACAAGCCCTTTTCTCTGCTATAGGTCGCTTCAAATAAAAATTAATTGTAATTATACATATACTGTTAGCCATTTTTCTTTTTTTTCCAATGTATACAACATCTCCATTATTGCAGTCTATTGTATTATATATTATATATTATATAATTGGCTAACACATTTTCAATGCAAAACACATCTTGTAAGACTTCATGGGTTTCACTCAGTTACAGTGTGCGCTCGTCCTGCTTATGGGCACATGACTGGCAGGCCAGTCATTGGCCCACAGGATCTGTGTTGGAGATGGTCTACTTGCTCGGTTCTGCTTTGATGAGACAATTTGAGATCGCTAAATTGGGCCGACAAAAGAGTGGAAAAATATTAAGTATAGGCGGAACCAAGTGCTGCGGGACTTCGGAGGTCCTTGGGAGTTTGCTAAGCATCAAGAACATGGCGAAGGACGACTTTTCAGACCATATCGCGTTTCTCGGTTCCTCTGCAGTCAATTTCTTATGCGCCGCTGGACCCACAAACTGGCACCGGCAGGTGTTAACGCCTCTCCCTCCTGACCATCTCTCTGCTATACGGGACATTGCCACTCCTCCTTATAGTCCGTAACTCCGCTTTATTCTGCCTATTCCTGCTACCTTGAAGGGCCAGGAGACACCACTGCTTCACCTCTTTTGACAAGCAGCGTCAGACCAATGTGTCGTGTACAGGGACTTCAGCAGATGGTCCTATAACTGAATTAGGAATGAGGCTCCTATTGCACATTAAAACTACTGACGGATTACCAGGATCCATCCATCCATCCATCGTCCAAACCGCTTATCCTACTGGGTCGCGGGGGGGTCCGGAGCCTATCCCGGAAGCAA
>JABFEA020000029.1:9152504-9167817 GCA_019775915.2 Cyphomyrus plagiostoma
CTCACACACCATGCACACTCACACACCCTGTACTCACACAGCCTGCACTCACACACCCTGTACTCACACACCATGCACACTCACACACCATGCACTCACACAGCCTGCACTCACACACCATGCACTCACACACCCTGCACTCACACACCCTGTACTCACACACCATGCACACTCACACACCATGCACACTCACATACCATGCACTCACACACCCTGCACTCACACACCATGCACACTTACACACCCTGTACTCACACAGCCTGCACTCACACACCCTGTACTCACACACCATGCTATCACACACCCTGTACTCACACACCATGCACACTCACACACCATGCACACTCACACACCCTGTACTCACACAGCCTGCACTCACACACCCTATACTCACACACCATGCACTCACACACCCTGTACTCACACACCATGCACACTCACACACCCTGCACTCACATACCATGCACTCACATACCATGCACTCACACACCATGAACTCACACACCCTGCACTCACACACCCTGTACTCACACACCATGCACACTTACACACCATGCACACTCACACAGCCTGTACTCACACAGCCTGCACTCAAATACCCTGTACTCACACACCATGCAATCACACACCCTGTACTCACACAGCCTGCACTCACACACCCTGTACTCACACAGCCTGCACTCACACACCCTGTACTCACACACCATGCAATCACACACCCTGTACTCACACACCATGCACACTCACACACCCTGCACTCACACACCATGCACACTCACACACCCTGCACTCACACACCATGCACAACCACACACCCTGCACAACCACACACCCTGCACTCACACACCATGCACACCAACACATCCTACACTCACACACCTTGTACTCACACACCATGCAGTCACACACCATGCACACTCACACACCCTGTACTCACACACCATGCAGTCACACACCATGCACACTCACACACCATGCACACTCACACACCATGCAGTCACACACCATACACTCACACATACACAACTATGGGCAATTCAGCAACTTTCCTGCCTTACACCCATGGACTCCTGGATAGGCTCTGGACGCCCCATGACCATGAATAGGATAAGTAGTTACAGAAGATGGATGGATGGATGGATGGGTATTTTTGGAATGTGGGGGGAAACCATAATACCTGGAGGAAAGCTCGCAACGACATGGGGAGATCATGCAAACTCCACACACATGGAGCCAACTGCTGCACCACCATACGGATCCGTCCAGAAACACATGGTTAGGTAAACTGGCCTTCCGAAATAGCCCGTAGTGTATAATGTGAGCGTGTGCCCAACGCTGATCTAGAATCCCACCCTGGATACCCCCCAGCTCCCCCAGTGAGCAACCATTACTCAATAAATGGTTGGAAGATGGATGTAAAGTGATACTTTCTAACCTCAAGGATACTTTCTTCAGCTGTTCTGTTATTAGTTACATTGTTGTTGGATACAATGTCTCTGGATAAACTGTCCACACTCTAAACCCAGCAGGTTATTTCATACGGCAAATGATATATATAACGTTATAAAAGTATTAAATGAAAACAATATCAACTGGGATGTAATGGGGGGAACAAGGCCTGTCAATTTATAATCTAAGTACACATCTATTGACAAGTACCTAATATGATTAAAGGGTCCTAATTGATATAATATTTTTAATTCAAACTCCCATGATGCCTGGACAATTAACTATCGTCAATAGCACCTTAATATATACCATGAAATTGTAATGTTCCAGAAACTTTTCCCCTGGACACTCAAAATTAAATTGTATGTATTAAGCTACCGCGTTGGCAGAAACTCATCACGATAAGAGAGTTAGTATTTATGGTCTATGGTAATCAGACGAACATCGAGACGGCAATGCATAATGATTTGGTGTTATTCAGATAGCTGATGAAATATGCATTTCTGAAATATGAGGCGCTTTTTATCATCCATTTGTTTTTCACAGAGGGAAGTCACTTTATTCTGGACTGAAGAGAATTTGTGAGAACAGGCATCAAGCAAACATCCTGAAATTATTCTCTCAGCGGGAGGCCGCCTAAAACATGTTGTTTTTAAATATGATCTGCATTTTAATACAAAATCTACTTTGACAAAAGAAGAAAGCATTTATTGTAATTCCATTCATATCCAATCTGAATATTACATGGTTATTACGTGAAGTTAGACACAGAATATGGAAACCACAGATTAAATGTAAAAAATTACATTTTCCTTTGTTAGTTCTAATTTTCTGCATTAAAATACAATGAGGTTGAATAACAAAATATATTTCTTTTTTATACAATAGGAATTCACAACCTGAAAATGTGTGTATTTCTGACACAAACAAATATATTATATCCACTTTTTAAATGCAGTGATACCAATTTAGAGAAAATTGAATGAAGCTGAAAAATCTGATATATCAGCAGGAATAATGTCATAAATTTCCGTTAATACGTTACCAGTATAGCAGAGCCTGGTGGAGTTCAGTGCAAGCATGCAAAAGCACAGTCGTGTGCCCTGTTACTCATCACCAGTTACCCTGGGTGCCAGTCTCTTCATATTACATTCTGAGCACAGAAAACTGTCACTAAATCAATAAGCTGTGGACAGACACTAAATTTCAAACTACCCAAATCCAGTCACCCTACAGTAAACCAAACAGGCTTAATTTATGCGACTGTCACAGAGATGCCAGTTTTCCATGTCTAGACTACAGCAATTAGATGTAATATTGTATGCAGTAGTAATATAGGGTAAAATAAGAGTCTACATGATATGAATTGCTATAGGACACAATTAAATTGTGCACAGTTTCCTTTCAAATATTATACTGAAATAGACCGAAACATTTATTTACTTCCACTCTTCACTATTTCACCAGTTCAGATGGGATGGATGGATGGACATAGGTACTTATTTCTGCAAGCGAAATGTGCCAATAAGGCCACTTTTAAAGCAGTGCAGTCTGCATTAACGACACCTCAGAATTTATGCTTACTTGAGGCTCCCTGCATGCCGGACATTAGGAAGTGCTGACATGATGGAAGCAAGTGCGGAATTAATTGATACATATGTAGCATAAAACGTGAGATGCTTGTCATAAGAATTGTTTATTATAGAGCAAATGAAGGATCTGGAGAATTTTATATCCCTATAAAATGGTTATAGTGAATTATCTTCAGCCTTTGGTCACTAATGTAGTGCAGTCTTGTAGGCCAGCGAGGGCTAGTGGGCCCAAACATCGACTTCACACCACATCTCGGAATCGCTGTCATCGTCCAGGTTTATTTTACTTATTTATTGCTTATTATACATACCGTAAATACCATTCACATTAAAATACATCCCGTATGTCACGCGCATCACCTAGACGATAATTACCAAGAAGATGGCATCGCTCCACACGGTTTCCATTTGCCACTAACTTTCCGCAACAGTAATGAAAAAAACAGGAGGGAAGGAAGGATGGGAAATAAACTGTGTTTGGGGGGGGGGGGGCAATTACTGAAGCTACATTAAAAAGTGCAGAAGCAGGGCTGTTGCGAGCCCAGTCACTGAGATGCATCAGTTTAAAGACGTGATTGATGAAAGCCTAAGCCTAACCCTAAGCCTAACGCGAGCAGAGGCCTAGCTGCAAAGCTGCGGCCACGCCACTACCCCAAAACCGGGTCACTGAGCTGTCATTACCTAACATGCTAATTACAGTAGGTGAGGGGCCTGTTGTCACTGTTGTCGGACCGGATTAGTTTGCATGTTTAAGCTGTAACGTCAAAAGAAACAATACTTCAGACAGCACAGAAATTATTTGATTAACGACTTTTATAACAATCTGTTTCATAATAAGCAGTATCATCAATACAATATTGATTGTTTTGGAATAAGAATGAAACTGATTCTGATTATTGGTACTGAATTGTAGTATTTTAATATAAAGTACAAATAGTGTTATCCTACAACTGTAGTCCTAAAAATAATAAAATAACCCCCAAATGACTATTTAAAATAATAATTAAAATAGGTATTTTTTTGAGAAATAAATTAATTTAAGGAATATTTCTTTGCTTGTCTTAACCAGCACAGTAAAGTACAAAGTACAAGCTCTTAGTAGATGCATTTTAGGAAATCTTGTAAGTAATACACGTATAGATACTGACAAAAATGAGGGAGGAGAAAAAATAGGTTTAATTTAGTCAGAAATGCACTTGAAAATCACCATACCTGTTATTATCTTCCTGGGAGTCATTGCAAAAAACTGAGGGGCAACAGAGATTCATTAAAAGGCAGGTTTGCGCAATGCCTTGGGTGCGTGACTCTCATTGTTAAGCAGGGAAGGTAGGTAAAAGCAGGGCATTCATCACTGCACAGACAAATGACACTGGATTACTAGTTAGACAGTATAATGAGTACCATCTAATTTCCTCTTTAGAATCAATTTATGTTTCAAAGCTTGGGATGATCACCGAGGGACATTGCTTTCCCTGGGAGAAATTAAAGAGTCAAAAACCACTTTCTCATAAAACATAAAACTAGCAGGAGACAAATGTGTGGTGCAGAATTACTCTTTGGTTTTTGATAATGCTAAAAAGTGGCCGTAAACTATGAAATATGACGATTCTCCTCCTGCACATATATAAGGTTATATAGCTTTGATTCTCTGTGTCCACTACAAAAATGGAGCAAAGAAATGTGCTGGTAATGGATTCTGTTATGTTCTAAAAACACTGGAAACTAATTCAGGTTGAGGTATTTTGTCTAAAAAGCTTTCATTCATCTTTCATTCAGATAACTAAGACTCTTGAAGCAAATAATTTAAAAATTCAAAAGTATATTTAGTAATGTATTACAGAACTATCCTGTCCTACATGAGGCAATTACAGAAAAATGCACTGCCTCAAATATCCAAATAGCTTTACATTCATTTTCATATAAACTTTACATACATTTTCATATGAAAAACTTTGTATAATGTGCAAATGATCCTAATATTGTTTACATTTATATTTTTCCCTACTACTTGAAAAGACATCGACGTTGTCGATGAACCGCCGTTTTCGGGAGTTCAGAGCAGGCCTCTGAGAATCCTTTGTAGTAGCACATGTCTTTAGAAGCAGACGCCCCTTCACAGTGGCACAGAGACTACAATGCACATCCTCCAACCCTTATCTTCAGCTATGTGTGTCTGGCCTGACCTGGATGATAGTCCCAAAGAGACAAGCGGGACTCTACTTGAAGTCAGCACCAAACTGACTTATGCTCAGATTAGTTAGACAATATAAGCACGCCAAGGTTTCAGCTCCTTGTTTTACCTGGGGAGGGAGGGAATCAATGGATGTGATGCTTCTGGCATGTAAACAGAGGACACGGCTGATCAACTTTTGCATGTTGTCAGAAGCAAGATATATTTGGAATAACTTGACTTCCCCGATTCCTACAGCTCAGATCAAACAGCTTTCCCTGAAAATCTCCTGCAAGTCAGTCCAACAGGTGAAACCAGTGATGGTTTCCTGACACCAAAACCAGAACCTCAAGGTAAATGTCAAAGGCTTGTACTCCCACAATCAACACATGTGCAAAATTTCAAATAATCCCATACAAGCTTCAAAACTGAATTTGGGGGGACCTTAATATAAGATCCCCCAAGCCTGAACCTGCACTGCCAACAATTAAGCTACCAGGTCACCTGCTGTTATCTAGTTATTTGTAGAGATTGAACAACACAGATTTACTCACAAAATCAACAGTTTAAATACTGAGTCAGAGTCCTGCTGCTGAGTAAAAAAAGTTACGGATTAAAAAAAATTACAATATCACCAATATCATGCTTCGTGGAATTTATAAGACTGCAAAAAAGCCACAAAATAAAAGAAAAGACTCTGTCATTCTAGTTCAACAATCCACATCGACAGCTGCCGGGCCTTGTGGTCGGGCATCACGCACAGACAGAACGTCACTCTTTGTGAGTTTTATCAGTGAAGCATTGCAAAGTAGGGGGGTAATCCACTCGAAGAGGACTGGCCTCTCCACATCCTGCCACTTTAATCACTCGTAGGGAGTGTCGCTTTACAGCAGGTTAATGGCGCTGAGAGTGCCGCAATTACCCATGGCAACAGTAGGACTGGGAGAAGAAAAGACAGGAGAAGGAAAAAGAACCAATCGGTGACCTCCAAATACTGTATACACTGGCGAAAATAGTTGACGAAAGTCCAGGTGACCTTTTTGTTGCCACTGTGGTGGAAACAAGTTATTTATAGTGGCTTGGCTATAAGGATGCACTTTTACACCTCAAGTCTAACTACCAGTCATTACTTCCTTCATTACCTATTATGACATCATAATGATAACATCCCTAGATAGCCAGGCTATATTTGTACACTACAGTACTGTAGCATATAACTGATAGCTTTCCTATTTGGTCTATTCATCTTATGCACTGATTATTATAATGTTTTCTCACCCGTTTCAGGCATTTTTATGACACATGGAAGTATGATAAATCTAACAAATGTGTCATTCTGATTTAAGTCTTTCAACACAATGGCTTTTATACCAAGGATGATCGTTGGACAAAAGCCTCTCTTGTCGGCAGTGCAATTACCCCCAAAAGTCAAAAAGCCAAGTCCCATGTATATTCAGGTCAGTAATGATCCTTTGTGAGGCATATTCCTGCACATCAATTATGCTAATCATAACCACGGTCGTTAAGCCAGATGCTCATTACTGTCAGCGTGCAGGTGACAGAGGCTTCAATCACTAACGTTTGGAACAGTGCACTGAGCTCACCATGCTTTCCAAAGGTGGGTTTGGGTACATTACACCTGCAGAGTATGTTCCTCATCCAACCCCTTGGGCAGGACACGGATCAGCTTTGTGTAGCTTGAGGTATCAAACTGCTGCATTAAATTACTGCAAAGTCCTCAAGTAGCGCAAATAAGATACACCCCCATATTCTTATAAACCACGTAACCTTGCATAGCGCATGGCTGCAGCATACAGCAGGAGGTAATTTATTTATTTCCATTCCGACTGAACATTCCCAGGCAATTCCACTGGCTGCATTGGGGTTTGTCTGCTTTCATAGGACTCTGACCAAATCTCAGTCAGTTATCTAATGTGTGAAGTCAAGGAGGACTGTCTTTCGTTTATTCATTGTTTTTTCCTCATACAATGTTCCTTCATCTAATTTTTTGCACATTTGCCTCCTTAGTGTATCAGTTCTTTACGGTTAAGAAAAAAAGTGATGAAAAATGACAGTAATTTTTAGTAATGTCCAACATGCTTCATTACACTGCAGTTTCATGTGACCGAAACACTAAAACTAAGATGAAAATTTTACTTTCATTTTTTGCATAACAAGGATTAATTACTAACCAGGTATAATATTTCAGTTGTACTGCAGTTAACAGTGGTGATGTACCTTTTTTCCGCACAGTTTTTCCTGGTTTTCTTCTCTGAAATATACGGTGCCGTATGCCAGCCTTTCGAAAGAGGACGTTGTGTGAATTGACCTCTCGTACTTCTTGTTTTTGTGCGCATGGGAAAAAGGCTGAAATCTGCAAGGCGGAAAGACATGAAATTTGAATTTTATAATAATCATTCTAATTTCAGACAATGATAAAGGCACAATCAAAGGAAATTTGTTGAGACGACTGGATATTTTAAAGTGCAGAAAAGCCTGACATAAAATGCATTAATATCAATAAACTTTTTTTGCAGCCACGAATGTTATAATACAAGGCCAATAAACACTGTGATACACTGGATTTTAATTTAGTCTTTAAACAATTGCTGGATTAATATAATATTTCAAGTGCTTTAAGGTGTTTTAAAATAGAACCATCTGAAGAGCTATGCATATAGCCTACATGTGAAGATGAAGATGTAGATGTAACTGAACCAAGTGAATTGAATTAAGAATAATGGTTTCTAGCATCTATATCTAGCACCTCTCAGTTCAGTACGGGAAACAAAAGTGTTTATTTGTGAGCTTGCAGAAAGAGTTTCCACAAAACAGCAGAAAATATTGATAATTTCCCATTGAAAATCTTCTATTAATCCAACTCTCCCGTTACTCTGAGAATATGAGCATTCCTTAATGTTACTACGCTCACTAAGCCACATTAGAACCCTTTGATTCTAGCTAATGCTACCTGAATGACTAAATGCTGTCTTGGACAAACATTCTTAAACGTGCAGACATCTGCAAGTTTGAGATTCACACACTGCAAGAACATGCAAGGCTTCTTAGGCTGGGACACCCCAGCCCCTAACCCCCCCCCTGCTTCGCTGTTCATGTGCATTGTGTTGCTGGGCACACAATCAGTGTAAATAGCTGTTACTTAGGAAAAATGCCAGATGTTAATTACAGCGAGGTTGATTTTGTAAATTGCACCCAAGACACGTTGCAGGAAGGAAGATTTATCCTGCGTGGTACAAGAGGTGTCTGTGTGGGCTAGCTAAATGTCCACTGGGTATAGGCTTGGCTCATCTGAAAACAAACAAACAACGGACAACCTTGGCTCTTGCACAGACCACGCTCTGCAGTAAAGCCTATATTAAACGGGCACTACATCATTTCTCTTTCGTTACATCTCGCCTTTAACCGAGGTGTCAATCCTGACCTGTAAACACCTGTATCTAATGTCCGTCTAATGCAACGCAAACAAGCTGACCCAGGACAACAGTCTGCTTATCTTTTGCAGTCTAAGCCACCACAAATATGTGGTTTAACTGCCACAGTTTATTTCTGCAGACACACTGTGCATTTGCGCTTCAAAGATGAAATCGAAGAAAAGCAGGAGAAAATAACTTAAATATTCATTCTTACAATATTACAATATTACAAACTTACAATAAGATTAGTTAAGCTACTATGCAGAACCACAATCTGTGGGAACCCCATTTATTCTATATTTACCTATTAATTGGCAAACCATTCAGTTTTCTAGAATCTTTGGCTTGGTTGTCTTTTTCTTATCCAAATTTCTTCGCTGTACACACACTGTGGATTTTGTTCATAATGTTTAAATATCACAAGCACAAAAAACACCTGCAGATCATTTGAAACAAGAAACACATTCTAACCACAGATGCTAAAGAAACTACCTAAAATACTACTAAAATCAAACAGAAATCAATCTAGCAGCATTTAACCAATAACACTGAAACAAAGATACCCGTTTGTTATAAGATAATTAATTATCCTAAGGAGAAAAAAAATGCTTAAAAATAAACATTAATTATAAGGTTAGAAAAAGGAAACAAAAAATTTCACAAAAAGGCACTATCTCTTTAAGTAATGTACAATATCACACAGGCATTCCTATTCACTAGAGACAAGTGCCTCTCCTACAAGACAGATTACAGTGCAATCCATGCTAATGTGCACATGGGATGGACATCACAGGGAAAAAATTAATGTGGCCCCAATGTCCCAGAATACACAATGGTTGTGCTGGTAGCCGGCTGGTTCACTTACTGCTTTCATTGCCTCAGAATTGCATTTTAATAGGGTAGTTTTTATTCATTCAGAGCTATTAAGGAAAGTTTGCCTTCTCACTGGGGATTGTTGGCGGTGTGGTCCATGGGCAGCGACAGCCCGTGAGAGCAGCTACCAACAAAGGGAGCGTGCCCACAGTCACGGGGCCCACCAGAAAATCACTTCTGATTTCAGAATTTAGATATTTTAAAAAGCTAGACCAGCTAAACCAAAACCCCTTCATTCATCATATTTAGGACTTGCTGTTGTTGTTCCACTTTGGTGTTTTCTGTTTTTTTTTTTTTGCCAAAGTTCAGTTAGCCACAATCCTCATAACAAAAGTTGCATATCTTTACCTAAGGTTATAAATGTATATTGCATCAATAATGAGAATTTTATTCATCCTCCATTCATTACATATTCCCAGATTAATCTAAAGGTATCCCAGATTAATTTAAAGCAGTTCCATGTTATCTACCTTGTTCTACCGCCGGACAATTTCATGTTTCGAACCTGTACATTTATTGTGATAACTTGCACCGGATATTTCAGGATGACTTAAAGTTTTTTACATAATATCATAGCATTGCTTTACCACTACTACTCTTGGTATTACATTTATATAATTATGAAATGGTATTTTTAATTATACATTTTTATGCATGCTTTAATTGGCACAGTTACAATTTCTCATCTATACCTTAAACAGCTCTAAAATAAAAAATGTCAAAAGATTCTAATTTGCTGACACAATGATTGTTGCAATCAGCATAAACATCAGCACTCAATACAAAATGTTACCTAAATCTGGAGAGATACTGATACATTTGTCAGAGCAAAAAAAAAAAAAGAAACACAAAAAATTATTCAGCTCTTTGAAAATTTCCAGTGGAAATTACTGAGAAAAGGAGGCTGACTCCCAGATCAAAAGGCACTAATCATGCTGTACGGTGCTCCAGAAAGCCACCTGTATAATATGATTTGCACACTAACGGCCTCAGCTATTAGCACTTGTTTTGAGCTTCCGACATTAATGGGGCGATCTAATTTGGTGTTTTAAGTTGGAAAAAAATTCTCACCTTAATGTACGTTGTAGGCCAAGTTAGTAATTAAAACAAATGGAGAGTTTTAAAACAGAGTTAGTACTGTTAAAAAATACTGAAATTTTTCTTATCTCCTATGATAATTATATTCTGTGTGAACGTCAAGGTTTGTTTGAACTGGAATACTTTATTATATTTTTTGTGGTGAGCAATTTATACCTGAATAGTTAATTCTATTATCTGTCATAATTCTGTTTGAAAACCTGATCCAGATTTTTACATCACACACAGATGATCAATAAAAAAACAATTTTTAGGATTTAGGCTATTAGTAAGCACCAAAAATAAAATTATAAGGAATAATCCATAAACGTATACCCAAAAAAATGTCCATATCGAATTGCACTGAAGTGCTCAAATAGCTAACAAACAAAAATTACTCTGGGGACAAAACTTTCATCATGAGGTCATAATTAACAGCTAGTTAATTTGGTTGGTTATGGGGGGGGGGGCATGCAAAGAGCAATTGAGAACTTCCATGTTATTAAGAAACATGGGTTTTTACAGCAGTTATGTAATTCTTGCAGCATGCATTCATATGAAAAACAGCATATGATAAATTCAATTGGAGTTGCAATTGAAGTAATTGGAATTAAGGCTCAACATAATGGAATGTTACCGTTTGTGAATTTTAATTTCTACAAAGTTCCATTGTAATTGCCAGCTGCACTCATAGAAATGGACAAACGATAAGAATAGACACTAGGGAGAGAATAGATAGATTTACAGGCAAAGGAAAACGTGGACACTCCCCTCGTCAGCACAGAGGAAAGACTCACGGGTGGTCGACGATGCGCTCCCGCCACTCCCTCCGGTGGATCTCCTCCCTGGCCTCCTCCAGGTCCGTGATGGAGGTCGCCACACGCAGGGTGGGCTCCAGTGGCCGGTACCTCTGCTGCAGCACCGCGGCCGGATCACGGAAGGGCCCCTGGCGGACGCAGGATAAGGGTTCGGCGTTATGCCGTAAACCGCCCACTTCATTATTGATGAGGCCCCTGGTGCTCCAGGTGGCCCAAAGCTCTACAAACTCTGCTCGGATTTGAATTATTAATAAAACCCATTTCTCCTGATAAACTTTTACAAATGGCGGGATGGGACGATAACGCTGATTTGATGGATGGCCAGGGGCGTCTCACCTGTGAATCACGGCGAACATATATAAATTTACGTGGGAGGCAGGGAGGTGGAGAGCTATCATTTATCTGCATTTGTCTGAAGAGAGGATGCCTTACGTTCTTATAACGCACAAAGAGCCCAATTTGCTTGTACCAAAT
Source organism: Cyphomyrus plagiostoma (assembly GCA_019775915.2). NCBI lineage: Eukaryota > Metazoa > Chordata > Actinopteri > Osteoglossiformes > Mormyridae > Cyphomyrus > Cyphomyrus plagiostoma. Next base: position 9,164,392 of record JABFEA020000029.1, read on the forward strand.
AGTCACTTTCAAATGGCTAGCCGTGATGTCAAGATAGACAGGTAGCAGGTAAAAAAAAAAAATTAACTTTATGAAGCTTGCATAAGCATTTTATTAGTATTTTCTTAGTACTTCGTACTACGCTACAAACTTTGTGCACTTTACGGTACTATTTGCTGAAATTAAATGGACAATCATAAAAATATAAACATGACTTTCTAGAGCTGTAAAATTAACTCTTTCTTTAATTCTTTCATGGCATAACAAACAAACCATACTAACTCATAGAACAACATAGAAATAGAATGATGAATATTGCTAAACAAACTTCTGCTGTAAAACCAGTCACAACTAAAGTCCATCCAGTCAAATATCTACACAAGGCACTCTAAGTGGTTAGTTTTTCTACTCTACCAGGTAGGTGAAAAAAGAAAAATCTCTGTTATATGTCAGTGAAGGATGCAGGGAATGATGTTTGATGCATGATAATCGAACGTTGAATTGACGTGGCTGTACTTCTTGTAACATTTAAGTCTTATTTATTTCTGTTTAAATCAGCCGTTTGTAAACTGCATTTGGTAAAAAATAATTCTGAAATCAAACTGATTTCTTTGCATTATGTTTTTATAACACTATTGAATCTCTATACACATGTATTTAACAAGCTCATTTCCTGCTGTGGAAAATTATTTATACATTTGTGCTAGTATAAACTTCTCTAATCACTAAAGTACATTTACCACCCTTGTCCTCATCCAGACTCATTAGCTAGTGTGTCCTTGAAATCTGGCAAATGCTGGATACCGTTCATTTTTAAAATTGCAAATCACAAAAGGCATCACAAAGAAAGCACGAATGAAGGGACAGGGCCTAAGGAAAGGTACCTCCACCGCCACAAAATGAGAGAGGAAGGAAAAAGGTAAAAAAGGGGAAAAAAAACAACTGATAGGTTCACGAGGCAGAAATGTAAATAAATAATGCATCCCCTGTCCACGGCTCGCTGTCTGCAAGGCCTCACTGCTTTAATGAATTCCTACTAACAAGGCACAGCTGGAGTCTGGCCGGCCCAGGGTGAAGACACTACCCCTAATAAAAAGAAATGATTCACGCCTCATTTCTGCTCACTTATGTTTTACATTAATAGAAACCAATAATAGGAACCAGTTACCATAAAAGTCATGGACCGTAAATAACACAAATGGCAAATACGTATCATCAAATACTTTTCGCAGCTGGACAAGATGACATGCTACTTTCGGTGGTGCTTAAGCGATTCTTTAAAAGCAATATGGTCCTCGCGCTGAGCTGCCTAATGACATACATTTAACTGAAGTTTATTAGCTGACAGACGTGCTTATAAGCACAGAAGTTAACTGGGCATCTAAATAATGTGAAAATATTAAACGGCACCTGGGGGCATTTTAATGATACTGCTTGCTTTAAAGGAGTCCAAATATCTTTAGCTATTTTTTTTTTTGTAAAATTTACCATTAAATTTAACAGGAGCTAAAATATATGTTAAAATGTAATAATTGAAAAATATTTAATAGACATGCTATTTTACAAATATAACCTTTAATATATCTATTCATAAGCTTTCTCTATGTAAAAAGATGCACTACTGGTCTATTTGTAATACCTAGTCAATTGTTTTGGGAATTGGTTCAGTCTTTGTATCTTGACCTTGAAGACACTAAGCCAATGATATTTCACCCCTCCTACCTCAAGATTACAATACAGCCTAAATAAGTAAAAACTAGTTTTCAATAATAATATATTGCACATTCAAGTTGTTTTGTACTATTGCGAGGCGATACGGAAAGAGTGAAAACAAAACGAGGTCTAAACTTTGTCAACTGACGTTACATACTCGTTGTTTAAAAGGAAACAACAGCCAAGGCTGAGCGAAGTTTAGCAAATCCTACAGCTCTTTAGAACAAGGGCAATTAGGCAGTAAAGCAGTAAAGCAGGAAGTCAAATAGAAAACCAATAAACCAATGTTGTGATGGACACTAATTATGTGCAGTAGGTACTAGTTTAAATGTAACCTACTTTTAAATTCAGAGCTTTATAAACTTTTTAAAGAATAGCTCCCCAGTTTTTGTTGTATATGTCTCTGAACTCACAGATATGAAAACCTGGAATGACTCACACATCACATCTCTTGTTAGCTTCAACACTTCATACTGTTTTTATCCATTGCCATGTGGATGACCAACCTTTTATGTCTGCTGTAGCCTAATAGGGCACACCCATCTAGTGTTCTTCACATCCCTCTTATATTTCTTGACAATCCTCTCGTTCTTTATAGATTAATTGGACATTTGATCATGCTGAAGAACTGCATCCCCCACCATGTTTGCGTCCGTGGATGATCGCCACCAACTCACCGTAAAGTCTTTTGGTGATGCCGTGAAGCCCTATCAGCCACTAAGGGGACCTGAAGGGCAAATCAGCCTCTGAAGCTCGGCGTGGGAGCCAGCAATAACTTTGGTATATAACACAACATTTTCCTTTATTATAGAGTCTTTATTGGAAGAAACAAGGGACTTGCAGTTTTACCTACCGTTATGGAGCGAGTATGTAGTAAATAAATTTCTGCTTGGCCACCTTGTTTGTGTGCACAAGGGTATGAGAACGAGGATACTGAGTCTCAGCTGAGGCAGTAAAAAGCCAGAGGAGGGTGTAGTGTCTTTTGTACCCCTATATTATAGCATGAGGTTTGATACAGACAATGACATAGGAGTGGATTTGATATTGGACTGGGGCACAACCTAATAATTTCAATACAGATGTCTATTCATTTGGGGGTTGGGTGAATGAATCCAAATAAAATATTGGGGGTGTCCACTGGAGTGGGGCCCTCCGTGGTGCTGCAGGTTTCCCTCTCACCTGCGGCTTCTTGCTGGGTATCGGGGGCAGCGGGCATGTCTTGAGGAACGTGTCTCCCGCGGCCGATGGATCCATGGCCTGTCTCTTGTGCTGGAGATCCTTCACGAGCAGGGGCTTGACGCTCTTCATTCGCAGCTCCATTTCATGAGGGAGATCTCTGTATGGGGAGTTGAACACGCCTGGGATCTGCGGGGGGGCAGGGTAGTCAGAATCAGTGGAAACCAACAAAGTAATCAATATGCAAACCTGGATTTAAAAAAAAAAAAATGTTGCAGAAACATCTAATGTTGTTTTGCTGTCTAAATTCTGCCCAATATACGTGTGATTCACAAAAGATTAAATCACAGCTAAAATTCAAGTTTTATCTGCAGTTAAAAAAGCTAAATTTAGGTCTTAAATTTTGAAAATAGTAGCATGTAGCACACAAAGAATACTCTGTAATATATAAACAGATTAAATTTTTAATTCTGGACAAATGCACTCACCTAAAGGATTATTAGGAACACCTGTTTAATTTCTCATTAATGCAATTATCTAATCAACCAATCACATGGC
>JABFEA020000029.1:9175293-9195762 GCA_019775915.2 Cyphomyrus plagiostoma
GTCAGGGCCCGCCGATATGAAGATGTTTTCCCGTAGTGCAGTCAAGGCCCGCCGGCATGAAGACGGACACCCGTAGTGCGGTCGGGGCCCGCCGGCATGAAGATGGACACCCGTAGTGCAGTCAGGGCCCGCCGATATGAAGATGTTTTCCCGTAGTGCAGTCAAGGCCCGCCGGCATGAAGACGGACACCCGTAGTTCAGTCGGGGCCCACCGGCATAAAGATGGTCACCCGTAGTGCAGTCGGGGCCTGCTGATATGAAGATGTTTTCCCGTAGTGCGGTCGGGGCCTGCCAGCATGAAGCATGTGGGGTGTCCAGCTAATGAAACCACACAGACCACTTTGTAAGGTGAGGAGATCCATCGCCGCTGGGAAGACAGAGGCACTCTGATGTCACATGACATGCCACTGGCAAATGGTACTGCTCCAGAGCCGTTAGTAAAAACTTTAACAATTTCTACTTAGAGAATGTATATGAAAACGTGGCATGGAGTCCTCATCCAATAACAGAATCTCATCCTAAATGTGAAGAAATAGTGCTCATGTGACCACAGAGCCCTGTAACTTAACAGGATGTTGCATGTTCAGATGATTACAAGGTTACTGGATCTCTGTCAAAGGCTACATTTGTTATTGTTATTTGTCTGCAAATAATAATGTCTGGCCTTCAGCGGGAAAGGCCTCTGAATGTATTATTTATATTTTTCTATATTAAATTAATGGTTGTGTCTGTATTTAAGTTTGAAGAATTTAATTTTGATAATTCATTCATTTTTCTGAAGCTGGTAGAGATCTTTGTTTATATGCTGATTCTGGGCAAAACAGCCATAGCCCTCTACCACTGGCTTTCAGAATCCAGCACTGTTTGTCCACTGAGGGTGAGTGTAAACCATACCTGGGGAAACTCAAAGTGAGCCCAAGAATGTACCAATGTCAGCACATCACATGGCTCCTAAGTACATATGCACGTACTTAAAGTTACCATTTCACTGGAAGCACGTGTGTGTGACCTAGGGGTGGCAGGCAACGTCCTCGTAGGAAATCAAAGCCATCATGCAGACTCTGCACACACAGATCCAGGTTCGAACGAAAAACCTTGGAGGTATGATGCAACCCACTGAGCCAAAAGCGGAAGAAAATAACATACATGTGACAAAACTCAATTAAGCAAGAGTCTCGCCTGCCTCCCCATGTGTGGGTGCACATGCCGGACGGGTGTTGGGGGACAATGAGCAAGTCACCGGTCCAAAGACCACTTAACAAATTTACACTTAATTTTAGCCAAAGCCCTAAGATATTTTCCAGCAAAATATATTAGTGACATTAAAAATGTGACTGCAGTTGAAGTTCTTTTTTTGTCAAAAATAAAAGATGGCATCTCATTCTGCCCTCAAAGCATGGCGCAGTTTATTAATGCAAGAGCCAGCGAAAATCCACGGCAAATTTTCTAATTTCATAACATCATTCACTTGCCTGTAACCTGGGGCAGTTTTTGCATTGCAGGCGAGAGGTTACCTGTGTACATGTCTACCAATTGCACACTCAGCCCTTAAATTAATCAATTCAATTTATCTTTGTAAAAGCTCATGCAATATTCCTTGCTTACATTTACGCTATGTTCCACGAGCAACCTCTGATTTACAGGAGTTGTTGAAAATACCTTTTATACCTTATTTACTCATTCAAGGATTCGAATCAAGCTGACAAGTAATGTATAGGCAAAATATTTTTGCTTTTAAAATTTATTATATTTTCTTAAGGCTTTGATCATTCTATTATTTATTTGTCACCCCTTGTTCTAAATAGTCTACTATTGTACTATTTAACAGTGCTTCATTTTTCTGAAATGGTCTGTTATGGGCCATCATAATTATAATTTATCTGACTGGCATATTCAAAAGAGAATCTTGCTAAAGTGTTTTACTGAACTTATTGTTGAAACTTGGCATTTCAATCCAGCTTCAGCTGCATATGTGTTAATTCTCTGGTTTCTTCATTGTTGCACTTTCATTTCCCTCCCACAATCCAACAAGACGCCATCTAGGTGATTTCATGACTATTAATTAACTCACTTAATCTTTGCCTTTTGCCACCTCATTATGCCTCCCCATTGAAAAATTACCAACAGTTACAGTTTGCATTTTGTGTAGGTGTCTCCATAGAAACCACTGACTGGCAGGCACCTTACCTGACTTGTTCATTCTTTTTTGTTAATCCCTCCAGATATCTTTTTCTGGCATAATAATTATGTACATACTTTCGTACATAATAGCCCTTCCAACGTTTTTGTATCTGGATGAGATTTACAAAGAAAACAAAATGAAAAAAGGGTACTTCAATTCAATATATGTAAACAAACAAACAAACAACAACAACACCAATAATCATAATAATAATTATCAGTATTATTATATATAGCGGACATACTATTAAAAATCTATATGGGACTATATTAAAAAGCAAAATAAGGGTGTTGTTGGAAAGACGGACTTTATATATTGACTGAAAATTAAACTCAACAAGTCAATTCATATTGAGTGATCTCTGGAGATTCCAACCAAAGACACGCATGGTGGCTGTAGGACTGTGGAATTGGCATAGAAACACTTAAGCCTAATTGACTGGTGTCAGGCCCAGATACGTGGAACATGTGTCCTTCAGACTAAGTAGGGGAATGAAGAAATCGCTGGTACAAAAAGAAAAGTATTGCCATTGATCAGCGCTCAATAGATAATTCTGAATTAAGTAATTGCTGGCTCAGAAGCCAAGTTCTTCGTGACCTTTTAGACTATTGAAATCAATGATGCATATTCTTAAATTTTGCGACATAAAATCCAGGGACATTCGTTGACACTGTTTTCTGTCAACGCATTTATGCCACAGCCTTTGGTAAACAGTCCTTTTAAGATCTTGCCGAAAGAAAATTCATGTCTATTTGATGTAGATCATCAACAAACAACAAAAATGTATCGTATGCAGTTATCTGCAAATTTGCTGTTTGTAAAAAAGTTTGTTTTGTGTTAGTATGATTTATCATATCAAATCCAAATATTTCATGCTGCTTCGATGAAAAACTTAAAGAGCATGAAGTTAGGAAAATAAAACCTAACAATACACAATAAACATGCATTCTTTTAATCAAAAAAGTTAAAAGAATGCCCTCTGACATCAATTATGTGAGACAATTTCATTTTTGTTGCATGAAACTGGGGTATTTGGTAAGATAATTTTAAAAACGTTTCAACATCATTCATGTTTTCCAATGTGTCCATCAAAATCAGCTTATATTATTGTATGTGACCTCAATAAATGCGAGAATTCAGCTAGGCTTGTAAAAAGTGATATCAGTTTTAACATTTTTATTTGACTAGGTAAAAAAAGTAAGTAAGGAAATGTAAAAACTTGTTTTAATGCAAGCTTCCCCTCATAAATGTGCCAAAAAAGGCTTGATTTATTAGCTTGGAAAATTGGTAGACTGTTAACCAACCCAAAAAGACAGACTTCCCAAATGGAAGCATGCAGAACAGTTATAATCATGGAGTTTATTTGGTACTTAAACATAATGGCAACAAAAGTTAGGTGCACGAGTAAGGTAATATTTACCCTGACAGCCATCTCATTGTAGAAATTTATCTTCATGACAAAACACTGTACCTGAGAATATAGAGAAAGATGGTGTTGAGGTACACTCGTCTATATTCCAGTTTTCTGATCTGTTATGTCCATGAGAAAAGAGAAGGCCTCTTTATACATAATACATAACAGTCACACAAGTACAAGGAAACAGGGTAACAGGGGAAGTCAGACTTTGTATTGAAAGGGCAGGTTCCTTCTTAATACATAATGTAGACAACTCCAGAAAAAAATCTATGGTAGTCAAGCTGTAAACTAATGGAGATATATGATCGTAAAATGCTCTCCGCTGAGTCTGATAATCAATGGGGCCCCAGTGTGGATAGACTAACAAAGGCAAGAATATTCACGCTGGCTGATGACACCCACTATTGTATGATTTATTCACTGCAGCACGTTTCAGGAGAAACTTCTGCGCAGTATAAAAGGAATTCATATTTCAACATGTCTGCTTTAATAATAACAAAATAGAGGACTAGGAGGGAAAAATGTCAAACAGACCGTGCATTCAGCCCAAATCAAACACGAGGTCGGAAGTTCGAAAGAGATTAGAAAGAGTCTTGTCTTCAGCCCAGCAATGGAATACATGCACCCAGATCCCCCTGTGTGCCGTTCACTTTTGTTTTATTTAATATTCATTTCAAGATTATGAGAGATGTTAGGAGTCATTTTACTTGCAAAGATCCGCTTAAAGCCAGCTGCTTGTAGGAGCAGGAATGCTGAGGTATTTACTTTAGATATGTTGACGTTAAACATTTGTATGTCTTTAATTCAACAAAGAGTCTTTAAATATGCTTTTCCAAGTTGCTTTGCTATGATAATATCAGATTTATAAGCAGAAATCTGCCGTGCACAGACATAAGCTAAATACATTTGTGGCAGTGCATATTTCTTATTAAATTAAAAGTCACAGTAAAGCACTTCTTCATAGTAATATGATTATAATAAGACATTCATTTATCAGAGTAACTAGATCTTATATTCTATTACAGGCATTTTTTATAACCTACAAAATTAACAAAAACTCTTAATTTAACAGAAACTATTATTCTGTTTGCAATACAAAAAGACTGGATTTAACCTTAGTTGTCTAATATGACTGAATACATTTAGTAATAACCAACAGATTTATTTTTACAATGTTATAACAAAATGCCAATAAAATGAAACTATGAAATGCATAATATCTTTAAAATACTTCATAAACTAAACGCTCGACGTGTCAGAAGGCTTTTTGTTTAGAGCTCCTGTGTTTATCTCTTTGTTAAAGTTTGTCCTGCATACTTACTTACTTTTGATGATTACAACAGACAGATGTATCCTTAGGTGACAACCTACCTTCACCATTTTTCTGAAATACACCCTTGCAATGTAGCCCCTCCATATCTTCTGTATAACAGTTGCCTTTCTCTGCAGATGTCTGAAGGAGTAACACAATGAGAATATATTATTTCGCATAATGCAGTGTCCAGTCAGGTTTCATCTGTCCTTAGTTTTACAGCCTGTATCAGGTCTTACACTAAAAATGTTACGATGCTGCATCACAGAAAAGTTAATTACTGTGTTAATCATCTGACTATAGAGAGTTATATTCAGACAAAGCAGTTTTAATGCTACCCTGTTATACATTGTTTCATTCATATCAATGAATTCTTGTTCTAATTCTCGTCAGAAAAATGGAATCCAACCAGTGCACGCAAACCTTCTGAGTGTTGAATGCTAGTCATACATCACTGTTCTACCATGGCTCTCCAATATTACTCCATGATATTCCGTGCCTACAGTTGTACTAGCATAACTTTCTGAGTTCATCAATATCACTTTCAGTCCAAAGTCTGCCTCACAATCTGACACTAATGTTCTGGATTGTGGCGTTTCATTTAGTCCTTACAGCAGAAATACTGAATATTTGACTTAAGCTACTTACTACGGAAACGTTGTAACACAAATAACATGGACTGGCACTGTTTGTTTCTCTGTCGGGTTTCAGAGGTGTATATTACAGTTTCATACTACACAAATATAAACAGAAGAGCAGCCATATTAAGAATGCCCCGTGTACATGATACATAATTTTCATCAAAGTTGCATGTTGTTTCCCACTTTCAACTTTCAACAACTAGAAAAGTCGTGAAATGTCGCTAGATGACGCCATTTGCTAATTATCATATTGATGGCGTCATCGCGTAGTATTTGCATTTCGCCTGGTGTCAGATGGTGAGTCCTTTACATGTTACATTCTCTCTATACTCATCGTATATATATGTGAATACACTGAGTACATTACCAGTAAAGCTGTTCTCATTTGCATTTTTTTCTGTTGCTGTTGTCAGCTAAGGTTTGTCTAAAAAGTTGCTAGATTTGTCGCTTGCCAATTTTTTATTCTTTTTTTTTTAAAACAAACTGGCGACACTGACTGGGCCTTACCTGAGATACGATCGCAGCCGGGTTCCGCGGAACCAGCTCTGTATTCGCAGCGCGGCTCTGTCCTCTTTAACTCTGCGCTCCTCATCAGCCCTGGAATGTGGCCACATGTAATAATATTACATAAATCAGCATAAAAGAACAATTCAGCTATTTTTTGATAAAATCAACTTAGTGTATTCGAAAATGCTGGTGAGAAATATTGAATTACAAAAAACAAATATTTGCAAAAGTCTTTATCGGTTAAAAACATAAATTACTAGCATCAAATCTGCCTGCTGACAGTGTTACCCTGTTTATAAACGTTTATTGAGTTAATAATGTCCGCATTCAAATAGTTTTAACTCCGGGTGCCTTACGGAAGCTGTGGATCTAAACAAATTTGTTCACAAGACATACTTCGCCACTTTAGCATGTAACCGTGATACTTAAAATAAATAAAACATGTTCAGTGCCGTATTGCGTTTTTTATCTTTTAAGAAAGCGATCGGTGACCTGTCTGTGGTGATAAATTCTTCTTTTATCAGTTCGATCTGCAAGAGCAGCAGCTCCAGATCGGCCATGGTCGCGCGAGCGCCCGCGTTACCTTGACTACAAGAGACGCTAAAAAGTAGTTTACTAAACAGAAAAGGGCAACACATCTGTAAAGGGCAGAAATAATATATAACTTAAATAGTGATTAAAGTAATGCAAGGAGGAGGAATTCGAGCAACTTTATTTGATATAATATATCTCGTGTTGTGACGACCGGACGTTAGCACGTGGTCTCATGACAAAGAAAACTATAAATATATCTATTTTTCTTAACTTATTTACTGTACAGCACTTTGGTCCTGCGCTGGTTGTTTAAAGTGTTTTATAAATAAAGATGGATTGGACTGGATATACCGCAGGAATGTGTCGCTGAATTTATAATCGTAGTGGCAGGCCGTTTGTTCGCTAATCAAAAGATCCATAAATAACCGCTAAATTCCATAAAAAGCCACGAATGAGTTTGCGGTTTGCTAGTTAGGGGAATTTGATAGGTAATATACACATATCCATCCATCCAACTTCTGGACTCGATCGTCCTATTTAGCGTAATTGCTATAGGACTAACCTGTCCCGGATAATTAATATATTGCGCAAAAGTGTGTATGTAATAATAATAATAATAATAATAATAAAACAGCAACAATAATTTTCGTGAATCCGCAGAACTGTGTATTGTGAAAGTTGTTAAAGTTCATATAAAACAGATGACAAGAAATTGTTGTACCTTTCAGACTTTTCTTCACTTTTTACAAACATTTCTTAATGAGTCAGTGTAGCCCCAGCAACTTTGTATTGCAGAAATCCATTGGTCACGTTTGGCAATTCCAAAGGCTGTCAGATTGTAGGATGCAGATTGTCCACCAGACGATTGATTTGTCACCACATGTCACTTCTGAGTTGACAACACTGTGGACATTATCATCCCTCATCAGAAAGTTATCAGTTAATTTTTATTTCCTTTTTTCCCCCTTTTGCCCATCAAATATTCTGCCTGAGCATGTGAACTGGCCACAGGGCGCTTACAGCACTGATAACCGCTGACAGGCCGGCACCAGTTTGTTCTCCTGCAGCTACTGCATTAGCCAGCAAAAATATGGGCGAAGGGTGACCCCTTGGTTGCAGACTCCATCCATCCGGCCCAGGTAGCGGGCCGGCGACCATGGTAATTGCCTGGGAAGTCGTGTTTTGACAAGGTGGATGGGTGTAAGTCATCATTCCCGCAGCACGGCGGAGGGGCTGCGGAGAGGCAGCCTGTTTACCTGCCAGCAGGTGACCCACTTCTGGCCTGATTTAGGACCCGCTAGGCTGCATGGGCTCGGTCGCTTATAATAAACAAATATTTCCCTGTAAACTCTAAACTTTCAATGTTCGACGTTAACAACGATCCAGCAAAATTTTGAAAAAGAAATACAATACTCAGTCACACAGTAAGTTGCCACAGATATGATGTATATAAAGATCAGCCAGATAAAATTGTAGCAGTCATAATAATAATAATAATACAGAGAAAAATGTACAAAAATGTCACTGATTTAAAGTTGGTCCTTTTTGTTTTGACAATTAAGGCTACCTACCACTGTACATATGTTTCTAAACACGGCATATGGGATAATTTATCTGAAAGCCACAAATATGTAAATTGCACATTGGAATTTAAAATCACCCACGTGTCTCCTGCTTCTCAAACAAGGTGTGTGCCATACTTCAGCATCAGTCTCTTAAAAACTAATCCCATGTAGGAGTAAAAATCACCTCAGTTCCGGAAACACATAAGCGAAATCCATAATAATTTTTCTTCTGCAGTTTTTTTCATTATGTCTCACGGTTGTGTATTTTATCCCAAACTCCCTGTTTTCTTTTGTCAATTTCCCATAATGAATAGAGATCGGGGTCAAGAAAAATCATATTTTTATTAGCCCACCTATAATCAAGAAAAGGGGTAATAAGTATTGTGTTAAATTGTTTAATCTGGGAGTGTTCTATCATTATTTGCAGTGCATTGTGGGGAGACAGTAGTAATCCATTAGATGTGATGTTTCAGATTGGGCCCGGTGAACTTTCTGCATCTGTTCCCCACGTAGAAGGACATTCCATGCTGCCGGCTTCACTGTCAAAATGGGAGATGCATCACCTATGTGCTCCACCTTATTGTTTCATTATTACCCGCCCCCCACCACCAATTTTTTGCAATTCGTCAGCATGCGACCACGTCTGCCACACAGGGGAACCTCCCTACACCGCCCTTCTTTACTGATCACTTTGCCTGTTCACCGGAGTATTGCATGCGTTCAGACAGACACTGCTATAGAGAGATGTCTGAAGGACTGGCCGGTAGCTCATATTCATTTTCCTTGTGAGACATGCACAGTCAAAACAACATGCAGAGTTTCGAGTCATCCAGTAGGCTGGGTGCAGTGGGACTCGGAAAGTGTACAGGTAGCAATAAACATAGACAGAGACACATTGAAATCAATCCAAAAGTAAAAACTTGCGTTATTAAACATCAGGCATAGCATGGTGGAATACGCTGGGCTGAAGAACAATTAGTATTAATTGGGCAATTAAGATACACAATTGGCTATTAGGGAAAGTATTTTTCACTCCTTGCCTGTGTGTGAAGTTTACAGGTTCTCGCCTGGTTCTATGGTTTCTTCCAGGTTCCACCCACAGTCCAAAAGTATGCAGGTAGGGGAAGCAGCATCTGCAAATGGCTCATAGCATGACTGTGTAGGTGGGATGGTGTGTGTGGGACTGGCATCCCATCCAGGCTGTATTCCAGCCTTGTGCCCTCTGCTTACTGGGGTAGCCTTCCCACACACCGTGACCCTGTGCTGAAGAGGTAGCTGGAAAATGGACAGACGTATTTATTTCCATTTTTCTTAGCATGCCTCCTTAATTTCTAGAAATGTCTGCCTCTCTATACTTGCAAATTTCCCCTCTCCTGCCCCCCCCCCCAAACACACACACACATCTCCTTTCTCTTACACTCCAGAAAGTAATCACAGCTCGGGGCTCTTGCGTTTCATGTCCTGAAGAAAGGCTTAGGAAGCTTTTGATTGAGGTTTTTTCCTATTTTATCGAGCAGTGGTGTTCCAGGGATCAAGCTGAACCAGGCTGGCCATTTGATGGAGGGGGAACAAAATAATCAAATGTGTCGTTTGTGTTCGCGGCTCGCTGCAGCGACATCTGGGCTGCTCTCAGGCTTCCATTAGGTCTATGCCATTTTATACACACCCCTCCCCCCAAAATAATATTCTTTGTAGTTTGTGGGAAGAGGGTGGATGTTTTGCAGTCTAATTTTGAATAGAAAAATACATCAGTGGTCATCATATTCCATTCCTTACTTTCTTAACTCACACCTGAGCTCAGAGTTTATTGTTACTTATTCAAAGCTCAATTATTTGCTCAGGATTTTATATTTCCTGTCATGTCTTGTGTGCATGTGCACTGGATGTGTAACGAAATCAGCAGGAACAGAGCATCTGTCCAGCCATGCATTTCTGAAGTCATATATCGGGTGCACATTCAAAGCAAGCTGGGGGCCTACCCCCGGAAACACATGCCATAGGCAGGGGATACCCAGGGTGGCAGTATGAAGGGCGTACAGGGCCCAAAACAGTATTCAATCTGTCAAATGCATTAGTCAACAATTCTCAAAAATAATAATTAATAACATTAATAACTTTGAGGCCACAGCTTTTAAAATTGTTATTATTAAGCTATTGTCTTTTCTGTCGTTGTGTTCAGCTATCTTGACTAAAATTCCCAACTCACCCAATGAAAATATTTGTCAAGATGAATTCATTCAAAAATGAAATTTGCACATTCGCTGTTGTATTTTTCATCTAAGCAGTAGTAACTTTACTGCTAGTTGCACATTCTTTTGCAAGATAGAATATTAAAGGACACAGTTTTGTTTTAACTGTAAGCCAAAACAATCCATTAACGACTACAAGCACCTGAGACAAAACATTCTGAACATTATTGTCTCAACACAAACCTGAGGGTGAGGGTCACACCACCCTGAGACTAAGATGCAATTAAGTTTTTTTACTATTTAGTAATTTCACAGTAAAATAACCTATTAATAGTAATTATAAAAGCAAAAGTATAGTATAGTACAGTGGTACCTCGGTTCTCAAACTCACTAGAACTCGAATTTCTTGAAAGTAGAACAAACCAGTTTGACCTAGAACACGATCTGGATATCAGAAGTCGAACCGTGAACGCTGACCTAATATAAATTGTACGCGCCAGGAAATGAGTCATACTACAATGCAGTTCTTACTTGAATGCCTTCTTCACAGACTGGACAATTAACCAAATAAAGCAGCGCAACATTACAGTAACTAACAATAAATAAACCAATAACTTACGTGTACTATTAGAGCATTAATGTAATTTATTTAAACTTTATTTTACCAAAAAAAGTAAAAAAAAAAAAAGGAATTTCAGTAAATTAACTGAAAACCAGTTTTCACTGCTTTACGTGATATTCAGGAGAAATAGCAGATTACGCATCGGAACTGTCTGGGATACAAACGTTATGCGTGTAACTAAACTCTTCAGCCAATAAAGGCAAAGGTGTGTCGTCACGGAGGCAGTTCCAGTTTGTGCAGCCAGGTGAGAGGTCGCAATGCATTTAACCATAATGCATAGCCTCAGGATCAGAATGCGTTGCTTTAAGCCAGCACTGTAAGCAAGTCGAACGCACCCAATGACCGGACTGGGGAAACACGGATCTAATACAGAGGACTGATGACAACAACCAGAAACAACTGATCACATGGGGATAACACATGGGGTTAACAAGGGGGTGTGGCACACGGAAGACGATCAGGGCAGGACAGGGGTAATGTTGGGATAAGATCTTTATTGTTTTGGAAGCCATTAAGAAAGAAAAAGAGCTCTTCTTGTTTTCTACTGTTCATTTTGTGTTTAAATGCTAAAAAAAAAAAATCATACTTAGATGTAATTTTGGGGGGGCGGGAACCAATTAATTGGTTTTCCATTATTTCTTATTGGAAAAATTTGATCAGAACTCGAACTTTTTAGGATTCGATCCGGAGTCCGGAACGGATTAAGTTCAACAACCAAGGTACCACAGTATAGTATAGTATAGTATAGTATAGTATTGTATTGCAATAAACATTGTTTTTGGAATGACAGAAAGGGTAATTCCAATTGTCATATCCTTGTTTTTCAAAACATTTGAAACACTGTTTACATGTACAGGATAATATCTCTCATTATTACATATGAGACATTTGAAAAACTGTTTACATGTACAGGATAATATCTCTCATTATCATATATGAGACATTTGAAAAACTGTTTACATGTACAGGATGATATCTCCTATTATCACATATGAGACATTTGAAACACTGTTTACATGTACAGGATGATATCTCATATTATCACACATGAGACATTTGAAACACTGTTTACATGTACAGGGTGATATCTCCTATTATCACATATGAGACATTTGAAACACTGTTTACATGTACAGGATGGTATCTCCTATTATCACATGTGAGACATTTGAAACACTGTTTACATGTACAGGATGATATCTCCTATTATCACATGTGAGACAGAATGTATGGGGAATCAGGGCCACCAGACTGAAGGAGAATTTCTCCAACATGGAGAGGGAGCCTCTGTTCCCTGAGCCCTTTGCTGTTGTCTCCTAGATATCCATAGAGGACATGCAAGTTTGTAATAATCAGAGACGCAAATGATCATCCCTATGCTATTGGAGGGTTTTTTGGCCAACTCATCCTTGGTGCTCATCGCAGACCACCCCTTTCAGTCTGCATGATAAATAATCACCATGTTCATACATTATTGTTTTTGCCAATGTATTGTGCACAAACCTATTCTGTTTGACCAATTTGGTGCATCTGGAGTTTTTACATTCTCACCACTTCTGTATGGGATTCCCGAAGTACAAAAACGTGCAGTTCAGTAAAGTCTGTCTGACTGTGTGTCTATTCCACAGCCTCAACCCCTGTTCATTCCAGGATGCGCTTCAGACTCACCGTGACCTGTGCTGGATAAGAAGTTATAGAAGATGGATGGATGGATGGATGGATGGATGGATGATTAAATTTAACTTCACATCTAAAATAATAAAACAGGCTAAACTCTTTTCTAAGGTAAAGAGTAAATACGTACAGCCCATTCAATTGTGCTGTTAAAAAAGACAGGTGTATAATGAGCATTATTTTGCCCGATGTCAGTCATAATTGCGAGGGATTGAACTGGATCCTAGTGGCCCATCCATCCAAAGAGTAATCCATCTTTGAGGTGAGGGCAGCAGGGCGACTTTAACGTCCTTGACCTCTGACTTAATCCTTTCCATGGTTATGGTCCAGTCACACATTATCTAGGCCTTGATCCCATTTCTGCCTTTTTTTTTATTTTGCATCAGTGCTTGCCTGAGCATAGCCAGGATTTGTTGCCCGTTCTCTTGCTTTATTGTAACGACTCCATTTCTGTTTCATAGGAGCTATTCCAACTGAGAGATTAGTTTTCATGGACCTGATGACATGTGACTTAAGAGACTGTTTGTCACAGAGAAGTTTTACAATTTAACTATGAAATAAGGAAAGCGAGTGAAGCGCAAGGGAGTGGGACACAGGTGTGTGTAAAAAGTAAATAGATTTTCTCCAAAATGGCCACACAAAGCATTTCATCATCATTTTGAAGTCACTTTCCTTGCTTTGTTTTGTTGAAGTGAAAAAAACAAGTCTTTCTTTTAAATTGTTAACAAATGCTGAAATCAATCAGCAAAAATCTGTATCTGTGCCAATTAAGTGTTCAGATGTATTACTACTTCCATGCCAGATACTTACAAATCTGCAAATGTGTAAAATGTACACTAACATAAACAAAACACCATTGTGGTTATTTGTAATTCATCATACTGATTCTCAATAATAATAAAATGTTTTGAATGATATATTCCACAACATTTCGATATATATTTGCAATTTGGGTATAGAGGGTTCAAATTTATATCTTATGTGGGTTTATATAGAGGGTTTATATCTTATGTGCATTGGAGAAAAATCCTGCTATTTATCGCTACAGTGTTATTTTTATTACAAATGTAAGACAATTAAAAATGTTTTGTTTCTTTGCATAACTATGACTGTAATATTTAATGTCAAAAGTCAGACAGGATATAACACAGACAATATTTTATCGTGAAATTATTTCATGATATTTCATTATTAATCTGAGAAAAGAGCAATATTTCGTATATAAAAGTAATTATATCTTAAGAAAGTCTAGGCATGGCGATTTATATAGGTGATATGTATTTTAATATGACTTAATAACTTTTTAAAAATTCCTCTAATGACATACATAGATTTTGCATTGGAAGTTGTTTCTGTTTCCTAATGACTAGCAGTTAGTACATTGATTGTATTTTGAAGGATTTTTCAAACAAGCAGTTTGGGAACAGCCACTGTATTACGTAACAAATGTCATTTGGGCTTCTAAAGGATTATCCTTGTTAAGGGGTAGGAAAACACTAAATATGTCTAATCCTACATTATTTACCGCTTGGTTGGTTAAAAGCTACTTTAAGCCTCATAAAATTAAAACGGTGAGTTCTCCCAACTGTGGCGGCAATTGAATTTGGAAGGAGAGCTGCAGAGCCAAAATATTGCTACAGAATTAACTGTCAAAATTCTTCTTGAGTCACAGATATATAGTTCACAGTGGGTGATTTTGATTAATACATTTAATCTAAATCATTGAAGGTTCCTCTCCCTTTTTCCATAAAATGCAGTAGGACACAAATCAGTTTGATAACAATTGGAAAATAATGCATCTTCCCGCCCAATAAATTGTTGCTTATACCTCTAACCAAAATCAATTCATCTTTCTCAGATTTATTAAAATCCCAGTAATAAATCTTCCACAATGTTTGTTCATCTGTTTTTTTGATACATTTATATCACTTTTGTTATGGTCTAATGTTTTTCCTGTCACCATGGGGTAAAATGGAACAATCTATTTTGGGCCAATTTCATAGTTAAAGAAGTGGAATCCCAGAGTAGTGGTGTAAATGGAATCAATAAAAGTGGCAATGTGCTGTGCAGATAGTGCCTTTCCCCTTCAGTTTTTGATTAACCCATCTGGTAGTGAACTTGACAGCAATATACCCTTGGTTATGGCTTGGGATCCCTAAGGTGCTTTTTTGGTGTTTCTATAAATCGCCCCAGGCAAATACGAAGGAATGTTTATAGGTGTCTGTCTCCCCCCCCCCACATCCTGCCCACACGCATTCACTCACTTATACAGAAGCTCGTTCTCACAAACAACCCTTATGAATAACTTTCCAGATGCTACAAAGCCAGGGATGGTAGGGCAGTCATGCTAACAATGATGGAAGTCATGTTGATACCTTGTTTGGTTATTATTATAGATTCATGTAAAATGTATAATGTGCATAAAATGTATAATGTGCATAATAATAATAATAATAATAATAATAATTCAGATACGGAAATGCAATCCACTCCATTGCAGCTCATTGTGTAATTTACCTTTGATCAATTGTTCATTTGAAGCATACTGGATTAACCATAAAAGGAACTTGCTTGATTTATTTATGCGTTCAGCAATAATTTGTTTGGATTGATTAACTCTCACTAATTAGGCTAATTGCGAAGGACACAAAAACAGATGTTGAATTACCAATTCTTCCCCTTTAGCTAAAAGAATCTTTGATATCATCATTTTGTACAGAATAATATGAGCTCAGGAGGAGAATTAAGGTGTCCTGTACTCTATGAGAACCATTTATTTGGAAATATTCCATTTCTTTTTTATTTTAAAAGGAATCAGGAAACCGTTTTGAATGACAATCTGAATTTATGGGGAGTAATTACAATGATTACACTGGACTCTTACAAGAATAATTTGGGATCACAAACAGAAATGAATCTCTATCTCTGATTAAAATCTAAAATTTCAGTTACACTGGATTTAATAAAAAATTATAATAATTTTTACTAGTTTCTTGACCATTCAATGAACTAGTGTTTGTGTAGTGTGTATGTATTTGTGTAGTGTTCAGGTGTTTGTGTAGTGCGTATGTGTTTGTGTGGTGTTCAGGTCTTTGTGTAGTGTGTATGTGTTTGTGTAGTGTTCATGAGTTTGTGTAGTGTGTATGTGTTTGTGTAGTGTTCATGTGTTTGCGTAGTGTGTGTGTGTAGTGTTCATGTGTTTGTGTAGTGTGTAGTGTTCATGTGTTAGTTTGCGTAGTGTGTTTGTGTGTAGTGTTCATGTGTTTGTGTGGTGTTCATGAGTTTGTGTGGTGTTCATGTGTTTGTGTAGTGTGTATATGTTTATGTGTGTTCAGGTGTTTCTGTAATGTTCATGTTTTTGTGTAGTGTTCATGTGTTTGTGTAGTAACATTTGATGATCCTTATGTAAGTTTTTGTGCATAACGCTTCGAAAGGTTATTTCACTTGATGCTGTCAAAGCACAGAGCCTCCGACTTCCTGTCTTGCCTGACAGGCTTTAATGTGATAATTTTCCTTGACTGACAGCAATAATGTTCCGTCCACTGAATGTAATTAATCCTGTTCTCTTAGCCCATAAACTGAAAGGCAAACGTGCTGGTAACCAGGGTGACGGCCGGCAGGGAACGTTTATAATCTGACCACTCGATTTCTTGATAAATGTTTATTTGAATTGCTGTGGCCAATTAATTTATTAACACTTTCGGATGGCCACCTTATGATTAATTTACTTTTCATTATTTTTCAACCAACTCCTGTTCAGTTCTTCTTTAGATGGTGAGCTGTAATTGAACTAAACATGAGTGCAATTAATTAGGAACAATTGCACTTTAACTGCTCATTTATTTGCAACATGGACACAAGAAAATTTTAGTAAAAAATACCTAGTAATAGGCCTAACATTTGAAGGGTGCTGTAATTCTGCCTGATGCTTATTCACTCTATGAATTCAAATGAGTTCCATTCTTACTGAGTAATCAATTAACTTGATTATAGTTAAAAAGTTTGTCAATTATTTGTGAAATGAAAAACTACATGGAACTGTCGCGAGCAAAAATGCAAACAACTTTCTAATTGAAAGTCTTGGAAAGTAAATAAAAATTAATAAAAAAGTAACGCTTCCATTTAGACTACAACAGTATCATTTGGTGTACAGCTAAAACAAAACAATTCTTGCCAACCAGTTTGTTCCTTTCAGGGTTGATAGTGAAGTTTATCCTGCGGTCTTTCATGGTTGCAGTGGACCATTTGCAAGCTCACCAAAGTAACCAGGTAGCCATGTCCTACAAGTACTCACACTGCCCCTCCTGTGCTGAACTTTTCCTTCCTCCAGTACTGTGTCTTGTTTTGATATCTTGAGGGTTATTCTGCTAATCCCAGTGTTTATGTTTATTATTATTACTATTTAAAACCCTTCAGATTTCAAGAACATTGAAACGATTGTTACACATGCAGGTACCCATAAGAGATTTGAATTATTGTGTTTGTCCTGACAGTAATCAGTTGAACCAGTGATACGGCTAATTCGCTGGACCAGGCACTATTTGATAGTGCAATATGAAATAGCAGCTGAATGTTTATACCTGCAGATGTCAATACCTGCATATAGACACACAGTACATCGTATAACTGCCTGAGCCTAACAGGTTAACACACATCCCCTAATCTCGCTGAAATCCACTGTGCCGGTGATTTATCGGTAGATGCACGTTTGGAGAGTTATACGCTTGCTCCAGTATGGGAGGAGTAAAATTACTCATACAGTAGGAGTGGTACGAGCTGTCTTCTGCAATGTACTTAAAGTGTTATTGATAGCAAGAATAAAAAATAGATTATAGCTAGAATCTGTTTTAGCCTGTGTTCTCATGCACCGTGGTAGATGTATGTGTCTCCAGCAAGACTCAGGCTCAATGTCATTTACTTACAATGACAGGCCAGCACAAGCGAAGAAAGATGTTAGGATGACTGTCTTTCTTTGCCTGCATGGTCTGCTGCCTCCTTTGACGGTCAAAAATACAATTTAACGCACCATCCAATATAAAATATATTCTAGGAAATATGTACGCAGATTATAAGTATACATTAAAGTTAATCAAAAACAGTAATCATTTGTATTACTGAGAATTCACAGAATGCATACAATTTTTCTAAACTGTTTAAATGCCAGAATTGAAACAATTACCTCTTTTTGATTGTTTTTGGGAATGTAAAAAAATGATACTACATTTATGACCCTGCTTTTAAAATAAAAAATACCCCACTTAAAAATATAGAGTATTTGAGATATATATATACATATATATATACATGCCACGTTACTAGCTGCCCCACCATAGTGACAGTCAGGGCCCCTCCCTTTTGTTGCCAGGGCTACTTCAAGGGTTAATGAGTCCATTAACGGTGATGATTCCACACGATTATACCACTGAAATTCCACAGCACTGTTGCACTATTATACGGAGCTGTTATTTTTGCAATTTTAACCTACCAATTAGCTTCGGTAAACCATTCATTTCCTGACTTCTCTCGTTAACAAGGTGTTCTCGACAACACAACTGCTAATTACTGGATGTTTTTGTTTATCTCTGTTTAAGATCACTAGATCACATTTTGTAGCCTTTCTAAGGCTTAGCCGAGTGGTAATCGAACCTCTTGACCTTGTATGCATGCTGTACATGTTAAATTGCAGCCACAAGGCAGGGAACAACTCAGGATGAGGTACCAACCTATCGTGGGACACAGTCACACACCATTCACTCACACGTGCACACCTACAGGCAATTTGGTAACTCCAATTAACCTCAGAATGTTTTTGGACTGTGGCAGGAAACCAGAGCACCTGCAGGAAACCCCACGATGACACAAAGAGAAAATGTAAAAACCCCACAAACGGAGCCATGACAAAGAGTCTAACCCTGGTCGTGGAGGTGTTAGGGAATCTTACTAACCACTGCGCCACGGTGCCAGCCCTTGCTTTACTGTATGTTTACAGTAATTCAATTCTGAGCAATTTAAAAGTTGTTTTTATATATTTTCACCTTTCATTTTTGATTTTAAACAGTGAACTGCAGTTTTAGCTTGATGTAATAAAAGTCCCTTGATGTGTGCCATGGCCTGATATCAAGTAAGATATTTCAGTTGTTCTACTGTTGACTGGCAAAATAAGGGTATTGTACAGACCTCATCTGCTGAAAATTTGTATCAGCTAGGCTACTCTCCCGATGTCGCCTGAGTTTAAAGAGCATGGATTTGCTGTTGGAGTTTGAGGATTTTTAAATTAAAATGTATTGCTCTTTCTCAATTTATCGATTTACATGTCGCTCTGTCGATATCAGCTGCAGCAATTTTTCCAATAACTTGCACGATGTCACCCTCTAGCTACTCAATTATTAGTTTTCTATGAATTTACTGGGTTATCCAGGGAATATGAATCGTATTTTTTGTTTTTTCATGCTGGTGATTTAACATGACCATGGATATGCATGCTACTGTTGTCATTTACAATGATGTTCAACCAGAGGCAATTGTATCCACATACTAATTTACAAAGTTATTTGGTGCATTGATGCTAACATTGAAAAATGGCATTGAAGCAGCGCATCGTTGAGAATTCATTCCTTCACAGCAAGAAGTAATCAGGCTGAGATACTCTCTGTTCTTCCAGCTATAAAGAAGCAACAGAATTTTAAAAAAATAATAATAATAAGAGCAGCAGCAGTAGCATAGATATCTAGGTTTAATCCAATCAAAATGCACTTTTTCATCCCAGGAGATGCATCAGAGAGTGACCAAACTGTCCTTCTTCCCCATCTCTTTCTCGTTGTCTCACTCTTTCCACAGTTGCCCTGCTAGCTTCACACTCTGTCATCCACCCTAATCCCCTCACCCCTCTCATTGTCAATACCCATCTAATTTTACTTTAACAACAGTAATTGGCTGATGGAGTACAGGCTATAGATTTGCTTTCTTGATGACTCCTTGACTTTTTTCCATTGGTAGTACTAATAGAATTCCAAATCCTCGCCGCTGTGATCGCACCATGAGTAGGTCAACAGCTATGTCAAGGTCCTATTGGAAACTTCACATCTAATGTCTTAATTTAGATGTAGCTGCCCTTTTTCTTCTCTCTCCTCATGTGTGAGCAGTTTCTCATGGTTTCTTTGCCTTACAGCAGTCATTTATGCTCGAACGTATCCTTTCGTATTACAATTATATGGACTGTTAGGGTTCTTGTCTGGGGTGAAGGATTATGGATCTGCTTTCCACGCAGCTGGTACCTCTGATTCACGATATTTGACTCATATATTTATATTTTCTGCTTTAGTAACGTGTTTTTCATCAACACAATTCTGATATATGATTCTGATTTATAACTGCAGTTATATAATGGGAAATATTCCTAAAAAGTGATCAATTCCATCAAATCATATTCATATTTTACATATGAATGATTGTAGTTGTAACAGGAATACCTTGCTTGCCAAATTTTAGTGCAGAACATGCATACGCCACCTCATGATAGATATTAGTAAAGTTTCCACAGTTATTTTTCCAGTTCTCCTGCATTGATTTTGCTTTTTATATTCACCATTGTTAATATAGCTGTGTAAGGAGAGCTTCACTAGATAATTCCAAGGTGTGAAGGTTCCACTCATTAATGTAAGAGCGAAGTGTGTCAGCCCCTATGACCCCCCAGCAGTGATGGAGTAGAACAGGCTACCCTGTGGACTCGGCTAGATGGAAGTAATTTTCAAATTCCTCTAATTAATGTGCTCCAGGCGGGGGGGGGGGGGGGGGGGGGGGGGGGGGGGGGGGGGGGGGGGGGGGGG
>JABFEA020000029.1:9195862-9221948 GCA_019775915.2 Cyphomyrus plagiostoma
TTTGGAATTAATTTTAAAATTCCTCTAATTAATGTGCTCCAACCGCCCCCCCCCCCCCCCTTTTACATTTTTGTGTTATTTCGCTACACCAGACTCTGGCTGAGATTGCGCATGTTTTAGAAGCCTAGGGAAAATGGTGGGTCATAATCAAACGAGGTGAAAAGGTAAATTAGGTTGTCATGCTAATTCAGCGTCAGGTGACTGTGTAATTGAAGGCACGGGGGACAAGGAGCAGACAGTCTGAACTTGACCCAGCTAAAAACGGGCTGACCTTGACCCCCCCTCCCGGCCGCCTGGCTCACCAAATGCCGGTCGGAGCACACTCTGTGTGCGTCATAGGCTCAGCAAGTCAGAGGTTAGCGAATTAAGCTAATAAATCTCATTGCTCCTCTGTGGCTCCAGAGTCATTTACATGAAGGAACCATTTGCTTATGTTGTCCTTTTTGAGGTTTTCCAACTATTTCCTCTATTACTTACTTACCTGGGCAAACAAATCCTGACAATAATACAGCCTTATACACCCAAACAAATAACCAAAAAAACAACTGAATGCAGTGCATATATATTATACGTATATTTCGAAACATTTCTGCCTAAATGTTAATCACATACGTGGTTGGCAGTTAAATTTACAAAACTGCATTTGTAATGTGTAACTCCTGAACAATATATTTGCATATTTACATGTGATGAGAAAAGAAGCTCATTTCAATACTGTGTTACAGCAATAGTCTCAACCACAAATGCAGATAAAAGCACCAGGGACCAAAAGTCACCCAGAATGGTTACTTTTCTGATATGAAGTTGGATTAAGTTCCTCTGCCATCCAGCGCGATGTTCAAACTTAGCAAGAAGTCAGAGTTTTAGCTGGAAGAGCCTACGACATATTTTCATAGACTTAAAAATGGATTGAGCTATGTGGGACTTCCTGGACGAATCTCACACTGCCATGAATTCACAAGACTGAAGTATGAAGACGTGTGTGAGTGCATGTCTGTACCCTGCAATGGACTGGCATCCCATCCACTGTGAACACCAGCCTGGTGCCCCCCCAACCCCCCCGTGACCCTGATCAGGATAAGTGATGAGAAAAAATGTAATTATCTCATTTTCAGAAGCAAAAAATGAACCACTTAGGTCATAATTCCTACATGAGGAATTTACCTTCCATTTTAAGGTACCTTAATAATAATTATAATAATAATACCTAGACTCAAAACTATAAACAGGAGGAATCTTTTAGCAACATCATTTTATCTTATAAAGTGTTACATTCTGGGTGGACCTTTTCTGAGGGAATATCAGGATGAACTGAATCACTGAGAACATCACACACTGAATGTTTCAGGGTTCCAGGCTGGATGCTTGCTGTCATAGCAACCCTCCACTGGCCAATTAATAATGATGGCCTACTTATTAGGTTTAATTGCAGTAATTTAAAGTGCAAATAAATGAACATACTCAAAACAGGCACTCATACGCCTCCCGGAATGTTTTGGATTAAAACCTGGCTTCATTTCCTGAAGGTCACGTCAAAGATGTAGCTCCTCATTGGAGATTGGCATCTTTTTTTTTTACATGAATCACTACAGAGGAGTATGTTTCAATTTGTCTACATGGATAAAAAACATCAGTTATTACAAGCCTCTCTCTGTGAGAGAGACATCGGTGTGCAGTGGTGGGAGCTCCGCGCCTCAGCGAAAAATCAATAATGATATAACGCGTGGAGTTCAGCTGGATGTCTGCGAGAGCTGAGAAATGAACGGGGCATTCCGGAGCGCTGAGACAAACGCCATTAAATAAGAAA
This sequence comes from Cyphomyrus plagiostoma, assembly GCA_019775915.2. NCBI lineage: Eukaryota > Metazoa > Chordata > Actinopteri > Osteoglossiformes > Mormyridae > Cyphomyrus > Cyphomyrus plagiostoma. Next base: position 9,197,670 of record JABFEA020000029.1, read on the forward strand.
ACGCCGCATGAATTGCAAATGGAGCTCAGCTAATTTGTTGCTACAGCGGCGTTTCCCCACTGTTAAATGACGGCGGTGTAATTATTCGGTTCACAGAGAAGATGTCACACCCATGGCGGTGTATATACTACCCTCTTAGGTCTAACTGAGCTGAGGTGAAATCAAACAATTTGTTTTGTTTGTTGTTTTTTTTAACACACCTCCCCCAGCAGAGCTTGTAGGCCTGTTCTAGTAAAGGTTGGTGAAGGAGAACTGTGAACCATCTATGTAATAAACACCTTGGCAAGTTACATGATGATCTGCGTACATTGATCATAAAGTACCAGGTTCGTAATGCTGAATATTTTGAAATGTCTTCTGTCACGTCCATATCAAAAAGCCCAGTTGATGTAATTGTTTTAGGGAACAAACTCTTTCCCAGCTTCTCTTTTTTACACATGAATACTAATCTGCTAGCAATACCTGTGTTGACCTGCTGAGGATGCGTTTCAAAGCAATTACATCAATTTCTGTTTTTCTCTTTCATATTTGGTATCAAACAATGTATCTAACGGAAACATATTATGTATTTAATACTGCTTTGTCGTAAGAATAGTTTGGTCCAATATGTCATGTTGCATTCCATTGGGTGGGTGAGCGACTTTGACAGCAAGTTACTCATCTCAGCACTAATTTCACGTGGTTAGCATGTAGGAACACGATGGTATTTCCTTATGTCCCATGATCTGCCCTGCTTCTGCAGGCGTCCGCCGAGCCCGGCAGTGTGGGGGCGCGACCCAGCCAACGACCTCCCATCATTTCTACAGACAGTTGATGGTGGCAATTACCAGCCATAGATACGGGGTGGCCACCACCTTCCGGAACATTCTGGTGATGAATTGCAAATGGCCGGCACCCAGCGCACAACACTAAACTCGAATAAATCTTCAACGTGTAATAATGACAGGAGTGGGGGGGGGGGAGAGAGAGAGGGAGAGACAGGCAGCTATAACAAGGGCCGCTGTTGTCACCCACTTTACCATAGCTTTGATATCCATCATTATCTGCTGAGACACGTGAGGTGAGCTGGACTAGCAGGCCCAAAGAAGGATGAGTTGTTTGCAATGAAGCATCAAGCCAGTCCCATCTGGCATGGAGTAAATGGGATTTCCCCTCCCCCTCCAGCTGTTCTCTGGGCCAAAGCTGTCTGTCACTCTGTTATAGGGTTCCTACTCATGGCTGGACAATATGGAATACCCAGTGCACATTAGCACTCTGATATTCAACACTGGCTCATTCACCGGCCACTCATCTTTTGCTCCAAGGGGTAGATAAGTAGGTAAGTTCTCCCCAAATGAGCTTGATGGGCCGAATGGGCCCCCCTCTCGTTTGTAAATTTCTTATGTTCTTATGGTCTTATATCTGAAACTAAGTTCTATTTTACTCCGAATGAGTTGGTGATGAGTATGAGGATATATGACAATGTCACAAAAATCGGGAGGCACTGATAAGTGTGACTAGTGAATTCACCATATGGCTGAATGATCTGAAATTATTCTAATGCCTTAAAAATAATTTTGTCTTTCTTCTCCTTTGCTTTCTATGGCAAGAAGACGAGCAAAGTGGCGTAAAGGGGAACAAAGCGGCACCGCAAGCTTGTAGGCTCATCTGTGTGGGATTTGGACTTGGCGAATCCCCTCTGTCCATTGTCAATCCACTATAATAAATCTTTGCCCCCCCCCCCCCCACCGATGCAGTTCACATGCAGATCGGGGAGCGTAGTGGTAGCCTTGCAGGAATAGCCATCAGCACCAAACGCCGGTTACTGTCTCCTCCACCCCGCGGAGTTCTCGCCCGGGACCCCACGGCTGTATAAACACCAATGTCAAGAGTGGCAGATCTCACCGCTTGAAATTTGGGCAATTTGTTTCCATGCAGCTTGGCCTATTTCTGGAGCCCCCTTTGGTGGCCTCACCAATGCGTTTTGACATAATTTATGGTGGCATTGTAACATATGGACTTTTCATCACTGTCCGGCTGAAATTCTCACTCAGTTGTTTTATTTTTCCTTCCTCCCCAAGCTACACTTTCAACTATCCATTGTATTTTGCTTTTTTATTTTAGGTTAACTGCTAATGTTGCAAAAAGTGGGTTTAAAATGCATAACCTATAAATACAATAACACATTTATGTGTGCATGGGCACATTTTGTGTAGTTTATTTCAGGTTTCGGTGTATATTTTGAATAATATTCCATTTTTTCCGCGACCCTGCCCAAGATAAATGGTTATGTAAAGGATGGATAGATGGATGGATGGATAGCAGGTTTCTTTATTTAGCACAATTCAGATGCAAGGCAATTCAAGGTGCTTTCTTAATTATAATTAATTAATTATACTTGCATACCACTTAAGGATTCAAGGATTAAGGATGGAAGGATAGATGGATGGATGGATTTCACTTTTTTAGAACCATTCAATTGCAGCTAGATTTAAAAGTAATGGGGGGTCAATAAGCAAGGAAAACATTCCGCACTGATGACAAAGAAGCTAATGGGGATTCTTCTTAATCACTCATCATAACATAAAATGCATTTTGCACCCTGTAGTGTTTTTTTTTTTCCAGAAAAATTTCTGGAAAAGCATTTGTTTTACGATTGCTCACTAGTCGTGGTCATTAAATGCAATTTATGTTAGATCAATCTATATTACAATTTGTATTGATATAAATTTGTCTGTATACGAATAGGTACATATCGTTCAAATAGTCATCCTTTGTTAATCTGAACACTGTGGTTTCATGGGGCCTCTTCCTTTTACATCTCTAGGAATGAAAATGAGGATGTGTGCAACATCTGGTTTGTCACTCCTGTCGTTCTGCCCATGACTGCTGGAGAGACTCTTGTTTAACTACAATGCGCTCGTTCTGGCATATCGACGAGACAAGGCCCGTACAATATCCTCTTCCCCACCTGCATGCCCTGTGAACATTACAGCTAATTAGATGGGGACCTACGCAGATGAGATCCATCACCACAGTGTTGACTTGCAATTTGCTAACATTTACACACTTGATGCATGAAAGAAAGCTTTGATGGTGACAATTAGAGAGTATAATTAAGGCCTGGCATGTCAACGTGCTCTCCGCCCTCTCTGCCTGCTCTGGAAATGGGCTTCAACAGGCCCAGGCCAAGGGAGCCGGCGCAACAGCATCTGCTGAATGTGCCTGGTAACGAGCGGCGAGTTCGCACAGGCTAAGCGCCAGCCGTTATTTACCAATCATAATTAAAGGGCCAATTTGTTCAACAGTCATCACGAATTGCAGTATGAATGCATCACACCAGTTCTCTACATTTGTAATTGCTTCCTTTTTTCATATAATAATAATTATGACAATAATAATAATAATAATGATGATGATGATGATGATAACAATATGACATTCTGTTATGAGAAATTTACTTAAGGGTGTGCAGGTTTATATATGTGGTTATAGAAAGTACCATTTTCATTTGACAATTTGTCCAAAGCAACTAAGAACAACTAAAAAATTAAAAATTAATTTGGTTTAACCGTTTTCTTTTTCTTTGATGATCGCTGAAACTGAGATGAGAAATGACACTAGCGGCCGTGTGCTAAATCTATCGCAATATAATCGCGATCATAAGGCGCATGTGTAGTACTCACCTGGGCTTTATATGATGGGCGTAAACACTTGTCTGAGTGCCTGCTTTTCGGTACTATACGGACGTTTACTAACTACCACAGTTTGTTGAGCAGATTAGAATAGTACCCCTAAAATATTACAAAGAGGCGTATTGTATTGTGATGCCCAAAAGTTATTAATCTGTATGAATTCCGCGTATCCTTATGTTTTTTAAAATTTGGTTAGTGGAGCACGCCACATACTACTGTTTTTGTAAATTATGGAAGCGATAAGCACTGCAGTGGTGGCGAAAAAAGGGACCGCTCAATAGCCACAACATCTTTTGAAAGAGCAGATATTGTGGATAAACAAGGTAAGAAAACTTCTGTACCGTACTCGTGCTGAAAAGCCGGGTTTCGCACAAATGTTTACACCTGTCATCTAAAGCCCTGGTGATTATTGCGCATGCGCCCCATGGTTACGTTAATATTGTAACCGCCCTAGAATGTGTCTCTTCAGCATTTTTAGAGGTCTGAGTCTTAGTGCGTGCTGGCCATTGTGCGGTCATTGTCCCCGAAAGGCGCACATAAAGGGCAGTCGTTATCAGGCACGCTAAGCCGCAAGCCGCCTTCACATTTATTATGTGTAATTCTAGAATTTCTAACAAAGATCAAAAGAGGCAATTTCAGTGTTGACCTTCCCATTAACTCATTCAAATTTAAATCTGAGGATTTGATTTTGGGAAATAAGCAAATTGCCAAGCGGAGGATTGCGCGCCTTCTGAAGTGTCTTTGTGTGTCGCGTTTTTATTAAATGTGGACATGGATACTAGCTTGTTTAAGTCATAGCACTTAACGTCTACTGCCATCCTGTTGGGAAAGCATGGCTTTATTTTCACTTTTTGAACACAATTTTCATATGACATATTATTTCAAATGATATTGTTTTTCTGTAAATAAGATATGGAAAAAATAATTAAAGACATGGTTGCACCCCATTACAAACCTTTTTACAGAGTTTCTTTTGAGTTCTGTCGTAACACACTATTATATATTATATATGGCACTGTGTTCTCTGCCTCTCGTCCGTAGCCTCCAGGATGGGCTCTTGGACCCCTGCGACCCTAAATAAATAAACGGTTACAGAAATTGGATGGATGGATATTTCACTGTTGGTCTAAGCGTCCCCCATTGGCTGCATTGCTCATGTAGTAATCAGTGTTCCAGCACCTTCCATAATCACTGGTGTGAAGACGTGTCTTGCTTGTTGTTTAAGTTGTATCATTGTTACAATAGGTTCCAAGTGAACTGGCACCCAACCTGTTTGGCATTTGACGTGACTAACAGAGTAAATATAATGGGCCGAACATGAAGTCTGAATAAGACACCGAAATAATACCAAGATGAGCATTACTGAAGGGAAAACGTCAAGCCTTCCAACAATGCATCTAACCTACAAGGCCCGTAACAGTGCTGTATACAGCTTTACCAATGGTTGCCTGTCTACGGTTTATAATTTTATCACTCAACAAGTGTAAATATGTCCATTTAAGGATTCAAGAGTTTTATTTGTGACATGCAAGGTATACAGTCAGACTATAACCAGGGGTCTGTTTCACAAAGCAGGATTTCTTGCTTAGCCAGATAACTTGCCAGATTTAAGGTAGTATGGACTAAATAGACCTTATTTTCATTAATTTACATTTAGCCCAGACTACCTTAAATCTGGCAAGTTATCTGGTGAAGCAAGTAATCCTGCTTTGTGAAACAGGCCCCTGGAGTGAAATGTAAGGTGGTCAACTCCACCATAAAAAGAGTCACAGCTGAAAGACATTTAAAGTAGCAATGCGATCATATATAGACATAAATATAATGAAAGTTAAGCTGAAAAATACTTACACTGAAAGCAAAATTAAAAAGCAAAAGTTATACCATAGAATAGGCCTGAGATGTGCAACACAGTTCTAATAAAGTGTGCGACGCATAAATAGGTAGAGATATGAATTATAGTGTCATTCAGGTGTTTGAGGGTAGAAGCTTCTCCTGAGCTTCTCTGTGCCTCACTGACACAGCAGAAGTACCTTCCAGACCAGAGCATGGTGAAGAGGTTTTTGTCTGGGTGGGTCGAGCCCCTGCAGGTTTTAGCAGCCCTGCTCCTGCATTGTCTGGGGGTGCGGGGGTTGCTGATCAGCCTTACGGATACATTCTGCCAAACGTACCACCCCCTGCAGAGCTTTGTGATCCTGAACCAGTCGCAGCATATGTGGTCCTGCAGAGCAGTTACCGAACCAGGCTGTGACTCCCATGCTGAGGATGATCTGCTCCAGGGTAAAAAAAAAAAGGTTTTAAGAATGCCGGGTGAGACCTTGAACCTTCTCAGCTGCCTTCAGCCGATTCCTGGCTTTGGATATCTGAGTCTGTACGAGATTCGACCAGGTGAGGTCATCAGCGATACTGACTCCGAGATAACGAGCCTTATGCCCTAGTGAACGGTTATTTTTGAATGTTCTTATATTTGCTGTCAGCAAGAACTTGAGGTTTCTGTGTTCTCGTCACTCCTGGGCAGGGTCAGTGGACCTGGGGCCTTACGTAGATCTGTACACAGTCGCATAACACAGGGACTTTAAATGCTGCTTAGTCTAAATGCACATCTTTGGACTGCAGAAGGAAACTGGACATGCAGAGAAAACTCAAACTGCCCACAGAGCAGAGGGGGGTCTGGACCCCCTGGAGGTGTGAAGTGACTGGGCTCAGTGCCTCTTCTCTTCTCTTTCCTTCCTCTATCACGATCTATATATAGACATAAAATATTTTTCTTCACCCACATACTATATATACTGAATTATACATTAGTGTGTGTGTGGGGGGGGGGCATTATGTTTATATTACATTGCGGGGACCATTTTTCAGGTCCCCACGAAGATCTGTGAATGCAAAAACTAGAAATGGCAAAAGTCTCAAATTTGGTAACTGTTACTGCCATGTTGAGATTAGAGTCTTTCCCACAGAAATGAATGGGTGGTCCCCACAAAGATATGAGTGCAGGTCTGTGTGTGTGTGTGTGTGTGTGTGTGTCTGCAGGATAAGCTGAAAGTCTGCTTGGAAATCCACCGCAGCAGCAACAGTCGCAGCACCTGTGCCCTAACGTACTTAGGGCCAGCATGACCGCGTGTCCGCGAGGCGCTCCGTCCCGCCACCGTGTCCGTGGAGGATTTAATGGAAAAAGAGGCCGCGTCAATGCCAGGCTGAGATCTGGTGTGAAATGACCTGGTAGATGTGTTTGCTGATAGCGATTTGGTGCAGATTGAACGAGAAACGATGGCTCAGGGGCTGTTTGGGCAGCGTTGACAACAAGCCTGTTAAAGGAACGAATACCAAGATCTGCAGAAGACCCATAGAGGGCAGCAGGACATTCGTTGGTTGGAAAGCTCATTCTAATCCTGCAACAAAGACACCTGTTGTACCTTTAAAACACCTGAGGTGCTTAACATCCCTGTACACACAGAACAGAAGTTGTATTACAATGTGTAAACCTGGAATTTCCATGAAAATATTTTCATCAAATTTGAATCGGAAGATTAGTGGTAACTCTCCAAACTGTCAGTGATTTTATTTGATCAGGTTCAACACTCACTGCGTGCATTCTGGTTCTCTTAGATTATGTTGGTGTATGACAAGCTTTTAAAACATTACTATAATTTGATATTTGTATTACAGTGGAGGGGTTACTCGCCGCTTTCAGTTTCATTCTGTGTAATTCTCTTTGCAAAGCACGGCATTAAAACAAGAACGGATCCTGTCAGCAAGGGAACACTGACAAGATGTTTTTTGCAATTTTCTGCAAAATGTGTACATATCCTACCACAATACTCTACTTATGTTTGTATTCTGTTTGTATTCGGCCAGTTATTTATTACCATTTCCATATGTTATAGTTATTTATTTTTAGATATAAATGATTGTTGAATTAATAAAAAAGCTTTCTTAGCCAGCACTTGTTCGAGGGAAATATTATTATATGATCAGTTTTATAATTAGGTTGGTATCTGTTAGAAGAAAAGCAGAAAGACAGGTAGACAGACAATAGATAGATAGCATGGAATAAAATAGTGAATTGCATGAGAAAATTATACAGTATCGAAATAATACATAGCAGCTGAACAGACAAGGGAAAGACACTGGGGGGCGCTAGTGATCAAAATGCACACCAGGGCTCACCAGATATATCTCGACTATCCTGGAAGTGGTACAGGACAACCTAGAGCTGCAAGCCTTCCAAATGGGATTTAAGCCAGAGAGTCAACAGCAGTGGGTCTACAGTGGCGTGCTGAGCGGCGGGTGCCAGTCGCATGCCTGTGGGAGGCATCTGCGGGGCATCGCCAGTGTCAGCTGACAGGGAGGATGCAGCCGAGGAGGTGTGTTGTGTTGGCAACTCACAGTGGAGACAGCGACCCCTGGTGTACCGGAGGTATCAGAAGAAGGTCCATGCTGCTCAGCACCGCCTGTAGGTGCACGGGGGGGTCCAGTACCCCCCACCAATTGGGGCTGTGCACCTGGTGGGCTACCTGGAGACCTTGTGCTTGTACTATTATGGGAAGACCTTATACGACACTGGAACCAGCAGTGTGGAACTATCTCCATGGTTCGATCAAGGCTGTTGTCCAGTACTGGCTTCATCCAAAAAGTGGACAGCTTCTCAGGGGGGACATGATCCTCATCCTGGGCAGTCAGGGCCTCGACTTACTGGTGGATGAATTTTAGTTTGTAGAGTTATGGTAGAATTTGGTGATCACCAGGTACAGGACTGCAGGGCTCCGCCAGGAGCGTTTAGTTCCTCCACAGCCTCAACTGGGGACTCTGAGACACTCCCAGGAACCTGGCACCTCTTGTCAGCATACACGATCGACACGCCCCCCCCAATACAGGCTCAGGAACTGTGTGCTGTAGGGCATAATTTGGAGGGGGTGTGGGGGGGGATGTGTAGCACCAGAACTGCTTTCCCAGTACCCATTGGGTGAAGCAGCAGTACTTTTATGCAAATGCGTAATAGTTCCCTCACGTGAAGGCATTTAGAGTGAGGAAGAGGCGGAGTCTGCTGTTCAGGCAGAGAATCATGGGTAAAGCTAAATGCTCAGCGTCTGCAGTAGCTGCTTCACCCAGCCAGTGCCACTATAAATACAAAATCTATGATAACTATAAATAAATAATAGTTTATTATTATTTGCGCAATATAGTGTATCAAAGTAACGGTATTTAAACGTAGGCAATTATCATGGTAGAATACTCACAAGTATGCAAACTTAGTCAGAATAAACCGTAACAGACCACATGGCCAGGCCATTTGGGGCTGGGCTGGTAAACATGCTATTCTTCTGAAAATGCAGCGCAAACTTCTCTCCGGTGCGAAGCCTCCTGATAAATCTGTCCCATGTCATTGTTTTGTTGATTAATTCCAGCAAAGGGGGACCTGGACATCTTCATCATCCTTCTGAGCCTTCAATAAATCCGCGTGACATTTGCACTTGCCTACTCAGAAGCGACGGCCTCGCAGGAGCACGCTACCTCGCTCGCCACGCTTCCGACGACCCGCATTAGCATTAAAATGTACGTTTCGCATTAAATCCACAGCAAACACCCTAATGGCGTGTAGGTTATAGGGATAATGTAAAACTGAAGAGAATGGTGGATCGATCGTGGAGTGTTTGGCTATGGATGCGGGCGGATCAATATCACGAGCTGCCTTGGGAAAGCCACGCTCGTAACTTTGACGATGGCGGAGCGACGCACAGCTGGATCTGCTAGCTAAACACGGGAGCGGAGCCTGAAAGCTCATCGGGCGCCATCTTCGGAAGGATCTTCGGAATTAGCAAACAAAGGGGCGCCGAGTTAACAAACAGACCACATCACCCAAGCAGACTTTATCACCATTGCTCCCCACCCACATGACAAGCATGTGTAGGATCTGAGACAAAGTGAAACGAAAGAGCAGGTTTCCAGATTTTTTTTGGTTCTTCGTTGGATTACATGAGGACTGAGTGGGTTTTAATTGCAGATACTGTAACATATGATGAGGAAGCTTGATTTTAGATCTTTGATAGTCTGATCGCAAACACTACAAAAAAATGGACAGTTTTGGAAATTTGGTCTACTATTGGGTAGTGAAGCTTGCCCAGGGCACCACTTGGGCTTAGGAGTCTGGAAGGCTTGTGGGAGTTTTACTTACAGAAAAATGTTCTGAGGGCAGAAAGAAAAATGATTATCTCTCAGAACCAATAAGATTGTAGAGGAGGTGGGTCCAAGCAACTAGAGTGGGGGGGACCAAGACCTCTGATTGGTTGGCCCTGCCTCCTCTAGTTGCTTGGATCCACCTCCTCTACAATTTGATTGGTTACTTCTCTGATTTTTCTTTCTGCCCTCAGAACATTTTTGTGTAATTAAAACTCCCACGAGCGGCTGGAAGAGGGCTGATGGCTTTGTTTTCTGGCACCACTACGCCAACCTGTTGCCGGTTTCAGCTACCTGGCAGCCACCCCCCCATGTGGCCTCCACACTGTCCCTGTCGCTATCACGGGCAACGCTGCACACTCTGGTGCCACGACAGCACTGCTCCACAGCTGCTATTCTGTGACTCATGTTGCCCTCGGTCAGCCAGTAGAGGCCACTCACAGCATTCCGTTAAGCAGGATCAGATGCACGCTTCTACAGATCCTGCACGGGATGTACATCAGACCACGACCGCATGGTTTTTTCCCAGCAAAAACCTTTCTTACACTTGGCCCAAAAGAAGAGAAAGGCCTTGACTAAAAAATATCATGCTAGAGAGAATTAAGATCTAAAATATTGGTTAACTGGACAAATGAACAGAATTTAAATGTGACACGACTAAATCTGTATTTCTGATAGGATAATCCTTCATTAAAATGTTCTCTTTTGTGCATCTCAATTAAAAAAAACAATTAAAATCTATTAATACACATAATTTATTTATTAAATAGTTTATAGTGGCTCTTGAAACATACCCAGCCAGATAGAGAAAGGAATATCATCTATCATGTAGTCGTAAAAGCAGATAAATGACTTATCCATGAAAAAATATTAACTGGAGTCTGGACAATTGATTGGGTGATGATAAATGTGATGCTTGTGGATTATAGGAGAGAGCCAAAAGAGAGAGCCAAAAGGCCGATATAGTAAATATAGAAGGAGCAAAAACAGACTGTGCTTTCAGCACTGCATTTTGGGACGTCTGAATTCCCCTGGGGAACAGCATGCTTGCTTGTTGAAAAAACTGTATTACTCTGTATGTGTGCATTGTATTTATTTTCAGCCCAACATATCATGCTATTGTGAATCGCTTATGTGTACGAGCACTGTGATCTATGATATGTGGAGTGGGGGGGGGGGGGGCACGGACAAAAGAAAAATAAAAAGTAGATCAAATTTTTAATGTGCAGGATACATGTCATTGCCTCTTTGCTGGAGGTCAAACTGGATTGTGCAACACTGAGGCAACTAAGCAAACTCATTATCCCCTATCTGAAGCTGTGGTGTTTCTCCAGCATCTCTGTCATTTTATTTCAGCGTTATTTTTAGGTTCTCAATTCCTATTCAAAATCTGAGCCTCATTACAACCCACTGCCACAATATTTAACATTATATTAGACATTAACATCTCTATACATACTTCACCTTATATATAAAACTATATTTATATATCTATGCGTGTGTATTTGTTGTATATAATTAAAAAAAAAAATATGACGTACTAATTCATTTAAAACACATGGTTAATTTATCAGACTAAATAATATCGGCTTTAAAAATGAACATATTCACAAGCTTATCAAGCTGCCATCCGCAATCAAGCTAAATACAGCTTTCAGTCTGCATACTAGATTCACATAAAAAGACAGCCTGGAATTATCCACTTGAGGGAAGAAATAGGGACTGTGTCACCAGCTCCATAAGCCTGGGATTTCCAAGCTGAATTCACTAAGGAAGTGTAATGAAATCAGCATAATCCTTTTGACTGTCATTACTCTCCCAAAGAATGAAATCTCTAACCTCCATATTAATTTATTATTCCACACAGAGGAAGCAAATGGCAAATCAATATATCGCATCACTTTGAAACTGTAAGGAAGGGGGAAAAAATGATCACGGTAATTAAGACATATGCAGCATCTCTCTGCAGCTCGAGGGGCATCGTTTGGGGCCGCTAACGGCTTTGAGAGCCTCATAGGAAGGAGATCGTAGGAAAGCACTTTTGGGTCGTAGTTTGGGAACTTCTCCTGAGGCCCCTTGTGTCCAACTTCCACAATTCCAATGTGTGAGTGACTCACCTGAAGCTGACAATACAAAGCCAATACATCATTATATATGCATAAATAATAATAATAATAATACCAATAATAATAATATATATATACATATATATATATGTGCGTGCACGTGTGTGTGTGTGTGTATATATGTATAAAATATTTGTATGTATTTTTTTTCTTTTTAAGACATCAGTTTACAAAAGTCATGCCAAAAGCATCTGCTGGACCCCTGGTGTTGTTCAGAGATGTGCGACTGTACATTTCCCCATTTCACTTGCCTGCAGGAAGCAGGTTTGGTTTGTAACAGCAGGTAGTGAATCGCTGACTCCTGTTGTTCTACCCCAGCCTGGGCAGCGCTGCTGCATGCCTGCCTGCTTTCACCTAATCTGTACTTCTGCTCTTCTTCTTCTTCTTCTTCTTCGTCCCTCAAACAAAATTTGCAGGTGAACAAGCAACCTTTCTCCTGACAATAGCCCCAACCACTGTCAACATCATGTTTATACTGTAGGAAAAAAAAATCAAACTATTTTTGTGATATTTCAAGCCCGATAAGTCTGTAAACAAGATTAATATTGTGTAGGGAAGGTTGTCGGTGGTCTGAGCTAAAGGAAATATGTTGCCTGCAAAAGGAGAGCACTGTAAACTGAATAAATCTGTCAGGTCCAGCGCCAGATAATGTGATCACGAAGCCACATAACACAGCATGACAATAGGCATGAGACTCAGTCCCCCTGCATGCCACACTGTGGAGAATGGATTACTGTGTCCTGGTGCCATGGTGCACTCCCCATTCCAGAAGCTTCCACCGAGATGGGTGCGATTAAAGCTGCGGGTCTGGGATCTGCGGGAACTTCTGCACGGGGAGGGGAAGGTGTAGCTCAGGCTACAGAAGAACTGTGGAAGTTTTTGTGGGCTCAGTCGGGACGTCTATGGATCTTTATGTGTCATGGGTTCACAAGTGTACCTAAGGGTACCAATGACAGGCGTGCACCCACAGCTAAAAGTCAATCAGTCCATGAACGTAGAGATTGTTGCATCCTCAGCGATTCTGTGCTGGACCCAGTTCTGTGTGAAAGGCAGTTTTCGTACCAAAGATTTGCAGGTATTTTGACTGTCTTATATTATATAGTTTACGGTAAGGTATGTGATGCCGAGGTGTGGTTGAATGCGGCCGCACCCCGCAGTGCAGGGATGTATAATTTGCGTCTCTGGGGGTGGGGGTGAGAGGTTGCGTGTCTGGGCAGCGAGCCTTTATGAAGCCGCGCTGCCGCTGCCCGTCCCAGGACCGCTTCATTACTGGCACACACCCCCCCCCCCCCCCCCGAGCCCGGTGGGTGGGAGATAGCCTCCCCATAGACGCCCTCACTGCATCTTCCCCCCGCTGACAGCTCCGCATACATCACCGCTGCGAGCTCAGTCATTTGTTTTCTCCCTTTGGTCTCTTTTTATTATCTATTTATTCCCTCGCTCGCTAACGCCCCCCACGCCCCCAGCCCTCCAGGGCCCCTCCCTTGGGCGACACTCCTGAGCCCAGGGGCTGTAATGAGATGCTGCTGAGGATCCCCATCAACACAAGTGAGTATCATTTACATCCATGATCCCTCATCATTACCTGTGCTCTCTTTTATTTATTACAGCCCCCCTTTCTCTCCCCACACTGTCACCCATGCCCCCCTTACCAAGCAGACCCTGCACCAGACACAGTCCCCTTCCCCATGCCTGCCCTAAAACGGGGCCAATACCTCTCGCTGATCCGAAATGCGTGTGTTAACTCAATGATGATACCATTTATTGTACAAATATTACCAGCCACATATAAATAATGACCTCTGAAAATTATAGTCTGTATATTTCTTCATCAGATTTCCAAATATGATTTTAGAAGGAAATTTTGATTTGGCAATCAAATTAAAAAAAAACCACAACAACCAATATGTCTCACCGCCATTTCCCGTTTTGTGACAATCCTATTGGTAGGAAGAGCAACTTCAGTACAAAGCAGTCAGGAGAAAAAATATTCAGCTGTTTGCTGGAAACTACTGATTCTCAGACACTCACTGCCTTCTGTGCTGAGGATTCAGGGTTGAGGCCTGTCACAAAACTGCTGGATTTTTTTGCATTTTTTGAAGCATTTCTTAGTTGAAGCACTAGAACGGTTCAGCTAAAACAGAAATGGTTTTTCACTGAGATTAGTTTCCTATTTTGTCATACTCTTACAACCTTTTTAGTAACTTGCAGACAAATGCAGTTCTGTTAGAAGACTTGAATTCATGACTTGATTCATAACAAACAGACAAAATCTAATATATAGCACGACTTGACTTCAATTCAATTTAAACTTTAGAATTTTGGGTATTTAACAACAAAACTTGGAAAACGAACCTTGCAACAAAAATTCAAATCAAAACAAGTTCAGTATCTAGTTTTAGCATTTACTGTTAGCTGAAAGCTATACAATATCACAAAATTCTGCTGGCAAAGAATAAATAATCATAAAGCACCACCATGTATGTGGTTGGGATTGGTGATAATTCAGTTTTTACCTTGCTGGTTTTTTTTAATCAAGTGTGAGAAAGGCCACAATTACTGATTAAACTAAAATAATTATCTTAAGAGTCACCATTAACAATGGTCTATAAAATAACATGCAAAGATCATGTAAGGGAACTCAAAAGAATTTCACGCACAGAACGAAAAAATGCTCCCGTTTGCTCAGAGAATATCTTGTGTCAGCATCGGTTGACCAGACAATAACTAGTGTTGACGTTGCCAAGTTATCGATCATTGATCTGGTACCACATACATGTAGGACTGGGAACGACACAGCTAGCCAAATTAATAGTTCGGCAGTTTACAGAAAATAAACAATGAGCCATGTTTGCTTCTATTTTGATCAAACACCTTCTGCTCACGCAAGGTGTGACGATCAAGAAACATGCGAATAAGCTTGTGAATAAGTTAAATTAGCATCCAGTGTAATTCAAGTAAGCAAAAACATCACACACAGTAAAATAAATAACTGCAGGGCCAGTGAAAAGTAAACATTATTGTTTATAACATACATAAAGTAGATGAACCAAGAGCATGATGTCAAACAATGTGAGCTGGTTCTCTTCTGTTTGAACTCTCTAGTATTTGAGTTGTGGCACTTGGCTTTTTTTGGCTATCATCTAACTATGGGATCCAAGCAGCGGTAGAAGAGGAGATATAATAATATGAAAATTGATTTTCTGGAACCAGATTTAAGGTTGATAGCATATTAGTATAAAAGGGAATATGTAGTGAATCTTCATTACAGCACTTTGATATGCACCAGAATCATCATTTAATGGAAAAAGAAAGAAAAATGAACCAAAGACAAAAATTAAGGATTTATACATTAAAAATTAAGTGTGGATGGTAGGTAACCCTGAATAAGAAAGGAAATTGATAAACTAATGACCTCAATACAACATGGCAACCTGAGTTGCTAAGGAAAACAGTGACTCCTGTTCCTGGTTCACCTTGCGTCCCCATAAATATGTAAGAAATCTTTGGCACTAGGCTGTTTAATTGATGTTATGGTGAAAGATGTGTATAAGACATAACACTTAAGCGCACGACAGTTCCTCGATCAGCATCTTTACACATTAACTTCCCGACAAGTAAGCTTAAATTGGTATCATTCAAAGCATGAGCTGGAGCGATTTTGTGCACAACGGACAGACTTTTCATAAAATACATTAAAAAATGCATGATAAAATGCATGTATGTAACCATGCATCAATTCGTGAAAATGTAATATTGGTTTAGCGATATTAATGTAGATTTACAAAGAAGTGTGTTTTTGCACTTCATCTTAGTCCAAAACTAGAGTCTCTTCAGATTATGTCATTTGCAAGGCACAGAGATAAATTTGTGCGTATAGGGTGTCACAGTACAGTATATGTGTGAACCTGGAGCCAGGCCTTGATACGGCCAAATGAAGGCCATGTTCAGGAATATACCAAACTGCTCTGTGTCCTTCCACAGCTTCCATACAGTATTCACACAAACAGACATCACTATATTCAGGACTTCTTAAGGCCGTCATGTTGTTATTAGAGTTTTCCCCTTGAAAATGAATGAAGAGTCCCCACAAAGATATAATTACAAACCTGTGTGTGTGTGCGTGTGCGTGTATGTGTGTGTGTATGCATGTAAACGTCCCAGAAGAAACTCACTTGTGGTGACTGAAGAGAGCTATGGACAGTCAAGCCCCCTTGTGAAAATAATCAGCAGGCAATCGCCATAGTGGGGAGGTGAGAAGCCCTTACAAGCAAGTGACCTGAGGGAAGGAGGGGGTCTGGGAGGGTGCAGTCCGGGGGGGTCTGGGAGGGTGCAGTCCACCTCGATAAATTTTGTGTAATCAATGATCAAATTCTCAATTTCTCAAAACTGCAATTTGGCCTCCCATGGGGGGGGGGGGACTCAAGACCTCACAGGAAGAGCAACAGGGACAGATACTCAGGCCCCCCCAACGCCTGCATCACAAGCCAATTTAGTGTTGAATTGTACATTTCAAACTTCACATTCATTGTCTCTGTGAAGTCTTACACTGTCCTCCAAAGATTCTTCCACTTCAGGAGTTTTTCCACCCTGTCTGTAGTACCATGATCGAGTAAATTTTATTTTACGTGCAACTTAAAAGTAAGTGAAAATTGTCACTGAAACCCACTCGTTCTGGTTCAGTTCTGGTTCCGTGTCGCATTAAAAACCCTTTGGGATGGCAACGGTAAAAGATAAACAGCAATTTATTTCTTGCAACTAAAATTCTTTTAGAACCTTGAGGTCACACTTGTAAAATGTGTTAAATGCAAATGATTTCGCTCACATTAGGAAGTAAGATGTTTCTGGCTGGCCTTTGCCTGGCCTGTTGCTTTGCTCTATTATGAGCAACATAAGAAGGATTTTGAGGGTCAGGCTAGTACTACTGGTTTAATAATGAAGATTAATGTAAGGTGCTGACAATATAAGGGCAGAGTTTGCTTTCTTTCGTCTGCTTCTGGCTCTGGGGCCACCCTCCCACTTGCTCTCTAGACAAGAAATGGCAAGTGTCACACCGAACAATGTCAGATTACTGCCACAGATTGCTCACTGTCTCCAACTAGCTATCTGACGCGTCACCTGTCTAGCCCCAATGTAACAGCAAACACAGATTATTCAAGAGAGATTCAAAAAGATATTTATTGTGAGCCAACCAATATACATGTATACATGAAGAATGAAATATTATCACCCTGAGTTACAGGCATAGGTAAAAATATAGCTATATGATTTTATAACTTTAGGTCTTCTAGGTACCCTGTAAAGCCCCCTGAATCTTCCAGGGCGTCCCTATTGCACCACTGCCCTGAGCCCCACGGTACTACATTTACACTTTAACCAAACAATATACTACAACATACTATATTTACATGTTAACCAAACAATATACTACAACATACTACCATTTACGCAGTGAACAGTCAATATACTTGTTTAAATTTGTTTAAATATCAAACTCAATATTTAATCATCCCAAGTACTTTTCCAGTGTATGTTATTACACATTTGTATTTTATGTATTTCCTTTATTCACATTTATTCATTTGTTTGCTTTTTCATTTGTCCATTATTTTTATTTTTGTTTGCTGTCTTTTTGTTCCTCTTCCTGTCTGTTTTAGTTGTGAGACTTTGTACAGCAAGTTTCCACCATAAATAATTTTGATGTGATACTATTGTTCTTCTTCTTCTTCTTCTTCTTCTTCTTATTATTATTATTATTATTATTATTATTATTATTACTCTTATTGTCATTAATGTTTGCAGCATCCCTTTAAATATCCTTGAGTGTGGAGTCCCAGGTGACACAGAACACGGAGTGTTCCAGACCGGGATGTAAACCGTGCACATGGACGCCCACGCAGCCATTTAGCCGCAGTGCCTCTTCCTCTCTTCCCCTGTTGTGCACTTGCAGTTTCCCTGTGGGCCATAATCGTTTGTGACAACGGGGGGGGGGATCCTGGCGGTGTGGGTTGCGAGATCACACCAGACCCGGGCGTCAGGGAGATCAGGCTCCTCTCCACCCTGGTTACCCTGTCCGCCATCGTGCCCCCGCATCCCTTCCCCCTCACTGTTGTGACACTGCCAGTGCTGCCGCTCCCTGGCACAGCTGATGCGCTGTCCGGCCCCATCCCTGTCTCCTTGACACTGAGCGCTCCTGCCAAACGCCAGCAACCATAGTCACATCTGCTCGCCTCCGCAGCCCGTCGCCAGGGCTGCCCGGGGCCCAGTGCGTGGCCGAGGATGCGGTGGGGGGGGGGCACTGACTGGAGGAACAAGTACCTGGTGTGTCTCCTTTACTCTTATTCCAGTTGACATCAATAGCTCCCACGTCTGTCATCGCCACATCAGAAGCCAAGTTTTCAGGCCATTCTGCCATTTCATTTTTTTTAAACGCCATGTCTTTCATGTGAGGCATCCCTGGACTATTTATACTCCCCTCGCTTGTAGCAAGAGCTTAATAAACCGTAAAAAATGAAGAGAGAAAAGACTGCCTCACTGCCAGTTGTGACTTTTTAAGTCAAGTGTATTAATTGCTATTGAGTGTTTGTAAGTTCTGTCAGCTGTGTAATATTATACGCGTTTTTCCCGAAATGCACGCAACATCTCAGTTTATTTTGAGTGTAGACATTTGCGCTGTCTAGAAGTGCGTGATGCAAGGTGTCTGACCTTACCGCGGGGGTGAGCCCTCGTCAGCTGGTCATAGACGGTTGATGCCAAGCCGTTTCTCACTTCCACCGCAGACAACCTGAACTCTGGCCCTTCCCACTCCCTGGCGTGAAATGATGCGTACTCACATTAAATCGCACGCATTAACAATATGGGAATGGGGGGGGGGGGAGTGAACTGGGAAAGGTCAAGCATTTAAGCAAACAAACAAATAAAGCGATAGAATATGGGATTCGAGAAGTTTTTTAATTCAAATTTTATAATCTTAATAATAATAATAATAATAAGAAGAAGAAGATGATGAAGAAGGATGATGATGAGGAGAAGGAGGTATATTAGCTTCTTTTAGGGCACAAAGATTCCTCTTAGGTGGGAGTGTATCCCTGAAATACCTTAAACTGTAGACTTAGGACATAAATTACCTTATGCCCAAGTCTTGTCTTTATTGAAATGGAATTAAAAAAAAAAAATCTCACCTTGGCCGCTGCTGAGAGTGTTGCTATTTGCAGTGACGGATGGTTCATTTATGCTGATAGAAAAGGGCTGCCTTTCAGGCTGTCATTGATTTTAAATTAACACCTAACGGCTGGGCGCTACACACCGTGCGACAACAATAACAAAGTACTTCTTATTTAGAGCTGCTACAGCACCCTCTTTCATGAGGGGGACGTTGAGGATAAGGTAAGTAAGGGGAGGCGGGTTGTATCGCTGTAACACCAGAAGTAATCAATTCAGAATTAATTAAGCCCCTTTCGCCGCTAAGATGATGTCATCGCTTCACTTGCAAATTCATTATTTATGACCGCTTGTAATGGTAGTTTTAGTTGTAATAGATTTCCAACCACTTTTACAATTGTTCTACATTGCGCCAATTAGTCATCGCACAGAATTATAAATGCGTTGCGGCTTTCTTTTTAATAAAGATCACGGAATTGCATGATGCGCTTTTTGAAAAGAAAGCACTGAACTCCGTGCAGAAATAGTTACCTCTATAACTTTTCCTTTTAAAAGCTAAGAGTGACGTATGTGATATTTTCTTCTCAGTGTCGGTTTTTGTGTAGGTGCAATTGAGAGATTGCGTCTTCAGTATCGCTGCAATGCCGTTAATGCGGGGGCCCTCCAGGTGAACACGCAGCTGACACTAAAGCGTTATTAATCTATCGATCCTTCGCTTACTATATCACCGACTCTTTAGATAATTAATCTTAACCGCTTCCCCTGTCAGATGTGACAAGGCTCCCACTCTTTACGAGGCTCGATTGATTGCCAAATTTTTAAATTAAAAAGCATTCCTTTATGTTATTAACTCGGGTAACAATTTACGACAGCGGATTCTGAATACCCAGCGCTTGTCAGCTAACGTGATCATGTTTTGATATAAACAAGATTGGTGGCTTTATTATTTGTGTCGGGCTCTGTTGACTGCCCATTGATTTAAGTTCCGGCATGTGTGTGTTTATTCCCTTTTTATGTTTTTTTTTTTTCTGTTCAGGAATTCCTTTCAAAAATTGATTTCCGTGGCGACAACCATTCACCTGGGCTCTCCGTGAACCGTGGGCATGTCAAGAGGAGACCCAAGGCAACACCTATAGAGGGGGACCTGCCACAACTGCTAAATTTATAACCACCATTTACCTCTTCCATTCCCCCGACCCGTGGTCTCTGACAGCCAGATAGTTTTTGAGTTCCTATTAGGCATATTGCATGGTTGAGGGCGTCCAAAGATTGGTTACATTTTGTTCTGACGGCATTAGCGCTCTTCATATGGCCCATCAGCCTCTGTCAGGCCTTCGCCGTGATCTATGATTCCCGCATCACTCTTCTATAAATCACAGGCTAAAAGGATTTTTTTCCCTCCATATTCCGCCTATTAGATATGTGGCTCTGTTAAGGGGGGGAATCAGTCAGTGATGAGTTCTGCTTTTTTTCAAATTCATGTAAGAAATAACAATGCAGCCTACATCCTTCAACCAAATATAAAGCCAATATTTTTGTACTAGTTATATATCTTAAGTATGTGTTCTATTTGTATGTTGTTCACTTTTGTTTTTTAAATGTTATTAATTTGCCGTTAACATTTAAATAATGCAAATTTCATAGCTATTTTCGCCTATCCCTCTGGCATTCAAATAAATAAAAAATCAGCCTAATTATGGATGCAACTGCTGTTGACCACAAACAATTGTCCTCAAACTGTAGCTCCATTTATGTCTTTCAGTCACTAAATGCAAATTGAAGGAGCACTGGAGTGTAACGCTTTTCAAATCCTAGCGCTGCTCTGCCCTCAATTCCCAATCTGGTTCATGAGTAGCAGAGTTTGCGGGCGCCTTGTGTCTTGGGTGACTGGTCGCATTATTGCCTGAAATCACAAATTAACAGCCTCTCACTCTTGCACATATATTCTTCCCGTGACATGTTTCTCCGTTAAAAAAATCTTTCCCCAGACCTAAAATGCGCTATATCTATGCTACTGTATGTAATTATTTTGATTCAAGATTTATACTGTTAATGACTGAAATATTTGTTTAGATGGGTAAAAAAACCTAAAGATGTGTGATGATAACCTTTTGTATTTTCTAAGTGTAGTAGTTGGCTTTTTTTGGGGGTTTTAAAGGTACCATCAATCCATTTTCTATACCCACTTGTCCTATGCAGGGGTATTGGGGGTCTATCCTGGATGCTATGGGTTAAAGATACGAATTATACGTAATTCGATTCTCATGTCTATCTTCCATAACTGCTTATGCAGTGCAGGGAATTGGTTAGTCTGGACTGTGTAGTGGGAGGAGCTGCTTTGGTTTTTGAACTGCAGGAGGAAAACCATGCAAACATTAGGAGATCATGTAAAACTATGAGCACACAAACAAAGACAGAACTGACAAATGGGGGGGGATACTCCAGGTATATAGAGTATGTGAGAGTAAGTATCAGACTTAATTTTCCAGCTGCAGAGAACAGCAGTCTGTATGTTCAGCACGGTGCCTTTCAGCTCCCAAGGCCTCAACTGTGAGTTAACTTTGGTCTGAACATAACCAGAATGCTGTTGGCACTGCAGTGATAGCGGCTGGGAGAATCGCTAACACATCACACGGGGAAATCTCTAAAGGGAGTCACCCTGGGAAATGCAGAGAAAGGCACTGTCTCTGAAGGGCAAAAGTGAGCTTACTGGTGTGTTTCCAGAACATGATGCATCGTCTGGCAACAGCAAAAGTAAGAAATCAACACAAACTTTCCTGTTGTCATGGTGAAATCTGCAGGGAATTTCGCAGGCATGGACACTGTAAAGTGCACATAATATTAAGTTCTGTTATTCAGTACTCTAAATTCTTGTTAATGGAAATATTCTGCTTGGCTAAATAGCCCAGGTTTCTGCATGGATAATTCTGTTTATGTATTTGTTCTCTACTTTTTTATGGACTATGTACACTGTATGTATATCCACTCAAAAGTCGTGGAGATTCAGACACTAAAGCCGTTGATCAATTAAGTCACATGTTTAAAAAGGTCTGTCTAATGAAATGGAAATTGCCTTCAGCAAAATTCTGTGAGAAATAGATCATCTATATTTCAAATAATCAAAGGCACACTCCAAGGCCACACGGCTGGAGGAAATGGGATCTATTTTTTTACTCTTTGAAAAAAGAAAATAGATGTTAAGCATAATGTATTGTCTGCTCCTGTGTTCTTGGATATGAGTTATAGAGTTTGCCAGAGCCCCCGGGATAACCCTAATTATCCTGGCCTTCGAGTATGAAAACTATTGCTCAGCTTAACGTGAGCAGTTACAAAGGCCTGAGTTCTTAATGTATAATATAATTTAACGTGCTCCTATGAGCACTTGATATGAATTACCTTGGCATGGATTCGCTTTTCCATCTTCCTTCTGTTTTAAATACTGTGTTGCTTTATCCAAGCACCCTTGCTGCAGAATGTAACCATCATTCACTCATTCGTGTAGCAGTCTTAAACGGCGATACATAATGCAGCCATTTTGTTATTTTTTTGTGTTCTGATGTCGGCAGTGCCAAGATGCTCCTTCAACTATTTTGTAGCCGGAGGCGTTTGTTGCGTTGCCACCAGTGACACAAAGGCTGACAGGATTTATTTTCAGCCTTGCAGAGATTTCACTGTGCACTTGGACTAGTGATTTTGACCTGGGAAAGAATGTTGTGATGCTTAAATGCAAGTGCAGTACAGATTGAAATTTGTTTTGACCAACTTACAGCTATGGGGAAGGGGGCAGATTGTCTCTTTCTTGCAGATGCAGAAATTTATGTGAGATGCTATAGTTTAACTTAAAGGACAATTTATGCATTAACGTGACAGGAGCTTATGAAAATGTAACAAATCACTATAACTTAATTCTGTGAAGGTTTTAGTTCACCAGCTTTAAAACCAGTATTTTATTTTAAATCGTACATTTGATGACTGTTTCATGTCACAATTCACAACTTTAAATATTAATTTAAAAGGGAACAGATATGTGATTCATATATCTAAATAAATGTACCACTTTGCATGACAAAATGCGCAGAACAGTATAATCTAAATGGAGACAAAAATGCTTGATGCTGACTTACATCTGATTTTTAATACTTTTCATTAATTCATCAATGGAAGCTTATCACTTATGCCTACAACAAATTAACGGAGAGTACTGAACCATTCCATTCATATCAACTCTTCATCAGCAACATGGTTAATTCTGCTAGCGAAATCCTTCTGGGAAATCAACAGTTCATATTGTCCTCCATTATTGCCGTGCAACAATATACAATGTACATATGCTGTTTCATTAGTGGGGAGGGGAATCTATATTCATCTTCACTATGCATTACATTCAACTGGTTAAGTCACTTCAGTAACCATTCTCACTAATAAGGAGATGGACAGCCAATCACAGTTAAGGAATCTGTTGAACTGAGACTTTTCAGCATCTGAATCAAAGCATGCATTTGTTTTCCACTTATTTCTTTATTTTTAAGGTTCCCAAAAATTTCTGTGCAATGCCACGTAAAAAAATCAGCCCCAAACACAAGGTGTTGCTGCTTGAGCACAAGGTTGCAGGACAGATATTTGTTCAATATTTATTTAATGACGTGTATTATAAGGACTTTGGAATTGAAAGTACCGGTAAAGAATTGCAGGATGCTGCCATCCTGAAGAGTCATTCTACCTCAGAGCAGAGGCTTTCCAGACGGGGAGTTGTATAACTTTCAGATGTTGAAGACAATGATGAAATTGTCGGAGGTGGTGGGGTGTTCTGCCCTAGTACCCCAGTTACAAGGTCTTGAACTTGATATGGGCACCAAATAGGGCTACTTACAGTACACTAAAGTGAGTAGAGTGTGACTTCCAATAACGTTATGAAAATTGTATTTCGTACGCATACAGTTCAACACCTGCAATGTGACCGTGGGATCCTGTGATTCCAGGTCGGGATAGATCAGTCCCAACATGCAGTGGTTGGGATGACGGAATAGATCGATACAAGTGTTTCCTCAAAACTCTTTCGCTCTTGGCAAAATACACTGCTCAAAAAAATTAAAGGAACGCTTTGAAAACACATCAGATCTCAATGGGGAAAAAATCATGCTGTA